>JAJHZJ010000300.1:6214175-6786675 GCA_023548195.1 Bettongia penicillata ogilbyi | reverse complement strand
TTCAGCATCTGGACTCGAGAAATAGCATCCTATTTGTTTTCATTTCTATGTCTCAACCACTCCAATCTTGCTATCACAGCGTCATTCCTAAAACCTGGGTATGACCATGCCACCTTCTTGCTTAAAAGCAAAAAATAAAACAAAAGAAAATTTCAGGTTTACTTCTTGTGTGCACTTAAAATCTATCTATAATAAGGCCCCTGCCTATTCAGGCTTCTTTCCTATTATTTCTGTTTCACATTACAAATATTCCCTATTCTGGAACATCACCTTTTCCTCATCCCACCTGTCCATATCCCTATCTTCTTTCAAGGCTCAATTTACATACTGATTCATCCATGAGGTCTTTTCTAGTTATTCTAGAATTATTACTATTGCTCCCTTCTTGAAATTATCTAATACTTACTTATCTGTGCACATGTTTTTATCCTTCTCTATCCCCCTTATACATAAACTCCTTGGAGATCAGAAAATATTTCATTTTAAATCTTCATATCCCCTACTCTCTGATATGATGACTTGAACATAGTATCTACTAAATAAATATCTGAACTAAATTGAATTGCATGAAAACTAAGGCAAAGAGACATGAAATGATTTGACAAGTCATGGAGAGAAGTCCAGTGTGCTTCCCATTAGGCTACACTGCTACTAAGCTTCCTCTGAAGTAACACCTCAAAATGCTTCAATGGATCTGTGATTCTTGGCTTTTCCTCCTATGCAACTTTTTCCCCAGATTCTCCCACAGATCACTTAAAAACATCAATGCAACTGTAGAGAGGTTTTCCTCTAAGTCTTTTTAATTTAATGGTTACTAGAATAGTGTTCTTTCTGTCTATCGTTATGCCCTTCCCTAATTAATAAGTGGTCCATATTATCATACATTCCTTAGATGAGATATCTTATATCATCTTTCTCATCAAAATTGACAGAATTAAAACAAAAAAGTTACATACAATAGGTGAAAAGTAATGAGGTATAAAGAAAAAAGACAGATTCAGTGTCCTAATTAGTTTAGAATTGAGCTGGGAAAATAGACCACATGCATAAAAAGATAACAATAAAATATATCATACAATAAATGTTACCAGATGGCTTGGTATAGACTTTGTGGAGAGCCTGGGAGCAGAGGTGAAATTTAAGAAGGTAAAATTTAGATAAGCAGAAGAAGGACTATGTAAATAAAGGCGCATGTAACACCACTGATATACTGGGGACAATAAATGCATGTGTGACTAAAACAGAGCATTTATGCTGGGGAGTAGTGGAAGATAAGGCTGGAGTGAGATTATGGAAAACCCTGAATGCCAGGTTCTGAGTTGTTACTATTCGATAACAGTGAGAATTAGATTAAAAAAAATTAAACAGGGTGAGTCAAGGGACAGTGGTAAGGTGGGAAAAGCAGCAAGGCGGCTAGACAGCAAAGCGGTTAAAATGCTCGACTTGAGTCACTCAAAACCTTCTCAACAAACTTTCTAGTTAAATGACCATGGACAAATCATTTAACTTCTCTCAACCTCAGCTTCTTTATCTGTAAAATGGGGATAATATATATTAAGAACCTAGTTTGCAGGACTGTTCTGAAGACCAAATGAAATGTTATACATGAAGCACTTTGCAAATCATACGGTAGTATATAAATGTTAGCCATTTATTATTACTGCTTAAACTACTAAAGGGCAGCTAGGTGGCCCAGGGATAGGGCAGGATGGAAAGACCTGAGTTCAAATTTGACCTCGGACACTTACTAGCCCGTTGACCATGAGCAAGTCACTTAACTGTCTCAGTTTCTTCATATGTAAAATAAGCTGAAGAAGGAAGTGGCAAGCCACTCTAATATATCTGCCAAGAAAACCCAAATGGAGTCACAAAGAATTAAACATAATTGAAAAAATGACTGAATAATTACTGTGTATAATGGATTAGAGGTTGCAGTGAAGAAGAAACTCAAAGCAAAAGACGTAGTCAAAAGAAAGTATAAAAGTCTAAGTGCAAGTTAATTAGCATCTTGAAAAACATTTCTTTGGTTTCCACCACAGAAGACCTTTTTCTTTCTATAAATTGTCACTTAGGTCCTGTTCTACCTATTATATCAGCTATGCAAAAAGTTCGTAATGCCTTGTTCCCTATTATTCTTATTAGCTCACTTAATGGTGAGATCTATTATCTGTTTCCAAAAAAAAATGATTTGCTTATCAGCATTTAATCAAGTAAACTCTATTCAAGGCTTAAAAAAAGAATTATAGCATTTTGGTTAGCACCTGCTATTAAGAAACATACTGGTAAAAGAATTCTTAAAACACTTGACTTTAACATTAAAATTTCAATTTTTTTTTGATCTAACAAAATATTTTATAAATACCACAGAATTAAAACTGATCACAGGTAATATTAAAAGATATATGAATTAGTTACTCAGTAAGTACATACCATAGACGTTTCTCCTAATGTAGAGACAAAATGATTTATAAACAAAATGCTAAATTCTATATCAGAACTTTTATTTTACATAACCTTCTGCAGGGTCTGTTAGTGCTTTGGGGAAAAAATATATTCGATCATTTCATTAACAAAGCTTTGAACTCATGCTGAGGCATCTCATTGTGGAGCACTAGAGTTAACAATGGAACTGTGAACTCCAGTGTCCATGGCAACAGTAGCTAATTCTTCTTTCCAATCATGGTGGCAATCCTCTCCCATGGTTTGAATCAGTTACAAAACAAAATACTCTCAAAGACCTTTCTGAGCCAATAGCCTTGCAGCTAATCTGGTAATAGGAAATAATCTGCAGCTAATACACACATTCCAGGGCAGCAGTGTGTTTTCTTAATACTTTGTTTCATGGGCCTCTTTCCAAAGAAAGCATGGTAAAGAATAGAAAACAGACATTCATTAAAAATAGTATTATACTACCTGGTCACTATTAAAGTCTAAAACTTGCTGCTACTTGCATAGCTTTCTTAAAGAGCTTGCTAGAAGCAAGGGGAGACCCAGTTTTTCAATGCCCAGGCTAAATGATGTGCAGTTACACCGATAAGAAAGAAAACAATATTAAAGGCAATAGATAATCTCTGTTTAAAACAATCAATTTAGTAGGATTTATGAAATTAATCAATTGGTTATTCTTCTATTGTAACTAATCATGGACTCAATCCATGGAATTTCTCAGCCACTGTAACAAGTAACTGATTTTTGCTGAAAATCTCATTTCTCCACTCGGGCATAATAGAAGTGGTGTAGCATGGAAATTAGGTTTTCACCTCAAGGTTAAAGTTTAACTTCTTCAGCAGCTACAATGACCCAAATCATTCTAATGACAGAATATAGGCAATTTTCCCAAAAGCCTGATAAAGTCTGGCTTAAGTGTAGTTTGGATGAATCACCTTACCTAGCTCAATACTGCTTTTTGTTCAGAGAAAGATTAGGATGTTTTTGCTTGAAAGAAAACCCATGAATAATCATAAAGAAAGATGAAATACCTTTTCAACCCCCTCCGAGTGGAACTTCCTCCAGCTCAGAGTTGAGATGGCTTTTCCCAGCAGTCAGTCTGAATCCAGACTTCAGCCTCTGCATCCTACGTGGCTCAAGGGGAAAATGACGATTTGAGAACTCCATGTTTCAAATCCTCTTTTAGGACAAGGAGTCTGAACTTCCACACAGCCACCCACTTTTAAAGAGGTGGGAGAAGACACAAAAATCCTTCAATACACACAAACAAATTTAGAGTAGGAATTACAATCTTTAAAGTACTCACAACCCCAAAGGGTGTCTTTTCATCCTCTTTAAATCCGTTTTATAATTTCTGTTTCTATGACAACATGATGCAACTCTTTATTTCCATGACAATCTGACACAACTTTCAAAAAACAGTAAGTGCTGTTTTTACTCTGTTTTTCAATTGCTCCCAAGGAAACAAGCTGTTATTTACTTCTCTGATGAAACCTGTACTATACCATAATGGATTCTATGTCAGGAAAATTGAAATCCAATTATGGTGGAAACTGGCAAGAAAAAAATATGTAACTTTAAATTTTTCACAAAACCTTCTTAAAGGGCACATTTTATCCCCTCTCTCCCCTTATCCAGTTCTAACCAACTTGAAGTTGGAACGAATAACTATCTTCTTTCCAATTGCCTATAGTGCCAACTTCTGGATCACTAGAGGAAAAATGCTCATAGAAATCAAGATCATTTCACTCTAAGAGATACTAGGGATATTTCACTACTATATTGCAACTATGAGATAAAACAGAACCACTTCAGTCCTTTGCAGAACTTAAGAGAATATGAACCACCTAAACAGTGGATTTAGTTTAGGGCCAAATCAGGACAATTACCTTTAGTAAATGACACTGGAGAACTGAGACATTTAGCTAGATAATCTACTTAAAAATACACTTAAAGAAACACCATGTTTCCCTTAACTATTAGGATAACTTAAAAAGGCATTTCTTTGGAAGTATTCTTTGTCTAGGTAATTGCTTTAAATCCATTACTTGCAGTGATACCATGTAAATGGTATTCTGTGATGAGGTGGTATTCCTCTTTATTAAAAGACTCATGTTCGGTGTAATTAATGAACATTTTCTAATTTTCATGTGGTGATACAAATGTTAATTTTTGAAACTATTTACCGTTTATTGGAGAAAAAAGACAAGACTTTGGATTAATTTACTTTTCAAACATATAACTTATACTGTATCAATAATGAATATGAAATAATAGAAAATAAATTCAAAAAGGACCCCTTTAAAATATTTATAGCAGACATTTTTGTGATGACAAAGAATTTGAATTCTAGGTCATGCTTATCATGGAATGGCTAAACAAAATGTGGTATATGATTGTGATGGAATACTGCTTATCCTCTGTTTTTGAAGAGGACCAAAGATATCACAGGGTAATGCCTTGATTTGTACATAAATTGGATATAAACTGAATCATTTCCATTTGAACTATCTTAGGAAGATTCTGAGGATCACCTGTTAGGATAAGGTACTAAACACTGAAGTCCTTGCTTGAATTAAATTGCCAAGCATTCAAACCATAGTTGAGAGAGCACAACTCTGATGGGCTGGCCACATTGTTCAAATGCAAAATATACACTTGCCAAAAAGATTATTTTATGGAGAACTCTCATGGGGCAGGCGCTCACATGTGGTCAGAAGAAATGATCCAAGGACACTCTCAAGGTCTCTCTCAAGAACTTTGGACTTGACTGAAACATGGGAGACACCGGCACAGGACCACTCAGCATGGCGTGCCCACATCAGAAAGGATGCTGTGCTCTTTGAGCAAAGCAGAATTGAGACAGCACAAAGTAAACGTAGGATGCATAAATTTGGAGTATCCATTCCAAAAATTCATACGGACTATCTATGCCCAACCTGTGTGTTTGAGCATTGCATTGGTCTGATCAGCCACAGTCGGACACACAGATACTTCACTTTATCATGGTGATGTCATTTTGATCCTCTTCGAAAAAAACAAAGGACAACAACCAAACAAACAAACAAATTGGATATAAGTATGGCTGAGTGACACAATACTATTGTGCTATAAGAAACGATGAGCAGGATGGTCTGAGAAAAACTCGGAGAGGCTTACTTTAACTGATGCAAAGTGAAGGAAGCAGAATCAGGAGAACATTGTACATGGCGTGACAGCAATATTGTAAGGATGATCAACTAAGAAAGACTTAGCTACCTAGATCAAGATGAGGATCCAAGACACGTGTAGACTATCAATGATGAAAAATGCTTTCTCCCTCCAGAGAGAGCTGATATATAATCTCTCTCAGAGAGATCTGAATATAAATTGAAGCATATTCTATTTTTACTATTTTATTTTGTTCTTTTGGGCAACATGGCTAATATGGAAATATATTTTGCATGACTGAAAATGTATAATTGAAATCAAATTGCTTGTCTTCTCAAGGAAGAGTAGGGTGAGAGGAAAAGAATATTTGGAATGCAAAACTTTTTTAAAAGCTATTATTAAAATTAAGAAATTAATAAATATTTAATGAAAAAGTAAAAATAATTTTAAAAAGACAATAAATTAGTCAGAAACAAAATAAAGAATATAAGCTTGATTAATATAACACACAGCATGCAAAGTTTATCTAACTGATTAATAAAGAAGTCAAGTGCTTTTGTGATTTAATTTTTAAACTTAATAGACAATGCTTCCCACCAAAAAAGCCAGATGGAGTAAGGTACGTAGGTAGAAGAGAAGATTTAAGAGAATCATATTAAAATCTGCTCTCAGGAATGTTGCCAATTATAATGGATTCTATGTCAGGAAAATGGAAACCTAACTATAGTGAAAAATATAACAAAATTTTTTCTTAACAAAGTCATTTCAGATAGAAAATGCTAACATAGTAATAGAGAGACCTGGAAATTAACTTTTATTCTTCAGTGACATACCTAATAATGTCTGACATCATAAAGCAGAATTGCTTCCATTTTAGGTCATTTTTTTATGATCTGTTCTTATAGTCTCTCTATTTTTGACAAACCTCTCTTCTCCTTAATTTCAGATTAATATCACCCAATCCTGTCACCATTATATAGTACAATGTACCTCTCCTTTGTATTTTCTTTATTCTAATTTTTATATTTATCTGAGTCCTTGTCTTTTCTACTAATCTGTAAACTGTTTAAGGAGCTTATCTTTTCTATATTCTCTGATAAATATTTGAACAGTGCTTTGGTTTCCTAAGATTTCTAGCAGTCAACAAAGGAGAAAATGGGTCATTAGCTCTTTGGAAAAATGGCAGAAAACTTTGGGGCACACTGGAAGGGTCCTTTGCTCTGGAAAGGAACTAAATTGAGTGGAATAGGTCATATGACTAGTCAACTGGCAGAATCTATGCAAGCTCATTCAACCACAAAATTCACACAAAAGGAACTGTATGCCAAAAATGGAGTAATTACAGCTTCTGACTTAAAGTAACAAGACACAATGCTTGTCTACAAAGAAAAAATAATATTAGAGAACTTTAATATTTTGAGATCTGCTTCAGTACTCCTCCCATTGTCTATAAGCTCACTAAAATCATGCTTGATTTGGCTTAACAGCAGAGAGGATGACAAGAATGATGTATATCTCATTGCATTCTCACATGATTTTGATCTCTGCCAGTCTCTATGTTCTGACAGCTTTTTGTTCCCTGTAGTCTAGAGATTATGAGCAAGTTCTATGGTGATATCTATTAAAATTATTGTTCTTTTGGGTTTATAGATCAATGCTAAATCTAAGAGATTGTGAACAAAATTGTCAAAACACACACAGATTGTGAACAAAATCTTTGATGGCAATCCAGTTCCTACATAACCAACTGGCTGAGTTTTTTTAAGATATTGAAGGACTGTATTTGTATCATGAAGATTTGTCATCTGAGTTCTTGAAAGATAGCAAGTATCCAATAAATTATTTTAGCCAAGCTACCAGGTAATATCATACTAGGTACTCAATTTTATAAGCCTGAAGTCAGGTAGATCAGTAGGTAGTGCTGGGAATAGAGTGAAGGGCCTTGAGTCAGAAAGACTTGAGTTCAAATCTTCCCTTTGATACTAATTGCATGCTTCTAGGCAAGTCCCTTAAGGCTTGATCTGCCTCAGATTCCTCTACTGTAAAATGGAGATAATAACAGCACCTACCTCCCAGGGCAGATAACAGCTGTAAAAAATTTAGCACAGAGTCTAGTATATAAAGTATGCTTGACAAATGCTTGTTTCCTTAGTAGAATTAGAAGTAGTAGTCAGTAGCAGTAGCAACAGCAGCAAGTAGCAATACTAATAGTAAGTAAGAAACAAGTTACTGATGTGGCTGATTTTGAGGATTCTTTTCTAATTTTTTTAAATTTTTAAGTAGTTTAAATGAATTACCACTCCCCTCCAGGAATACTGAATACAAATAAGTACAAAGAAATAGGGAAATACAAGAAATGTTGTGTTTTTTATTCATTTTGCAATACTAAATTATAACTAAGTATAATAAAACAGCTTTAGCCTAAATTTGTACAGCTGTTATAGGAAGCTCAAACAGAGTTATAAAGCAACCAAAATAAGTCTTTTAGACTTCTTAAAAACAACATCAATATAGTCTTCCTCTTTCATTTTGGATATAATTTTATATTAGTCACAAAAAGAAAACATCATGGAGCAAAAAATTTACTTATAAGAAAAATTTGTTCACTCAGGTTTCCAGAACCTTTCCAGGAAATTAAGAAAGAATATTTTTTAAAATGGTCAAGGAAAAGACACATACACACATACACATTCATAAGATCCACTTCTCATATGACTACTCTGAAGAAAATGTTTTATGAATACAAAAGTGCTATATAAATATGAATAATCTTTACTCTTAGGGAAACTCCCCTGGTATTTATTCACTTAGTCTATTTACTGTAGTTAACATGCATAATTTTTACAATCTTGATTATCTGAGATTTATACCTACATAAAATGATGGAAAGGAATAAAGGATTAGAAGTACTTAATAGAAAGCTGCTTTTAGAGTTAATAAAACCTATTCTTCAGTCCCACTTCTGACACACACTTGGCTGTGTGACAGTAGATAAGTCAATTAACCTCTCTGTGCCCTAAGGAAAAGGTATTTTTGCTGGTTTCATGCTGACTTGAGATTCAGAGGAATCCCCTCTCTCTGATACTTACTATGGTACCTTAGCCAAGTCAGGCAGGTAGGAAGCCTTCCTACCTTAGTTTTCTCATTTGTCAAATGTGGCAAGTGGATTGCATGAACTCTGAGGCTCCTTTATGTTATGGATAATTTTAAGATGCTATAATTAATAGGTACTGACAGAGAAAAAGAAAAACTATTACAGTAAATACATAACTAAAAAAGCATAGTGGTCAAGAGTCATTCAGTTAGTGTAAAGCAAACTACTGGACATCCTTCTCCAGTATCTCACACTTATTAAAGCACCACAGAATAATTAATGTTCAGATTTATGACCCTGAATCAATTATTTTCAACAAATCTTTACTAACTACTTCCTATGTGTAGCACACCATGTTAAATGCTGGCAAAAGTAGCAAGGATTAAAAAAGAGTCTAGATTATATCATATCACATCATGTCATATTCTATTATAATATAGTGTTGAAGCTGCAAGAGACCTATCTTAAGAAGAATGCAAAATACTATGAGTAATGAAAGAAGGGAAACAATTTCTGAATGGAGTGATCACATAAAGTTTCATGGAAGAAGCAGCATTGAGTTGGGTCTTGAATGTGTTTCAATCAGTAACAGAAATGTTAAAATATGTTCAGAAAATTGTTTAAAAATTAAAGTAAAAGATGCCAAAAATAATTTTTAACTTAAAATGGTACTTAACTAAATAATCTTGTTTTACATTTTTATGTATAATACCTCATACCCTAGTGATGATGGATGTGTTAATAGAGACACTTTTTTGAACCCAATGAGGATGCAATTTAATATATCTGATATTAAAAGGCTAGTTTCACTTTATGCACAGAAATTTAAAACTCAATATGGAATACTCATGGGGCCTTAAATTTAAAGGGCATCATTTTGTACCTTAATACTGATTAACGGAATGATTTTTTTTATACCGTATCAGTCTTCTCTCCAAAAGAACACAATTAGTGAAATTCACATGTTTGCTATAATTACATCAATGTGCCATATTGCAAGTTATTGTAAAATCAGGTTTTTTGCTAATCATTTCACAAACACTTTTCTAAACATCAAAAGAGATTCAATAAAGACTTCGCCAGACTGAGTGGGCTACATAGTTATATGTTCTCTCCATAAATAACAGAAAGTCCTTGATAAATCTTCTAAAAATAAGAAAGTTCAATATAAACAATGAAATAATATCCACAAAGCACATAATATTAATAATAGTTGGTATTTTGTTAGCCGAATAAAAAGATCAAAGAACTTCCATAAATAAAAGCTAATTCAGTCTCAAGGGGCTACTGACAGATAACTCTTATAAAACCCATTTCACAGATAAGAAAGCTACAGAGTAGATTAAAGGAATCAGTATACAATGATAAGACAGAAGACGGCATGCACTTTGGTTGTCAAAATTCATAATCATTTCATTGAGTACAAGTTGCTCAATGGAATTTCATTCTCTCTACTGATGAAATTCATCTTTATAAAACGCTTTGGGGGAGAAATGAGAGAACAAATGACATCATATTAATGATATTTAGGTATGATGGACAATCTCTTATTCTTGTATTTTTTCTTTTCTTTTTTCTTCTTAGTGTGTTAGGTAGCATATTAGGTTCAGAATCTGAAGTTCCTGAGTTTATGCATCAGAATCCAGACAAAGTAGTAGAAAGTAACTGTGTAAGGAGTGTAAGATCCGAAATCCAGAGAACTGGGTTCAATTTTTAGTTCTACTACTTACTAGTAGTGATCTATCGACAGTCTTGTGTCACAAGATGTGAACAGAGTGGATAGAGTGTCAGGCCTGGAGCTGTGAAGACTTTCTGAAAACTTCAAATCTGACTTCAGACACTTATTAGCTAGGTGACCCTGAGCAAGCTATTGGTTTCCTCATGTGAAAAATGAGTTAGAGAAGAAAATGGAAAACCACTTAGGTATCTCTGCCAGGAAAACTCCAAATGGGGTCATAGAGTCAGATGTGACTGAAAATGGCTGAACAGCAACACAATGGTATAATCATGGACCAGACAATTAAACCACTCCACACCTCAACTTCTTTACCTGTAACCATAGTTATTATGGTTACATGCTTTAAAAATTTCTTTTTTATGCGTACATTTAGGAATATAATAGAAGAGTATAATGTATGCATAGAAGGAATGAACAGTTTTCTAGCAACTAGAGCTGTCCAAAAATGTAATGCGATGCCTTAAGATGTAATTGGGTCCCCATCACTGGGAGGCTTTAATCTGAGGTTGGATGACCATTTGTCTGTTATGTTGTAAAGCAACTTTATTATCGCATATTGATTGGAATCCATACTCTCTAACATCCCTTCCAATCTTGATGTTTTGTGATTTGATGGATCAGTACACATTAATACACACAATTCTGTCCCTACTGCAAGGACACCCTTGCCCATGATTGCTTGCAAATAATATCAGGTAAAAGGAAATTTTCAACAGCTTTCCTTCCTTCCCCTCGACCTGCATGAGAGTCACTAAATCGGAATTGCATTATATCTCAGGTGTCACTGATAAACAAATAAAAACAGCAACAGTTGAAAGTGGCTATAGCACAAGGAGCCCTAATCAGAATCAAAGACAGAAATGTCTCTCAAAACAAGTAGTTTTCTTTAGCAATGGAGTCAGTGTGTTTGAGGTTTTCTGGAGAATTTCTTGGGGGTGGGGGAGAAATATTGCTTTACTTTTCATTTTTCCCGTAGTATTTTTTTTTTATTTTAGTTGAAAAGATTTTAACAAATTACAGTATTTGCCTGCTACCTGATATAATAACACTGGGATGTGTTAGGATAGTTTCAAATAAATTGGAGAGAGTACTAGGAACTAGGATATGGTGCAGAAGGTTGTTTGGAGATCATGGTTAAGAAAGACTAAGCCTGCCTTCTTTTAAACAGTTATCTCAATAATTTCTATAATCTTTACATTACTGCAAAATATTCAAATATTCAGGGAAGAAGTTGGCTTAATCAGACTTATCTGGGTAGATAATCCAGTCACCTTATTATAGAAACACCTTAATAAATATTAATCATTTTTTATGCTATATTCTTTTATATGATTCTACAAGGACCTTAATGCTAAACATTGATTCATACTTGACTTAATTCCAACAAAGTAGTAATAATGTGTATATATACCTATATGCAAATAGGTGTATATATGCATATACATGTGTATGTATACGTAAATTTATTAATACATGTACTAGGTACACACACGCTATATATATATATATATATATATATATATATATATATATATATATATATATATATATATATATATATGTAGATATATGTAGATATAGAGAGAGATTCTCCTGCACAAAGTGTTGCAGTCTCACTCCTATTAAGGGGTTTACTATACACACAGGGTTCCCTTCTAGGTCCTAGAGGAGAAACAAAGTTTTTAAAAGACATAAATTCTGTGCTCATGCAGTTAAAATCGTGTAGATGAGACAAAAGTGTAGGAGACTACAGGACAAAACATTTTGCAAAGCAGAGCTCAGTGAAGTCCACTGGGGATAGTTTTACATTCAAAGGCATTTATTCCATGTGAAAAAGATTGCTTGTACATCTATTGCATACAAAAGAGAAATAATTTCCCCTTTAGATCAAACAAGTACAAATGAAGGTCTACTCTGAATTCTTACATTTTCTCCATGATATTTCCTTAACCAGCAACCAGGAAAGCCCCCAAAATGCCTGATTTAAGCTTATTCACCTTACATTCATATCTTGCTCTAAAGTTTCCAGAGTGATTTCACATGCATTATCTCATCTGATACCCCCAATTACATTATACTGGAGTCTAGGAAGATATGCTCAGTCTAATCCAATTGCTTTCCTCCTTATAAAACACCACAACCCTTGAGATACTTCAAGGTGATATGTGATTGGTCAGAAAGCCAAGTCAAAAATGCACCAAAGATGTGAGAAAATTTGACTTTGAATCAACTATTCAAAAGTTTTCTCAATGTCTGGAGAACGAATAGTAGAATGATTTTGTTATTTAAAGAAATACTAACTCTAGGTTTGCTGAAGCCAGAAAGTTAAAATTTGACAAAATGAAAACTAAATAAAAATAATTTTAGATTATTTGGAAGTTTCTGTTGCCATTAGGCATTTTTCTTAAAGTATCTAATAACTTGGAAGACTCATAATATGCTAATCAACTTAACACAGTACTTTTTGTGTAGGATCTGGTCTCCAACATCACAACTGCCAATACTGGTAAACCACAAAAATTCATTCTATTCATTATTCTGTGGTCATCATGCTCATCCTCATCTCTTTCCTATCAGAGTCATGAACAAAGTCCTGGATCTTAGTTCTGCTTAGTGATCTTTTTACCTTGTCTTTACTGAGCTGGTCTTCTATTTCACCTCCATAAGATTCAATACTACAACTCCAAGGTCCCCTCCGCCCTTTACTCTACTACACCTTATTTTTTTCCTTCTACATTAGCTTGTAAATGCTGAGTATGTACTCTGCTGCTTGCTTACAGTTGTATCTCTAGGGCTTAGCACAGTGCCAGGCACATATCAAGCACTTTATCCACAAAAAAATTAAGAACTTCCTGTATATTGGGTAGAGACTGATAAAAATCAAGCAAACCTTGTCCGCAAGGAACTTATACTCTATGGAAGGATACAACACATAAACAAGTAAATTCAAGACAATCTGAGGAAGAAAAAATGCACTACAGCAATGAGTGAGGGTGGGGAATATGGAAAGACTTAATATGGGATGTGATACCTAAAGCTAAGGATTCTAAAAGACAGAGGTCCTCACATATAGATTTCAGCACTTAAATATCTCATTGGTGATTTCTAATTACATGCAAATATCATGAAAGCATATTTTCATTTACTGTATTCTTCAAATTATTATCCAAATATCCATTGTTTCAATCTTGATGTAAAGCAAAATCCTCTATCAAAGATCCACTGTTAAAATTTGGATTAGGTTGTCTTGACTTCCTCTTGAGGTCAACAGTACTTAATATTCAAATATGGCACCTTTGAAATGAGTGCTTTGACTCAGAGGGAAACTTTATTTGCCTAATTTTCAGATTTTGGTTGAGCCAATACAAATAAATTACCAAAATTCAAAACAGAAACATGATCCAAATTTTAAAAGTTACTGATATATACTATGCATAAATTGTTATTTTTGATATTCAATAACTTTTTCTATGTTTTGTCAAGATCTGATATGTATAATGTATTTGGAGGGGGGAAAAAAGGTTAATTTTTTTGAGAATAGGGCTTGCAAGAACCAGCAAAGATTTTATAGTATGGACATACTTTAAACTTTGGAAGACAGCATTAGAGAATGGAATAAGTCCCAGGGAAGGTACTTTACTGAAGTGGTATTCCTCTAAGACATAGTTTAGATGTTACAGTTCTTCTTTGATATGGGAAAAGGTATGTTGAGGTATGAAGTATCCCACTGAAACATCCCTTCAATTTTTTTTTTTTTTTGTACGAAGACTAGAGTTGAAAGAAGTCAATCCAACAGGAAAATAAACTCATAGTTTGCCAGTCAGGAATAATCCAACAGGCTCAGGAAGTGACAAGTTTTATGTTAGGCAAATAAAGAGCTGAATTTCTGAAACCAGAAGGCAGTCTCAATGATACAGTCTTTGTTTCTGTTTGTTTAGTATAAAGGCAGAAAGCAAAAGCTTATCTGGCAGAGATGGAACCAGCCTAAAATCATGGGCACTTCTCATCCTGTAGGAATCTGGGTCCAGAAGTCATCTAGTTAGAAAGATAATTGCAGATTACAGCGCCAACCATGTATAAGCCACAATATAGAGTTGATGTATACTATATGACAATACAACATGAGTTTAATTTAAATTTCCAAATCTAGATATAGTCAAATGGTTATAGACATGTAGCACCAGAGTCAAATGGCCATCTTAAACCTTTAAGTCAATGATTTTGGCTTTAAATTGATATATCATTTTGTATAACTTTCTTGTGAAATATAAATTGATTGACATCAAGCTACTTATTAAAACATAACCATCCTACTCTATCTGGTAGCATTACCTAAATGGAGAGCAGAAACCCTTAAAAAATATTCCAGGTTTAAAAGGACATATCTAGATAATTCAACAATACTTCGGTGAAGGAAGCATAAGCATAAAGCATAAAAAATGAACTGTTGTAGGAAAAAATAAGCCTTTACATGAAATTGAGCATTAAATTGATTAAATTTTATTGTTCCCTTTTTCTTATTCTAGGAGTATAGCTCTTTCCAGAAATTTTAGGTGAAATTAAAACCATTGGAAATGTAAATGGTATAAAACAGGCTTAATTGGCCTTGAATTACAGCCAAAGATGAGGTATCACATATCAGAAGACCAAAAGTTAAAGAATAGAATGTAGTAGATTCCGAAGCGAGAGGGTCTGGACCAGATTATCTCTTGAAGTTTCTTCCAGCTTCAGAATCAGTTTAAAATACCATAATTAAAGGTGACTGCAAAATGAAGAGGTAAAAATAACTTGAAGGGGGGAATATCTCTTCTATTTATTAGAAAAGATATAAGTTGTCACCATGTGCTTTTCACCAGCTCTTTGATTGATTCTGGAATTGCTTCTGAGATGATAGAAAAGGATGAACATTCCTTTCTCAATACAGCAAAGCTGTAATTTATACCACTAACTTATTGTAGCATTGGAAAACATGTTTTCCCCTTTTTTGGCAGTAACCAGAATGTAGAAGAAAAAAATGTCTTCTTAATATTGTCGACAGATATTACCCTTAATCTGGATTATAAAAATAAGAAATCAAATGGTATGGAGAAAGCCAGGGTGGTATGAGACACAAAGGGAATCCCTAAACCAACTTCTATAGAAAGTGAGGGGAGAATCAAGGATCTCATGAAATACCAACTATAGAATATGCTGTTAGATACGAAGGAGCAGAGGAGCTAAAATAAGAGATTTTTATTGAAAATTATTGGTTAAATTTTATAAAAAAAATATACATATGTGTGTATGTATATATATATATGGCTAAATTTAACTATGTGTTTATTTAACTACTATAACCTTTCAGGTGTGTTTATGAAGAAAAGAGATTGTACAATTTAAAGAGCCCAATAAAATAGAAATTTTTTAAGCATCAAAAATGGTAAAGTAGAAAAATCACCAAAGTTGGAGTCTAAAGGCCAGTTCACGTACTGGCTTTGCTAATTCTTTAATATCAGAAAAGCAAGTTATCTTCTCCATTCCAGTTTTATCATCCATAAAATGTACATGGAAATACATTCCTTAATTATCTATCTGCCTGCCTCACAAAATCTTGTAAAGAAAAAACTTTTAAAATTATGATTTACTTATAATGAGGCCCAGAGAAGTTAAGAGACTCAACCAAAGCCATGTAAAAATAAGAAGAGCTGGAGTTTCAACTAGATCCACTGACCCTGGAGTCAACATTTGTTCTACTATCTTGTGATGAAGGGAACAGTTTCCTGACAAAGGTATCAGAAAGGTGAATAAGCTACCCTCCTTTCCCACTCACTAGAAAACTTCAATGAAGACTAGATGTTTCCATGCTAGGGATGTTACAGAAGAACTTTGAGTCCCTTATGAGTTGGATTCACAGCACCTTCCAAATTTGAGATTATATGACAGATATGGAAACTGAGACTCAAATGGCTGAAGTGGTTTCTCCAAAATGATGTACTGAGATTGTAGCCAGGCCACTCTTTTGAATATATGTTCTCCAATTCCAAATCCAGAATGTCTTTCTGCTATAAGCACATCACACATTTTAAAGTGTTCATGTACTGTGAATACATGTTCTATGGCACTAGGCAATGGTTATTCCGCTTCCTACTGATGATCTTGGTCAGCAGATTATTAGCTTTTACCTTTGATTGTCTTGGCAACAACTCATTAGAGAATAAAACTGTGCAACAGAAATATTAAACCAAAAGAACCTTGGGACTTTCCTTTGTACTGAGTTAAAAGATTTGTTAGAAAAATGGAAAATTATTTCAACTCAGTAACAACAGCTAACACTGCAAATCATAGCTCATGATTCACCTAACTATAGGAGTAAAAAAGCAATATTTTATATGATATTATCAGAATAGCAGATATTGGTGGCTAGGTGGCATAGTGGTTAGAATGCCTGGCTTAGAGTCAGGAATACCTGAGCTGCCTTGGACACTTACTAGCTGTGTGACCTTGGGCAAATCACTTAACCCTCTTTGCCTCAGTTTACTCCTCTGTAAAATGAGCTGGAGAAGAAAGAGGCAAACCACTCCATTATCTTCACCAAGAAAACCCCAAATGGGGTCACAAAGAGTCAGACGAGACTGAAAAAAGACCGGACAACAACAAAGATATAAAAAAGCAGTCACTTTTTTGATTTTTGCGATGGTTATAATTCCTCCCATCTTGTTATGGCAGAGGTGCCTCAAAGCTTTTGCAAAGGAGAAAGAGAATCTGCTTGGATAGTGATGAAAATATTTAAATGTACCAGAGTTGACTATCTTTTCTCAAACAGTTGTAAGTTTTCAAGTTCACACAAAATCTGCAATCTCGCAAAAATGTGTTGATTGTAAAGATCACATGACCCAATTCTATTGGCAAGATCCCAAGTAATGAGTGAAAATGAGTTGGTTTCAACACCAATATATTATGCTTAAATGTGATAATAAGTAAAAAAAAAAACAAAACTAAAAGTGATAATGCAAAATTCACAGAAATTTGTCACTGTCACTATTGTATAACATTCTTTTAGAAAGTACACATGATAAAAAAAAAAACCTATGCAGTTAAATAATCTACTATTATATAGATAAAGTTATTTCTCACTGAAGTGTATGTTTTCTGCTGTGCCAAACGTGAACATAACACAAAAACCATGCTGAAATAAAGCTATTGTTAACATGGTTTTATTGATAGTGTAGACAGAGTGATGAATTATGACACATTCCAGTCACAGGATTTTACCTCACTCCAAAACTAATGTGGTGATTTTTTAAAAAAATTTATGATTCTTACCTGCAGGGCTAGTCGTAATGCTGGAAAAAGCCATGAGTACTGAAAATTATTTAAAGGTGTGAGACCCACATTTTAAAATTTTTTGGAAGTTACATAAATACTACATTTAAAAAATATTTTGCTGAAGTTTTTTTTGGGGGGAGGGAATAAAAGTTATTTTTTTAAGTAAGAAAGCAAATTAAATTTCTGTCATTTATTCCCATCATTCTTTGCAAAATCCCCTGTCTATTGATCTGCCCACATTTTACATCTTCTGAGTAACAAATATCTAATTTCTCTAGAAGAGAGTGTTTGGGCTGTAAGTGCCTTCTAAAACATTTGGTAAGACCGTATCTTTTTGATTAGAAAACAATACCTCAAATACTCTGGAGCGAACTTAACAGGATCTATATTTAGAGCTACATCCTTTCTGATAATGTGTTTAGTAAAATATTTTATACATAATATGTTTATCTAAATCTGTAAATAAGTGATAGCATGAGTTTAAAGGATACCCTACATACTAAGATATGTTTCTACTAAAATGTAACTTTAAATATTTTTCAGTAAATAAAAGCGCTTGCTTATTTTAACATGTCCTTTTCAAATATGGAAATAATTTGAAATAGGGTTACCTACCCATATTCTTAGTTATAGCTAGTCAATTTATATGCTGTCGTTCTATTAATAAATTACCTAAAAAAATCAAAGGAAAAAGCAGGCAAAATGCTACAAAAAAAGTCTTTAAAATAAATGGAAAATGAAGAGAAGCAGGGGCAGGTCCTAAAATATTCTTCCTTAAAGAATAAATTACAGATTATAAATTACAAATTTGAAGCATAAACATGAAAAAAACATGGCCTTCCATGTTCTGCTTGTCAAAAAATATAAGGAATTAAATTCTGAGTGACAGAACAGAATATATTTTATTGTCAAACATCATCAAAATGGTATACATCCACCAAACTGATTTTGTGAAGAGTCAGAAAGCATAATAATCCCCATCAAAATATACTGTATTGAGAATAATACTGGATATTTCACTCAGGAAACCTGGGTTCAAATTCTGTGTCTGTCATTTATTAGGTATGTAATTAAAAATAGCTAACAACTTCCCTGACAGAAAATCCCCTCATCTGTAAAATGGGTTTATGTTGCAACACTTCACAAAATTGTGAAGAGAGTAGTTCTACATAAATGAGTGGTTACTTTTCATTGATGCTTTTTCAAGTGGATGTCCTTCATGAATCATGTATTAAGAACATTTGATTAATGAGTAGAGGAAAGAGACACTTAGTTGGGTACTTCACCCGGTATGATCTTCTGAACTCTAAGTACTTCCCTCAGTGTCTTAAACATCGTTTTGGCATTGTATTACAGCATTATGCAAATTAGACAACTCTCTATCTTTTCCTTAATAGCTTTTATGTGCAAGAACTTATCTACTTGGGAAGTAATCTCTAAAAATATCCTACTAAATACTTATAATAATGTAATTAACTACATAAGAATAACTCTTAATTAGGCTCAATTTAATTTTAAGAGTGTTTTCTTTTAAATGAATTCCCTAGAAATATTCTACTACCAAAAAAATGCAAAGTGGTCTTATTTAAACTTAGAAAAGTCAGAGATGCTGGAAATATTTGTCCCCTCACCCATGTGGAAATTTATAACATATAAATTTAACTTTTGATTATGCACATAAATCTAGAACATCAGAATGAAAAGGAATCCATTCTGTCAGCCATAAAAAAATTTGTTGCATTAGATGAAACCAGAAAGATCCTAGTCTAAAGAATTCTCCACTTTTAAAGAATGCTGGAAAAAACCCAGTAAACAAGAAAAACTTGATAATGATTGAGGTTAGAAGAAATGATTGCTTAGCTTTATCTATCTTATGAAAAACAGAAATTTGAGCTGAAAACTCTTAGAAGCTGCACTCATTTCTATTCACCAAGAACTGTTCTACTGTCTGTCTGCAAATAAATCTCCTCAGTAAATAGCTCCAAGGTTGAGCTAAAGAATATTGTATGGATCAAAGAATTCATGTCTTCCTGTGTAAAGTGAACAGGCCGCAAGCTCACTTGTTTGTCTAAAACAATTAGAGCCTGTATGAAAAGGAGGGGGCTGGGACAAATATGTTACAGCTGATTTTACTTTGTAAAAAATTTAAGGGGGGGGTGGCTCCAAATTAATAACTGGTCAGGGCTCCCAAACAGTCTAATCTTTGTCAATTGGTGCCAAATTATGCACAGTGCTGCCAATTCTGGCTGTCTAACAAATCAGGAACCGTGTACATTACTGCTAGGCTGAAGTCTGATTGATTCTGGTCATTATTTGGGCTGATCTCATTTTCACACATGGAATTAATATGTGCGCCAGATGTTCATTTGCCGAGAAGCACTGAAACTACTCATCTACACGCAACTTTATCCTGGAACACAGCACCACGGCCCCATCGCCTCTCTTCCTCAATACAAAGCTTCGCACAGTACAGAATCTATAAAACATTCTACTAATATTTCTGTCAGCTGAATGACTTTTACAGTACTATATAAAGTTGACAGATAATACATGCCAGTCCTAATTTGAGATAGACCTTTCTTTGGGGACCTCAACCATTGAACAAGCAAACAGATTGAGAAGTAACATTTATTACAACACATAAATCATTTTCCTACAGCTACTACGGGTCTGGCCTGAGGGTGAAACTTCTGCATTGCCTATGAATCCTAATAAACTGGCAAAGTTACTAAACTGAATTGTCATTTGACCATTGGCTCATAGAGAGGATTTCCTAAAAGTTCTTGGGAGCAATTTACTATGCTACTTATTTATTATTTTGTAAGTTAAAAGAAATGCTAATAATTTGTCTTTCTCAGAAAAAGGTCATAAAGCTCTTTCTAATAATTTTATTTTTCATTTAAAATTAAATTGAAAAAATTCTCACCTCATTATTTCAGAGTTCATTTATTCAACTCCTTCCAGAGATGCCCAACTAAGCACTGACATGAGAAAGATGAAGCTCTATTATCTCAAATAGATTTAAAGAAATATTTATGGATAAAGTAGCCTATCATTTTAATAATTTTAATCATATTAATCTGGAACTTGACTTTACAGAACATTTTTTTGTAATACCTCTTTTTGTAGACAGTGCACATATTAATTATTGACATGTGACAGATGAAACTGGAGCTCAGAAAGGTAAGGTAATGTATCCAGTATTATAATGGTGAAACTGACATAGAACCCAGCACTCTTAATTCCAGTCCTAAAAGTTTAAATTACCTATTTGACTAGGTTGAGAAATCAATTGTATTCTTCATTCTAAAGGTTTTCTGTTATTCACTTTAAAAAAAAAACGTAGATTATTCATGACAATGATTCCAAATTTTGGATCCATCTGTTTTCTCTGACTCCACTGCCATTTTGGCCTCAGTGGAGTCCTCATAATTACATTTAGTCTTGTCCTGGATTGCTTGAGTCTATTCCAAAGGATGTCTGTTTTTCATCAGGTAACGACCATTAAATTTGGCTGCATTTCCTTCTAAATCTTGTTGACTGGCACAAGAAACAGAAGCCATAAACCTTTTTTTTTCTTGTTGTAGTTTGTGATTGTTCCTGAACCAAGACCTTTTTGGCAGTGGTCTAGAATTTTAGCTATGATACTACAAGACAGCACCTACTTATAATAGTCTTATTTAAGAAGTTGAGTCTAATTTTCCTTCCCTGATTTATATTCTTGGGATACTAAAATTAATGCATTACTATAAAGTTGCAAAGTTCCACGGTCACTCTGAAAAATGAATCTTTGTGTATGTGTTCAAATGGGAGTACTGAGGTATATACTTAGATACCTCATCTTTTACTTCCCTTGTGATAAACAGAAATAACAGCTTTAGTAAATGTCCTCATATATTTTATAATTCCTCAATCAAAGCACCTGTACCTCAGCAAAATCCTTGTTTTTTTTTTAATATGACCCAGCACATTTTGCTTCACCTGCATAGGCTTCAGTTTCCTCATCTTTTAAATGAGGGCTCTGGATCTCTGTAATTTTTTAAATCATAAGGTTTAGCTGAAAGTACAAAATCTTTGAGTCTCCAAAATCTGGTCCCTTGTTTACCCCTCCAAACAAACTTTCTACTATTTTCTTCTGTAGCCAACATGGACATAATCTATCTTCCCAATATGTCATACACAGTTTTGATTCTGTATCTTCGTACACATCATTTCCCTGGCATACACAGAATGCCCTTACCTGCTGAGAATCTGTCATATCCTTCTTTCAAGGCAGATCTCAAGTCATACCTTTCTCTATAAAAATTTAAGTGTTCATTCCTTCCTCTCAACATTTATAGAATTTGTAAATGTGTATGTGTGTGTGTGTGTGTGTGTGTGTGTGTGTGTGTGTGTGTGTGTTTTGGATTCATTTGATAGTTTGGCAAAAGCTTAGGGCTCCTTCTTAGAACAAGGTTTTTAAATGCATAAAATATAATGCACAAGATTACCAAGTAAATCAATTATATTTAAATACAGTTAGCAAAAAATTTTTAGATTATGGAACCAAGATAAGGAACTCCTGGATCTACAGACTTTCAATGTCTTTATCTCCCATTTGGCACCTACACATGCCACAGCTTACATTATTATTTTTCATATTTGTGTTCTATCACTCCAGGCTTCCGAATAGAGGATTTACATTGAATTCATTTTGGTTCCCCAGTGATCTGCTCATAAGTATAATTTACTACATATTTATTCATGAGCAGGAAGAGGAAGGGGAAATAAAAACAAGATAGTAGGGTTTCCTGCTCTGGATTTGATCTGAAGTCTTTTGGTTTTGTTTGGAGGATGACAGCCATAGTCGTGCTCAGGTGTAATTTCAGTCACATTCAAAAACCAATATTAAACTCACTGTTATCCAATATTCTATTAACCTGGCAATAACTATGATAAAATGATCATGACCCTTAGAGATGCCAAGGCTTCTGAAGTGTCCAGAGCATCAGCAAAGATTGAACTGTATTCAGTTTCATTTTAGTGTTGAATGCAGTCATGTTCTAAATGTTTGAAAGTTGGTAGTGTATAACTATGTATAGTACACAAGTAATTCTTTGTAAGCCAGAATATTTGATTAGCCAGACCACCTCCATTCTCCAGCCAAACAGGATAGTAAAAATTTAACTGTAAAAATGATTTCTGGATAGTCTACTGTTTCAGATTATCCATGCCCTTATGATCCTCCCTAGCACAAAAAAATTGAGAGAAGACATTGAATATAATATAATTACTTTGGACAGAGAGGTCTCTGCTGTATTACTCCAAATTCCTTTACTAAATTCTTTTTTAAAAACATAACTTTCTAACAGCCGTGCTGACCACACATTTCACAGTAAGAAATATTTCACTCTCAGTACTGGTCACATGATTACAGAATTATTTAGCAAACAGCATATCAAACGAAAGGGCACTGGACATTTTTTTTGTAAGATCCAGATTCAAATCTCAATTCCACTGCTTGCTAGCTTTGGGACCATGAGTAAGCTGCTTAATTTATTGATCTTCATCTGTAAAATGGGGATAGTAATAACATCTGTTCTCCCTACTTCTCAGGGTTCGCTGTTGTGCCAAAAAGAATTCTGTAATAGATGTCCTCCTTAACTTCTCCCTCAAAAAATACCTCTTCTGTCCTTCAAAGCTCAAGTGCCCTCTTTTATAGTGAGCCTATCCTCATCCTTTCAGTTGCTAATGCTCCTCCCCCAATTACACTGTACTAGTTTTATATAGATAATTTAATTTCTCCCAATGGAATGCAAACTGCCTGAGGACGCTTTCATTTTTTTCTTTGTTTCCTAGATGGTTGTCAAATAAAAGATAAATACAATATGCAAGTTGAGTTGTTAATATTTATTTTGCTTGGCAATTTCCATGAATTTTATTTTGTTACATTTCACTTAGGTTAGTTGGCTCAGGTAAATAAAGTATAAGGCAAATGAGGAGGGTTTTAGAGGCTGATGCCAGTAATTTTTGGTATACTTAAATTAATTAATCAATCCATCCATCAGCTGAATTCTACTGAGAGTGGGTAACCTAGCTGTGAGCCAGATTCAGTTATAACCTTGATGTCACCTGGTCTGTTCCAAGTATCTTCTGTAGTGATATTGGACTGTTCACAATTGATGCAGGACAGAAATATTGTTCTTTTCGGTATCACTCCAGGGGCAACTATACCTATATGTCTACTAAGAGAATGGATAATCAGCCAATTAATTTCAAAGAACAGTTATAACAAGCAATAACTTACTTCGAATCTCATTAAGGAAAGCAATAAGCAGTTTTACCTTAACTCATCTCAAAGGCTAATGACTTTTTCTCTTTTCTCATCTCTCTCCCATCTTTTATCAACTGTATCTTTTTCTTTCCCTTTCAACAACTTTCCCCTCTATCTATTTCACTTCTATTCTCTTATCTCCATCTCCATAAATTAAAGGATGATAGATTTAACTCAGGAGGGGATATTAGAGGCCAATGAAACAAACCTCATTTTCATTATTAGAATTCCTCATTAGAGGAAACTGAAGCACAAGGTCACTGAATCCTACAGCTAGTCTAAAGTGGAATTTGAACTAAGGTCTTCGCTCCAAGTCTAGAGTCCTCTCCATTGCAATAAATGCATCTTACTGGGCCCATAAATATGAAGTATAATAAACATTACATATACTTAAATTATTTTTGGTGTTTACTACAAGTTTTATGCTTACTGCTCTTAATTTAAAAAGAAGAATAATCCAATGGTTTACTTTTTTCTCTTAAGAACACACAAAAAGCTACAACAAAATGAACACATTTCTGATTGATTATTTTTTCCCATTTGGATTAGAATTTCTCTGGGATAAAGGTAGGCAATCATGGTGTTAAGAAAGGAGCCTTGAATCTGTGGTCAGAAGCTCTGGGTCTAACTTCTGGGCCTGCTGTTTATCAGCTGAATCATTTTAGGCAAGTTGCTAAGTTTTACTTTATAATGGGGATAATAATAGTCATTTTTGAGAAGCATCAAATAAGACAGTATTTGAAGCACTTTGTAAAATATAAAACTATTTGATTGTCAGGTATTAGTAATAAATTAGTAAAAAAAAAAAAAGAAAGAAAGAAAGAAAGAAAAGAAAGAATTACATGATGAGAAAGGCCCTTAAGGCATGATTAATCAAGCACTTATTCCTTGTTGAAAATTTACAGCACTCTCTGGACAAGAGTGGTCCAAGACGAAAAGACACGGACAGTTTACGAGAGGAACAGGAATGGAAATAATGGGGTATACGTATGGATGATATCAGAGATTGCTTGAAATACTAAAGAAGAAAAAAAACATCATTGGCAAATGTTATATATTCTCTGATTGAGAGATAGCTGTTTTGGGAACTAGCATGCAGATGCCTAAGAGGCATGAAGTCCTATCAAATGCCTACGTGCTTTCCGTCCCACACTCCACACATTCTACTCCAGAAGGTATTCCTCCTTCCAATGGTCTTTCCTACCTTCAGTGCAGACCTGTTGAAGAACAGATCCTATGTCTTTTTTGGGGGAAGAGGCTTGTTGTTTCCTTTCTTTGCAAAAATACAGATCCCAATTTAATTTCTTTCACATAAGACTAAACATTTTATATTCACAAACAATGTATTTCACTTAGAAACATCTAGAATGACACACAGTCATATTTTTGTATGGCCTAACAGAAAGCTTTTATAGAGTTGCTGGGTTTTTATTTATTTATTTTTAAATGGGGGCTGTTGCCTACTCGCAGGTGATTAATCACTCACTTTAGCTCAGGTCATCGCTTTATAATTCAGGCTTAGATCCAATAACTATCAATCTGTTTTCCTCAAGTTATAAATTTCCATCTAGCTGTTAATATAACAGTTTTCTGGGTCTTTGTCATGTGGGCCCAACAAAAAACTTTACATCAATGACATTTCCTCTTCCTCCTCCTCCCAACTGTCAATTTCCTCTTGAGAGATTTTCATTGGGTCTATAAACCTCTTTTATTTTCACGCTTCAGTTTTGACCCTGGTTTTACTAAACAGTTTTAATATAACATACAAGCAACTTCTTTAGACTTCTACTTTCCAATCTGTCAGTCTATATTTTGGCATGGATGTCATGTTGCTTTATTTTATCACTATTGGATAATTGCCCACTGAGGAAAGCTGGACATTCTTTTTATTTGTCTTAAACATAAAGGTTGCCAGAATTATTTCCAGTTAGTGAATATCATTCAACAAAGCAAAACTGAATGGAGCTGAGTGTATAGCATATATAATATGTCATCACTGATGAATATATACCTGTATTAAGGCCTAAAAATGGAATAGTTACTACATTTTTATTTTTCATAAGATTGCTTTTAATCAAGACTATTGATCAGGTTCTTGTGATCATGCATCATTTATGTAGAGAATTTATACATCAATGCTATAACTAAAATGTGTTTTGGGGAGAAAGAATGATAAATTTTAGGAGTTTTTTTTAAAAAATCTAAAAAAAAGCGACACAAACCAAGCTAGCAGAAGAAACAAGCATCAGTGGATACTAAATTTCATCTTTGGTAATAGGTTTTAATTACATCAAATATTCCAGGTTATAAGTAGGTCTTCTTTGGGAACTGAAAATATTTTCTATATGAAGCCAAGCTTTATTCTAATCCCATCTGCTTTAATGGTGATTGATCTTTAGTATCTTTGCATTTTATGTTTAATTGAATAACTGAGGGGGTGAGACTACATTGAACCAACCTCCCTACATTAGGTCCTCTCTTGGCAATCAACCAAATTTGTCATCCCTAGGAGTCCTAAATGTGTTTTTCATTTCTTGTATATTCCCCTTTCTCGGTGGTATCAAAGAGACAGAAGTCCCATCCTTTTGAAAAGGGGACGTCTGACCAAGACAAAATCCCTACTGAATGCCATAAATTCTATGGCACTGAACCAAAGAGATAACAGAATTTAAGGATGCTCTGATCAATAGTTACCTCTTTACTTCTCAATATTAATAATGAAATGTAGACATATTTCTTAGGGATCACTTAACTCTGAAATCATAAGATACAAGTTGCATTTCTACTACACACATAATTCTGAATATAATAAAGAGATAGCTAAATAGAATGTCAATTCTTCAAAACATATACAGCAAGACTATGGAATTTGGAGTCAAATGACCTGTGTCTGAATCTTGACTGTGATTTATACCTGTGGGACCTATGGCAAATGGGAGAATTCACTTCTCTGGGATGCAGCAATGTAAAAATGATCAAGGTGGCTGAGATGATCTCTTTTGGGGGGGGCATATTTATTGGTTTTTTTTTTAAATATTTGTTTACTCCCATTTTAGAAATTCAATTTTATTTTATTTTCAGGTTGTATTTTTACCTTTCCCCATCTTGCTCACTGCCACCACCCTCTCCTAAGAAAAAAGAAAACAAAGACCACTACCAACATATACAATCAAGCAAAACAAATGCCTGAATTGACCACTGTGTGCGCGCGCATGTGTGTGCGTGTCTATGTGTGAATCAATCTCCTCTCTAGGGTAGCATGTTTCATTGTGAGTCTTCTGGAAATGTGGTTGGTCATTGAGTTGATAAGAGTTTGGGATAAATGATCTTAAGTCCCTTTCGTATCTTATTCCATGATGATAAATAATGCTACTGCAATAACCTTCAAGATATGAAAGGGTTATTTTATTCCTCCTCAAGTGGCACCCTTTCTGCCACTCATTAAGACTGTGTAAGGATTTCCATTTAGGCATGTCTATTTTCAGGGGTTTATAACAGCTATAAAATTTTTATCCAAGCTGAAACTTGGCAAACAAGAACTCAGCATGAGGACATTTTTTTTTTTTACAAAGCCTAAATTTAAAAAAAAGTATGTTGAAATAGTTTTATGCAATAGGAGGACAAAAAAGGAGAGAAGTTTTGAGGTTTCTGTTGCCTCTTTAAAAAAATCTGCATTCCTAAGAATCAACTTTGTTTTTGAAAATGAAAATTTACAGAGGATAAATCCAAATTCTGCCCTGAGCCTTTGCAAATTTAGAAGAAATTAACATAATTTAAAATGGTCTCTATGACATAGTGCATTCATTATTAACCAAATTTTTAAGAACTTTACTAATGCCTCTTTCAGCATATATGTGACACAAAATACTTCCAGAAAACCATTTTCATGAGGGATAATGCTTAATGATTTTTCATCATATTTTTGATCAGAAGGCATACTGACTCACTGCAACCCCTTATTCAATGCTTTTAAATTCACACAGACTATTAACTATATTATAATTAATAATAAAGTGCTATGTATTGTATATATGTATAATTGTACATAAATACATATATACATATATGCATGTATACATGCACGCATACACATATACACAGGCATATGTATGTATTTATGTATATGTAACGTACTTTTTGAGGCACTGGGGACTAAGTAAATATTATCTTATCTGTTCTTCACAAAAACCCTGAAAGGGACTGTTATAATAGCCCATTTAACTTTTTTTTTTTTTTTGTAAAATACTATCTAAAATAATAATATTGGGCTTAGAATCGGGAAGCCTTAGATTCAAATCTGGTCTCTGACACTTACTAGCCATGTAAACACAGACAAATCATTTTATCTCCAGTTTTAAGCAACTTATAAGTACTTATCACTTCAGTTATGTACTAGAAATTTTCTATACGACCCTTTGCACAAAGATAAGGCTATAGCTCCTTAATACCTTTTCTCAATTCCTTTTTCTTTATGCCTTTTATGTTAATATTCCAAAGTCTAAATTGATTAATCAATTGATTATTATTCAGTTATTATTCATTTAATTGATTATTGAATGTTTCACAATTTCAATTTGGCAAATGTATATAGTTTGTCTAATAGGTGAAGAACACCACACTGTATGCTAGAGCAGATAGGAAATTTAGATCAGATATGATCTCTACTCTTAATGTTCTTGCAGTCTAATGGGGAGAAAATTCATACATACAATTCCAAAACAAATACCTGAGCAATTAACCAAATAAGGTACTAAATGACATGTGGAAAGGGTTCACTTCTGAGTCTGGCCAAATGAACAAGAAGGGTAAAGGGAGGCTTCTTGGAGGATGTGTAATTTGATCAGGGACAGTGTCAAAAACTGAGGAATGAGAGAGGATGGCAAAATTGTCCAGTTTGGAATGCAAAGCATGGAAAGGGGAACCATATGAAATAAGACAGGATGGACCAGATAGTGGAATGCCTTGAATACCAGGTAAATGGGTTTGAACCTTACATGGCAAGCAATAGGAGGCCACTGAGATTTTTCTGAGTAGCAACATCACCTGAACACTAGGAAAAACAGGTTGTCAGTGATATTAATGATAGATTAAGGGAGTGTAGAAGGGAATTATACCTGTTAGTGTGCAAATGCAATATTCCAGTGGGAGGAGGACCTATATTAAGGTAGTAATAGGGGAAACGGAGGAGAGTATACATAGGTATTGTGAAGACAGAATATACAGACAGAAGAGAGTATAAACAGAAGTTAGTAATCAATTGAATAGGAGAAGAGATGCAAAAAGAAAAGTCAAAATGGGTGAATGGTGGAGTCACTCACATAGCTAAGTCATGGAAAAACAGGTTTTGTGAGAAGAAAAAAATTAATTCAGTTTGGGAAATGTTTGGGATGTCAGTGGAGTATCTAACTTGAGAGATCATGGACCTCTATTTCTGAAGGATAATTGTAAATGTTAATCTCTCTCCTACAAGACTGCAGACAACGTGAGGGCATAATCTTTCTTTTATTTTTTTTATCTTCCCTGGTGCCCAATAGAGTTTCTTGTACATGGGCATTAATTAAAAAACTGAATTATCTTTATGTCCTTTAGAATCTGGTACAATGATTTCTACATCTCAGGAACATAATCACTGGTTTTTGAATGAAAAAATCTTAGTGACTATAAAAACATAATTAAACAAAAACATTTTCATTCTACAAACTAACGAATTAAATGCAGAATGAAAAACTTTTTTTTAAATTGTTTTGCTATAGTGGCTAAGATTATGAGAGTAAAGAAAAGAACCCATGACTTAGGATAGAATTGATGTCTTGGTAAAAGCAAAGGAGGTTACTATTCTGAAAATATAAAATATTATTTATATGTCAACTCCTGATATGAATACAAAGGGAAGACCTATTTTGTCCCAAGGCTATTTCAATTATTTTCATAGGGAACTATCAGAAAATGTGTAAAATTGGTAATCTTTTTAAATGTGGCTTTAAAAATTAACATATTTATTAAACATAATACACAACTGAGAGTTTTCTAATACGATGAAGTTCATCCCAAATTAGATCTACTCCTGACTTACACCAAACTGGAAGACTCACCATTACCAAACATGACTTGCACTTTTTACCTATGTATCTTTTGTCACACTATTCCCTATATCTCAAATGTCCTCACTTCTTGTCTATTAATATTAACACTAGGTATTTTCACCACCAAATAAATCAGTACCCCAGACAGACATGGAATTGCCACAATTCTAATCTGTCATCAATGATATTTTCCATTTCAAGTCTTTCCACTCTTTCTAGAATGAATAGACAAGAGCTTTTCCATGTAAAGCAAATGAACAACATGAACATGCTGCCCAACTAAATGAAATAAACTGAGGGGATAAAACCCCGGCAAATGTTCCTATATAAATATAGAAAATTGAGTGGCTATTGGTGTTGTGTATTCCCCCAGTGCTCAAGCTATTCCCTGACAAAGAATACCCAAGTACAGTTAATGTATGATATAATTAAACACTTTAAATAAAATTCATAAAGTGACTTTCTCTGCTTCTGCAGAGTTAAAGAACTAGGTATTTTATTAGGAGATTGCTTTGTGGAATTTTTTAGCATGAGAGATAAGATTTGATAGCAATTGTTTCTTGACCAATTAATGCCAATATATGAGGAAAGTATATTGATGATGTAGAGAAACTTTATAAGAAGCAAACAGAAATGCTGAGTTTTCAGACAACAAACTAGGTCTGTTGATAAATCTTGCGCTGTTTACTCTAAATAAATATAATCTGTATATTTCATATCCATTAGCCAAAAAAAAATGTATTCCTCTCCATATCATTCTCCCAACCCTGCACCAAGACAGAAGAGATGCTTCTAAGCTACTTTAGAAATCATTTTGTTTTTAACCTTTGAATAAACAAGTTATTAATTGCCATGTAAAGAAGTACTGGATTTAAATAGAAGATCTGGGTTCAAATTTTTGTTTCAGAAATCTATTACTTGTAGAATAACCTTGGGTAAGTCATTTAACTTCTCCAGTCTATGTTTCAAAATCTATTAACTGAGGAAGCTGTAGGAGAAGATACTGAAAGTAAAACTATAGGTCACACATCAGACTGAAGGATATTTTTTTTCTACATTAATGCCAATGAGGTATAATGAAAAGTATTTTGGTTACTCTGTGGGTCAATTAAAAATATTTCCTCTTTAATTATTCCTTTTTCATTTCTATTCATGTATATTCATATATTTCAAACAAATTAAGGATGAAAGAATATGTACAAATCTATAATCATTCTATTTCTAATTATCATAAATTGTAGTTTTTAATCATAGAAAAATGTAGTTTTAGTATCAATAGAAAATTAATTTTGCCTATCTAGTGGTTATACATCAATTACTTTTAGGAAAGGGTAGATGAAAATTATTCTAAATCCCAAGATCTTTATCTTGATTTGTTTTCTACCCACCCATAATCTAATTTTCTTTGATATACTAGGAACTCTTTGAGCAGACACCAATCACTTAAGTGATTTTATGGAGGACAAGCAAACCTGTCAGTTATCTTTTAAGAATCCTGATTACTTTCTTTTGCATCCGAAGCACTTCATTAACACTGTATCTTGCATTTAACTGTTCTTTTGAATGTCCATAAACACACATTACTTAAAATTAAATCAACCTGTAAGAAAAAAGTACAAAATAAAAACCTAAGGCCATTTTATTTGATGTGCTACAAACGTCAATAAAATGCAGTTTTATAAAAATGTTAGTATCATAGCTATTGTAAATAAATTAGGCTTAATTTAAACTACAAAGAGAATAGTTTCAAAAATATTAACTCTTGGCCTCAAATAAATTTATTGCTTATTTTTAAATATATTTATACCTTGCTTATTTTTAAATATATTTATACCTATACAATTTTTCCAAGTGATACTTAATGTTTCCAGAAAGCTTTATGCTACTGATCTCTTATCTGATTTTATGTAATGCAGTAGGAATGATGTATTTTCACAACAGTCTTCTAATGATAAGCTGGTAATCTCAGAAAAGGGAAGAATATCCAAGACATGGAAAATGTGAGGATATTTTAAAGTTTATTTTCTATAATTCTGGCTATTTCCTGTACTTAAAAAATCCTGCAGAAAAAAACATTTTAAAAATCATTTAAAGATAAATAGCATTTAGTTTAAAATTTGTTGGTTAAAAAAAGTCTAATGTCTTATTGGGGTAAAAAAATTACTTTCAGAAGCCTCAGTAGTTTTCAAAAGAATCTTCTTCTTCAAGATGACCACAGAGACCTCAGACATATTCTGGGCATCTTAGTCAAAATTCATAATTGTTAACCTGAATCCAGTTTGGAAATCTTCCAGTTGATTTTAAAAGTAACATTTTCTGTGTTTCATATTCAGAATGTCTTCTGAGCTCATAAAACATATCTATAAGATACCAAACAAAAATGCCAAAGATTTTAGATGCTCTGAATTCTTATTACCATTTAGATAGCTATTTCTTATTGCTTTATTATTCCGATCATTGTAAAAGGTTTATATTGTACAGAAATACTCAGTTCAAAAAAAAGTATTTGTCAAAAGTGGCTTTAACAAACCTTAACTCTTAGGACATGCATATAAACTTGCATGTGATCATTTGTGATTTGTAACATGATTTTTTAGTTTCTTTTCACAAGAGGTATTACAGCAGAGTAAACAGAGGTAGTGTTAGAGCCTGAAAGATCTGTATTCAAGTTTTGTTTTTTGGTTTTTGGTTTGGTTTTTTTTTTTTTTTTTACTATTATCAGGCCACTTGATATCTCAATGCCCTCTACCAAAATCTCTAAAATTATAACTGAGGTAGTGGAAGTTCTTATTTAGATAAAAATCAGAGGTCTGATACACACACACACACATTCCCCTCAAAACATTTTGATAATTCGATCTTTAAATAATCTGAGATGCTGAGGAATGTTATAAAATATTCTATGTATGCCATAAGAAGTCTGAAAATGAAAATAAGATAGGTAAAGATTTATTTTCAAAGTAACCTAGCAAACACTTAGACATCATAATGGAAAATGGGATTAAATGAATCATGTTGTACTGGATATTGTGAGCTGATATATGAATGCAATGAAATATAGAGTAAAGACTCTGATGTCTCATCACAACACAAATGCAACCATGGGTTCTTGAAGGCTCTTTCAGTAAAATGAAAGCTTTGGCAGGTCCTACAAATGAAAACTTTGAGTGTCTGCCAGATGACAGAATGAGAGCCAGTTGTCCAAAGATGGGACTAGCTAAGTTTGGAGAGGTTCATTAGCAGAAGGCTTTCCATGTGACTATTGAGAGATGGGAACAGGGTAAAATGTAGTACAAAATTCTGACCATCTTCCATAATTTACATGCCATATTAAACACTTAAATGTAACTGGCTTCCACAGCTCTGTATACAAGGAAGAGGAGTCACTGTTTGGTAAATATCACATGTAAATCTTTCAGTAACTTTCATTGGGCATACATAATATTAAGTTAATACTGGATGGTCTTAAGACATACTCAATTGGCACTGAAATAATATTCTTTCTAATATTATTTCTAATAATATTCTTTCTAATGCCAACTAAGTGTGAAGAATACATGTATAGACAATAGAGGACAGTAGGGCACCCAGGGAGTTGCTTAGCCTCAAATACTAGGGTATGGCTGTGTACTGCTTAGAAACAATAGTTACAAATAGACATACATATATCCAGACACATACAGGGATCAGATAACATGTGGCACATTTTTATAAATGGACTTAATCTCCACGTATGGAAATAGCAGCTGGCACACATTTTGGTTTTTTTTTAATGATGTGCAAAAATGTTTCCAGTGCAGAAAATACTGTTCATGGCGGTCATATTAGCCTTTAACAGATAAAGACAGAGGTGATCATCATGCTACAGCATCCCTGTGTTAGACTAGAAGCAGGGACTGTTTCTATTAAATTCTTTATATATGCTCTGAGCAGCTGTAGTTGCCAAATAACCCTAATGGGGACAACTTATCTCTTTCATGATATCAAACTTATTATAAATGCTATTTTAAAATATTATTGAAGTACTTTTTGGTTTTTGCTTAATTTGTACTTTATTCTTAAACATGGTTGTTTTTCTGAGTTCGCAAGTTGACTGATTTTTTCATACAGCAAATGTGAACTCTAGTAAACCAAGGACATAAGACTCTTTGTGAATAATATAATTTTAAGAATTAAAGAGGAAACATAGAACCTAAAAAAGAATTGTTACTGAGACAAATACAATATTTTAATCCTAAGGGAAATTATCTTTTTCAATGGGCATTATAAAGTTTCTTTTTTAAAAAAAAGTTTTTTTTTAAATTTTACATTCTTTTAAATGTAATTCAAACTTTTTCAATTCAAATTCAAACTGTGACATCCACAAGGTAAATTGAGAATATATTCTCTTCAGAAATCATATTTCCTTCTAAGATTTGTAAGGAATAACATCAAAGCCCCATAGAAAGTGTTTCCCTTACCTGGTTTTATAACACAAAATCTATCAAGGAATTTATCTCATGATTCTAAACTTAAATTAATAGTCTATATGTTGCTTGCTAACTGAACTTTTTGACTTAAAAGGCCTTAGCAAACAAAAATTATTCGTAAGACATTTAACTTCCCCCTCAGCTAAAACTCTTCAAGAATTCCTGTTCTATTTCTATGCACATATAGTAAGAGGTAAATAGGGCAGAGCAAGACAGAGAGGCAGAGGCAGAGAGACAAACAGATATAAAGAGATAAAGACACAAAAAGATGGAGAGGGAAAAGTAGACAGAAAGACAGTGAGATACAGAGACAGAGTGACAAACTGACAGACACAGAAAGACTGACAGAGACACAGAGAGATAAAAGATGAGGCAATGTATAAAGTGGAAAAATTACAGAATTCATAATGAAAAGACCTTACTTCAAACCCCAGCTCTGCTTCTTACTACCTATGTAACCTTAGGCAAATCATTTAACCTCTTTTAAGTCTCAGCTTCCTAAAATAAGGGATGATAATTTGAAGGTCTCCTAGTATCTTTGAGTTCTGGATCAAATATCCTATTATTTATAGAGAGAGATTTAATATATGTACTTATACACACATATACATAATACATAAATCTATTCCATGGGTATTTTTATATCTCTGGTATATAGTAGTATGCCAGTCTACAGTAAAAAAAAAAAAAAGACCTTGGTTCAAGTTTTGCTTGAGATGTACACTGTGTATGTGGCTCTGGGTAAATCACTTAACTTTTCCTGGCCCTAGACAACTCTCTAAGACTGAATATTGCAGAGCAGGTGCTGATATGAATTCATAGAAGGAACATCATTCTCGGAAGCTCCTTATATAAATGAAGAAATATTAAGAAGGGATCCTTTATGGTACATGAGACTTCAGCTGAAATGTGAAGGAAGCCAAGGGAGCAAGGCCACTGAGATAAGGATTGAGAGTATCCCAGACATAGGGGACAGCCAGGTGACATGCACAGACACAAGACAGGGAGTGCTATATTTGAGGAACAGTAAGGTGGGCAGTGTCTCTGAATCACAAGTTATGTGGAACAGAGTAAGGTAAGACTGGAAAGGAAGGAAGGAACTAGGTAATGACAGGCTTGGAAGGCCAAACAAATGATTTCACATGTAATGCTGGTGGTAATAGGGAGTGATGGAATTTACTGATTTTTATATGTCTCTGATATATATATATATATATATATATATATATATATATATATATCAGGCAATGTATGAAGTGGAAAAATTACAGAATTCATAATGAAAAGACCTTACTTCAAACCCCAGCTCTGCTTCTTACTACCTATGTAACCTTAGGCAAGTCATTTAACCTCTTTAAGTCTCAGTTTCCTAAAATAAGGGATGATAATTTGAAGGCCTTCTAGTACCTTTGAGCACATGTGCATGTGTATATTACATATATGTATGTGTATATATGAATATATATACACACATGCACACATACGTATTTGTACTTCTACCCTCCCATATATGTTTTGAAATCTTCCAATGGGACCCTATATCTGGCAATATTCTAGATTTTTAAAACTGCCTTTAGGCAGTATCACAACTAAATAGTGCCCACCTTCTTCAGAAATAACAAAATCTCCAGATTCTGAATTAGAAATACCTATTTACCATTTCAGTGTTTACTGTCCAGGTCCCTAACTGAACCAGATTTAGAATGACCTTCCTAGCTATTTTCACAATCTTTATTCAATTGCCTGAAACTCTCCCGTTGATATTTCAGACCAAATACTTCTAACACTTAAGCCAGAAAAATAAGCAAGGCATCTCAGTTCAGTCATCTAAAGAACATGCAGCAATGATAAAAGTGATCGTGGTACTTGCAACAGTTCTTCAAGCAGGCTCTAGGGTCAAAAATTATAAAACAGTTAAAATCATAGAAAACAATTTCAGAGTTGGAAGGGACATCAAAGGCTGTCTAGCCCAACCCATCCCTAAGGAAAAAAAAATCATTTCTCCAACATTCGAAACGAATGGTCCTCTAACCTTTGATTCATGACCCTCCCTAAAAGGGAACCTGCTGGCCTCTTAGGGCCGCCTTTTCTAGTTTTACATAACTAATTGGTAAAAAGCCTAAATTTGCTATCTTCTTATTCTTTCTCTTCTGTTTCTTGTAGATATTTCTTCAGTAATCATTACTAATGAAAACATTTATTCACATTGTTGTGTTGTACAAAGACAATGGCATAATATTCCTTTCTCTAGGGTGCTGCAAACAGAAATAGTAATGAACAGAGAGCAATACTGCCCCCCCTTCAGAAGGCATTCCTCCAGTTAATATCCAGCAATGGCAACATATATGGAAAGGTTCTACTAATGCACACAAGTACGGAACTGAGCACAGAGGAAAAGAAGAGCCCAAGAAGTTATTTAAGCAGTCAAGGTAACGAATAGCTCTTGCCTTATTCTTTTCAATCCTTTCCTCCCATTCCCCCCACCCAAAAAACAAAACCAAAAAGCAACTAAGAGATTAAGGACAAGCTGATTTAAGTAATTTAAACAGCCCAAGAATAAATCTCCAGGTTTGCTACTGAGTTTGTCAAAACGCAATAGACCACTTAGTGAGGGAGACAAATACTGCTTCCTTTCCACTATCAAGTACAACAATGCATCAATGAATCAAATTTGTATTTGCATTGCTTCAGTGGAAACTGCCACTCATGTCTAACTACATATTATAATTCTGAAATATGGATTTTGGTATATTCTTGCTACCAAATCTCTTTATTTAGGTTGATCACAACTGAGGTGGCAATAGCAGAAAGCTAAATGATTCTGTCTTGCAATTTAACACACATAAACAAAGTTGAGTTTTGTTTTGCTTTTTTAAACTTTTGTTCATCCATAGTGTTTTCAGGCACTATTAATGATGATCAGGTACACAGACAAAAACATTTAAGAGCTGTATGGGTCATTTTAATCATAACTTGATCAATTATACAGATTAGGCATTTGTTCAAAAAAAAAAAGTTGATTGGGAAAAGAAATGATGTTTTCATTTACAGTAAGTGAAACTGAAATTTATTCAACCCCTAACAAGGGATTGAGAATGTTTTTAAAGAAAAATTTGTCAGAATTAAACTTACATGGGCTATAGCTCTTAGCACTTTGAAAACTATGGATTCTCTTTGACAATGAGAATCAGACTTGGAACAAGGATAGCAACATTTCTATCCATCTTTTCCGTCAATGTAATACTACTACTTGTGTTTCTGCCTCAGAAAGAAAGACGGACAGACTTTGAGAATGCATCATGAATACATATAGCCTGTCTGTGACTGACAGTTCAGGAGATACACATACACACACCCACACACACCCACACCCCCCCCCACACACAATGAGATGAATAAACACAAAATTTTTATTTAATCACTCAGTCTGCATTCTAGATATGATCAAAAGGCAAATGACTTTTGTAATAACAGAATAAGAGGTACCCAAGAGGTATAGAACATAAATGTTACCAAATGAAATGGAAGGAGGGTCTGGGATATAGACCAACTGGTAAAAGAAGAAGTTCCAAGTCAATCAACTAGTTAGAAGGGGAACTGATCACTTCCCACAGGTGTGATGTAATGAATTGTTCATGCAGGAATTCAGGTGGTAGTGGTAGAACTTATGAGATCTTAAAAATAAAAAAAAGTTCTGTCATATTCTACTGAACTAGCTTAAATAGGATTTTGCCATGGTCTAAAGAATGATAATATACTAAATAATGTGTTACTGTACCTTCCATCCTAATAGTTTCAGAAACAAAACTCAAAGAAGTAGAAAATCCACTTTCTAGTTAGACAGTGTGCAGAAAAATCTTTTTTCTTCAGAAGTGTGTCTACAGTATTTATTCGCAAAATTCTTACCATTTTTCAGCTTGTCTAAATGGTTAAATATGGACCAAGAGAAGGGAGATAAGAAATGATTTGAAATTATTTGTAGGAGAGAATGTAAACTTTGAATACTTTTAAGATGGAAAATCTCAACTGTTTATCCAGCTATATCCCAGCACATGGAGTACCTAAATACTTTTATTTTCTTTTGTTTATAAGACAAGTAATAGATAAGGAAAGAAACAAATTACCAGTATGTAAATGCAATCCAATTTACCAGTACTTAACAAAACCATTTCCATAATCAATCAATGAAATTTTATACATTTAGGCCAATGATCTCAATTGCTCCTATAATTAACCATAACAATAATAGCAATAATTCTATTTCCAAATCTAGAATTTCAATCACTTTTACAACAATTAAGTTATGATTGCTAATTAAGGAGTCACATTATCACTCAGTCTCTCTACAGACATGAACCTTTATTGTTTCTAGTTGGGAGCTGAAGTTATTAAAGGCAAAAAGTGTGATGCATATGCCTTCTTGGTCATAGCACCTGATATATTTTATAATCACAATAAATCTTTTCCATACTACCAGAATTCTGATGTTATAACAAAAGCTCTTATTTAAATACCTCATTATGCCATAAATTGTTTTAAATATCAGATCAGATCACATCTTCAGTATTCACAGCGAAATGCAATACATTCTACAAACCTATGCTAGAAAATGTACTAACCAGGTTGCTTTGCACCAACATGGAGAAACTGCAAGCCATGTCATTTTCAAATGTGTTTGCATAATCAGGCTGAATGCCAGGTTATCAAGATACAATTCAATTCCATCCAGGTCAATTCAATTCAATTAAACAAATATTTACTATCTGTCATGCATATTTGCTGTGTATATGTACATCCAATAAACAGAGAAGGTTCCTGATGATCAGTGGAGAGACTGGGGCTGGAAGCCTAGATGGATGGAAACTTGGATGGATAAGCTGAAGAGGTCAATGGATAGATGCATAAAGACAGACAGACAAGTAGACAGATAGCACAGGGCTTGACCATATCATTATCCTACTGAGTAAATATCAGTAGCTCCCTATCTCCTCTGTGATCAACAGTGAAGTCCTTTAATATTTAAAGCCCCTCAAAATGTGAACCCAACCTGTCTCTCTCTCCAGCCTTATTATACCACTTACTTCATTACATTTGAACCAAACTGGTCATTTTGCTGCTTCATATACATTCCATGCCACCTAATTTCAATACTTTCATTATGTTTCCAAGTGGAAGACGAAGGGAATAAACATTTATTGAGTGCCTACCAATAGCCAGGAACTGTGCTGAGTACTTTACAAACATCCAATCCCTCCTCAGATCTGTAGGTTAGAATCTCTAGTTTCTTGGGATGGATCAGGAAAAATCTCATGCAAAAGGTGACATTTCTGCTACAACTTAATGAAAATTAGGGATTCCAACAGGTAAAAGTAAGGAGAGAGCATTTCAATGACGGTGGATGACCAGCGAGAAGGTATGGAGACTGGAGATGGAATGCCAGGTACTCCCATGGTTCTTGCCATCAAATAATCCCTATTCCAGGGTTCTTTAAAAAAAAAAAGAATCTCATTTCCTTCAAGTCTTGGCTTAAGTACTATCTTCTAGCTGATGCCATTTCTGATCCTCCCTAGCAGTTTGTGTCTTTCTCAGAATTACCTTTATTTATATGTCTATGGAAGCTCCTCAGAGGCATATTAATTTCTATTTTTGTGCCTAGCAAAATGCCTGGCACACAGGAGAAGCTTTTAAAAAAAGCTTAGTGATTGATCAATGTTTGATTAGTTAGTGATAATAGCAGGAGCAGAAGAACTCAAATCTTTGAACCACGTTACTGATCCTGAGGTTTTGTTGTTTTTTTTTTGGGGGGGGGGGGCGAGCCGGCGCTAAAATTTCCAATGAGGAAATGTTTACAAATTCTAAGATGCAAGATGAAAAGTATTTCATTCTATTTTTTCATAGTCATTACTGAAGTCCCAATGCAAATCATATTGCTCATGGTCTACTTCCAGTCAATCATCCCTCGCATCTCTTCTATTGCTCAGGATCACATTCATATGGAAATGAGCAATTTCAGTTATTTTTTTAAACCAGTGAGTTTTTGTGTGCCCTTTAAGGCAATTTTGCATTTATAGAAATTCCTGGTTTTATATATGTAAGTATACACATATATATGTATATATACACATATATCCATATACAGATCTGTATATGTGTACATACATTTATATATTTGTCCCATTATACTTATTACACTGAACTGCCTATTTAATTATTAAATAATCAATGATCCTAACATTTGAAACTTTGAAAAAAAAACCTTAGACCTGTAATTTCACTGATGCAAGGGACTCTGAAGACATCCCTTCTACCAATTCAGATTGTTAAACTCTGAAATTCAACACAGTTATACTTGGGAAACTGATGTGTTAATTGGCTTGTCTAGGGTTGTATAATTAGGATGTGTTGGTAGAGGTAGATATATATAGATATATATATATATATATAGATATAGATATAGATATATATATGTATGTATGTATATACCCAGGCATTCAATTATAAATCTTTGAAGGGCTAAAACATTACATTGGATCAATATTATTGCTCGTCTGACTTTAGAACTCCTTCAGATAGACATGGCTTATGTTTTTCAGTTGATGAAAATAATTTCATGCATTTGTCATGTAAGAACCAGAGAAAATCGCTGGTTTCTTAAGTAAAATGATTGTTATCTTGGAAGTCGTAAAATAGGTGAAATTGAGGTTGGTGTGGTGGTGGCACTGCAGGATTCTGAATCTAAAAATGGCTTACCTGATTTCAAAGGCTGACTTAAAACTTTAAAAATCACAGTTGCTTGTTAAAAAGACTTTTTGCTAAAAAGGTTCCAGTGTCACTGGAAGAGGACAAATTGGGAAATGACACAGAGCAAGAAGCATCTAAGACGTACCTCCAGATATAATCAAAAGAGAAAAAAAAAAGATCAGGTTAGAGAGGCCACACCCATTGGATATAGTTCTACAGTTGGGTCTATCAGCTTCAGGAGTCTGTTCAATGACATCTGCTCTCTTTTTGATTTGCCCTTAACTTTTTAAGGGCAATCTCTAGTTTATCAAAAGGGGCTGCTAGGTAGTTCGGAGGACAGAATGCTGGGTCTGGAATCAAGAAGACTTATCTAGCTTCAGACAAGTACTAGCTGTGTGACCCTGGGCATGCCATTTAACCCTCCTTGCCTCAGTTTCCCCATCTGGAAAAAGAGCTGGAGAAGGAAATGGGAAACCACTCCACTGTCTTTACCAAGAAAATTTCAAATGGGGTCACAAAGAATTGGACACCACTGAAAGACAACTGGACAACAACAGCTTTACCAGAAATGACAGCTAATAAAATAATTAGCAATCTTAGAAATAAAAACAACAATATAAATACCAAGCATAGACAAAAATAGTTTAGCCTCATTGTGACCATTTACTGATTAAAACATTCTGAGTTGAGAAAAATAGGGATTAAAGAATGATACTATTATTGATATCAACAATTTATTTAATTACCCTTCTTTACTTAAAGTGATGATTATTACAGCAGGTCAATATTTAAACCAAAATACTGTGAGCCATTCATTGGTCATAAAAGAATCTTATTTCTTTTCCAGTGTTATACCTGACTTGATTGATAATCTGTTAATGTGAAATTCATATTAAATGAATCAGGTTTGGTACAATAATCAATTGTGCCTTCATTTGAAAACTTTCCAAAAAATAAGTCACTCTTTTTTAAAAACAAGTTGTTAGACACTGCATTTAACTTCTCCAATATAGTGAGGGCATTTTGAAATAATCACTTATGTAGATGCTTCATTTCAGCTGACTTACTTTCTTGGAAACAACAAGGTTTAAATCACTCATTCTTCTATATGAAAATTAAGGACCCAATGTTAACCAATTCTGTAACATGTAAAATCCAAGTAAAACAAAGACTGCATCCTTCAATTCCCTCCTTTCTTCTGCCCCCATGAAATACTGTTTATTTCATTTAGATCTGCTCAGACTTAAAAAAGAAAAGATAATTTAAGAAATTTAAGAAAAAGTAATGTAATCAGTGAATTTTTAATATATTCATATTAATATGGAGAAAACTTTCTCCACCTACTTTTTTGCCATCCCTGAGAGGCAAGTGATGCACCTAAATGCATTAGAAACAGCTATAGTAACCATCTTATATGATAGGGAGATTTGTGTCTTATTCTAAGGACCACAGCGTAAGAGATTTAAAGAAGGAAGAGACATTAAAAGGCATCACAGTACATTCTGTTCAGTTACAAACAAGCAAACAGATCACCAGAAAGGTGACGGGACTAACCCAAAGTCACACACTTACTAAGAGGAAGGGAAGGGATTTGAATTCATGTCCAAAATAAGCACAAACTTTACTGTACTACTAAGGAGCTTCAGTTTGGCTCTGTGATGACCTTGGTGGTAATATGTCAGTCTGGCAAAGAGCTTAGCACAGTGCCTGGAACATTGTGACTACTTAATAAATTCTTATTGACTTGCAAAGCAAGGGCATCTACGTAATAAGGAGAAGGCTTTCTGTACCACATAACAGCTTATAAATTCAGCCTCCGTAATATGAACAGAATGAAAACAGAAGTTGACTCTCCTTTAAATATAGCAAATTAGAGGTGTAGTTTCAAATGCTAACACTTTCTTTTTTATCTTTGTGTCAATATTTCACTTATTTGTTTCACTGACCACTAACCCAAGTAACTGTAAAATCAGCACGCCAGTCCAATACATACGTAGTGTTGCTGCTTACCTTGGGAATTCTTTGGACGCTGGATTTTAATAAAAGAAAAAAAGAAACTAACCAAAAAACTAGATATACATTGAAATAGTTTCCTTAAATTTAGTTAGAGAATATAATTTTCCTTCTATTTGTACTGTTCCATTATCATGTGAAAATTCTACTTTTATACTATTTTCCCATTGTCAGTGTAATTATAGGATTCCACCATATAAGATTGTACCCACTTTACCTCCCTGATTACTCCTTTCTGAGATTAATACATGATCATGTTATTAAAAATTCATTAAAAGATCATTTCAAAAACAGCCTTTTCTGACTGATAAAAAGATGCCTTCCAAATAACTACCAAAAGCAAACGCTTTTAGAAGACAGATATTTCAGGCTAGGGAAACAAACTTTTAATATATCACAGACTCTTTGAGCCTGGTTTTTTTAACTGCAAAATGAAAGTTTCACCTCAATAGAGGATTCTTAATCTTTTTGTGTCATGGACTCCTCTTCAAAATAAAGTTTTGAAATGCATTAAATAGAATACATAGGATTACAAAGGAAACAAATTATAATGAAACTACAGCTTTTAAAATATGTTAAAATTAAGTTCATAAATTACAGGTTGAGGACCACTGAACTAGATTGATCTCTGAGGTCTCTTCAACAAGATGAGGGGAATTCAACTAGTTGGATCTGTAAGGCCTAATCTTAGAGAGTTTATGATCTGTATATTTGCAAAGAGGGGAAAACTTCACCACTAGTGTCCAACAACTCGTTTGAATTATAACACCATCTGACTACAGAGCAGAAGTATATAAGGTTCAATAAAAGGAAAAAGAGTATTTAGGGTACCAAGTTTAATAACAAGTAACTACTGGAAAACCGTAAGTTTTGATGTCTATTAATATTGGCCCATAGAAAATACTGCAGAGAAGTTATGATGCATTTAGATGTTTTAAACACATGACCAAGGGACAGTGTTTTATGAGAGGCAAAAAACAGTTTTATACGAGCTCTTTCTGAATACAAGGTACCATAGAGATAAAATGAATCTTATACATATAATTAAAGAGAATGAAGAAAAATTTTAAAAAGACTAAAATGACTTAACTTGTGAAGGTACTTCAGAGGGGATTTTCAGGTGCCATAAATGATCCTTGTTTTGTTCTAAGGTCTCATCTCTACTTTCTCAGAAAGCATTATAAGTAAAAGCCATCAACTATCTTTACTACTTATCTCATACTTATTATTTTAAAGTCCCACAAATCAGACAATCTTTTGTGGAGGATGAGGGTGGAATTCATAGCCTGATCCTATCAGAAATATTTTTCCAGGCCTCAGGATCTTAATGCAAAACAATCTCTCAGTGTCAAACCTTACCAAAGATGTCTTCATCTATGCTCTTGAGACTTTTTTTTAACTCTCAAATCATATTTGTGATTTCTTACTGAGTGGTTTTGAGGCATAGTTTCTTGCAACCAAAGAATCCTGAAAATTCCTGAGAGGAATTTTCTAGATCCTGGGGGCTCAAGGAAGAATTTAGGTTCTAAGAGAACAAATAGGTAGTCCTGTGTTCTTTCCAACAAATTTCCCACTTAAGCAGGTTTATCTGTAATTTACTCATAGGGATTATTTTAGTAATTCTTGTTCTGAGGATGGATAGAGTAGCAAAACAAATTTCCTGCACTGATTTCCTGTTTGGGGGTTCACCCTTGCTCTTAATTAGCATACGTATATTACAGTCCCAAAGTCTCTGATTCAAAATAGTCCTGAGATTTGAAATTTTGTACCTTGATGCATGGTGAAACTTGCGATTCTTCATAATGAAATACACATGTGTATGTGGGGAGATGTGTATTTGTATGTACATATATATTCTATATGTTATATATATATCTGCATGTTATGCATTTATAACACACAATGAATATATATATATACATATATGTATGTGTGTATACGTGCGCGCACACACACACACACACAAATTCTTTTTTACTTCCCTCTCTCTGTATTTCACATAAACATGGGGTGAAAGGGATAAGTACTGGACCTATTATTTAATTGGTATATGGTGTTCTCAGGTGAAGGAAACTCCTTTTACTAATGAAGTCCTGAAGCAAAGGAGATCTGGGTTCAACTTCAGTCTGCTACTTCTATTATAAGATCTGTTAAATATTTTAGCTTGAAAAGGCCAAGGTCCCTCATTGCATCCTGGGCCACCTCTAGTAACCTTGATTTATATCTAGTCACTGGCCCCAAATGGCTCCAAAGGAGAAAGTGAGGGTGGACTTTGCACAGCCCTCCCTCACTTAAATCCAATTCATTCGCATGTCATGGCATCACTTCCCTGATGTCATGGTCCTCTTCGAGAACAAAGGACAAACCACAACAGCAAGGTGTTCAACCTGGGCAAATCAATTAAATTCACAGTGCTGAAGAACGTAAGTTGTAGAATTGACCATTTACATTGGTAAAGGTAGTTTCATATGTTAAGGAAATCACAAGTAACAACCAAAAAAAAAATTGAAATTTTGTTAATGGATCTGTGTCAAACACTATAGAAGAAAACAAGAGATTGGGGGCATTACCCCTGACCTTGAGAAACTGGGCCAATGTGAGAGATAAGACTTATAACCACCCAAAGACATAGGTAATATGAAAAGAATGCCAAACTAGGTTTCAGGAAGTCCTGGTAATAGTCTTGGCTTGGATACAGCTAACTGTATGTGTTTGGACAAGTCACTTCACCTGTATGACTTTCAGTTTCCCTACCCATAAGACAAGAGACTTGGATTTATAGCATACAATCCTGTCTTATGAATTGTTCCAGTTGTGCAAGTATAGGGTAGGTTGCTTGAGATAAACATTGAGGTAGGATCTTCACAGTTCTGACTCTGTAAAAAAGTCTATAAAAAGCTTTAAAGTGCTATATGCTTTTATGAATTATAAAGCAATAAAACATGACATCAATCATATGAATAAGGCTTTATGAACAAAGCTACCTTGATTAATCAACAGAAATAATTACTTGGTTCCTGTTCCTATCCTCACTGAATTCATCAGTTATTTGAATAAACTCAGCAAATCAGTGAGTTTTCTTGTTTGTTGAGGCATAACGTATAGAGCTGTTCTTAAAAAAAAGAATAAGAAAAACAATTAACTCCTTGGATTCACTTTATTTTTGTGATTCCAAGTTGATTTCAGAATAGCTGAATTAATTTACAGCTCCACACTCTTAAACATGTCAGATAGGATTGTAATTATTTCAATTATTGCAATATAATTGCAAATTAATGATTTTAAAGGATCTCATTATTTAATATTATCAACAAGTAATAAAAGAGACTAATACGTTATTAAAAGAACAGAAAGAAGAAACAAGTTTCCTTGCTCTTTCATTCATTAAACATGTACTAAGTGCTAAGTATGAAATGGTAAGGGTAAGGGTAAGGAAAAAAGACATGGTGTCTGTCTTCAAGAAATTTACAATTCAGGAGGCTAGGTGAGGTACCCACATATGATAAAACATCCCAAGAGAAATGTATTTAATAAATGCTATCAAAGATATGCAAAGAAGCTGCTTTGGAAATTCAAAGTAAGATCAGGTCAGGTCACATAAAACTAGAGGAAGCAGAGTAAAGAGTGAGTAAGATATAGACAGAGATAGGAGATGAAGGGCAATCCAGGCACTGACATTAAATAAAGCATGACTTCTTAATCTTTGTTATGTCATAACGTTTCACGAGGCCTACGGACCTCTTCTCAGAAAAATGTACTCTCATCTCGACCTTGCAGAATTCTTATTTCTCTTTAAAGCTTGCACTAGGTGTTACTACTTACCCCCCTCAAATTGTCTTTACTTCTCTACATACCTGTTGAATCTCTCCTACTCACCGAATTCTAACTCCCTAGGAGCTGGACACTTTTTCATTTGGGGCTCTATTTCTCCAACACTTCACAAATAGAAAACTGAGCTGAATGGAGAGAATAAGGAAGAGAGAGTGAAAAAAGCACTGTCCATATTTGGAAGAAAGCCCAGTGGGAAATAAACATCAATGTAGATAATTTTACTGAAATCCACTAATTCTGTATTTCAATAGAGAACTATTAGGGCTTGGTTCTTAAAAGTAAGCTTAGAAAAATTTTCTTAACTCGTTTTTTTTCCAACTTGCAAAAAAAGGCTATGATTAAGTTAAAATTAAATGTTTTAAGTACACAGACTCCCCAGAGTATAATGACTTCAAAAAGACCATATTAACTACATAGATATATTTAGTGAGTCACTCTTCTAATTATTTTTTAAATAAGAAATATAGCCACATTCTATTCTAATTTCACGTTATTTTCATTTTAAGCATTCTCCGTATGGGGCAAATGGCTTCTGAAGATGAAAAACTTTTCCACACATGCTTCACATCATGTAAGGGGAGAAAGATCACTCCCAAATTCAATCTCTCCTTTGCTTTTTTCTTCTTTGAAATGAGAGGTATGTTTGGCAAATCAACAACAGTGATACTTCAGAAACTGTACAGGACATACGATGCTAAACTGATTTGGACTGAGTTGCATGAAAGGAAAGATGTGGAGAAATAAACTCACTTCGATAGGCCACATTTTTCCAATTACCTAACCTAATAATTTATATATACATATACATATACACACACTGGCACATATATATGCACATATATTTAAACATCATTTTAGAGTTTAGAATATGTTGTATTTCTCCCACCACATTTCCAATAAAAAGCCAGTGCTGTTTTTGGGGGGAGGGTGGGGATGTAATAATCAGAAAGTCATTGTGCATTTGCACAGCAGAATATTGTCTACATACATCAAGGCCAAGACTTAAAAATCACCTACTTTATATATCGTCCAATGGTATTGTTTATTTACTCTCCTAAAAGAAATTTATTTCTATTTTGTAATTTCCATAGCTGATGTTCACATTCAGTTTTGTAATAATGGTACATTGCTTCATCCTGCTATTATCTTTGGGGTTTTATGCTATCCTGATCTGAGTCATATTTCAACTACAAAGAATCTTTTTTTTTTTACATTTATAACTAATTTTGTGTGGAAGACTACCACAGTGTGCACAGTTAAAGTCCCTTGTTACTTTGCTCAAGTATTACCACATTTCATGGTCAAATAGTGGTGTTTTTTTTCTTTTGTGCATTTTAAAATAAAATTCAATATTCCAAATTTTTCAATGAAATAAAAAAAAACTAGTATATGGGAAGTGCTGAAAGATCTCAGAAAAACTTCACAATCATGGAGATACATACTACTGAAGAAGAAAAGAAATGGGCATGAATCAGCCTATATTTTATCTATTAAAAATTTATTTAAACCTAAACTTACAGTACATAATGGTAAGTTATTATAGGTTGGCTTAAAAAAACTTAACTGTGTAGCTTCGCCAAAATTCCTCTAAGCACTTTGAAAATATACTGAACTTGTTGCCAATTCTGTTTTTCTCATTTGGGTACGTACGAACTTTCATGTTCCTGTTCCAGTTACCACAAGAGTCTGCACAAATGTGTTTCGTTAACTTGTTAGTCTCCACTAATAGCAGCTGAAGTGATAACTCCAAAAGGCTGGACACTACGGATCTTAGAATTCGGTTGTCACTTTTCACTAATCTCGGGGTATTTGCTACCATCAACTGAGGGATTTTTTTTTTCTGTACTATTTGAAATATATTTTTCTAAAAACTTCAGGATAATTTTTGGTACATTAACCAAGATAAAAACATTAGACTTGAATTTAGACTGAAACTTTAGTTAAAAGTTCTGCACAAACCTTAATTGCCCTGCAAGGTAGGTCAAGTTACATGACAAATCCGCAGAAAAACCAGATCTTGTAATTAGCAAATTGCTTCCGCAGAGCAACAGAGGGAGCTCACACATATTGTATCCCCCTGTAATTGTGTAGCTGAATGGGGAGGTAGCTGTTTGTTTGTTTCTAATCTGTTGTCGCTTTCATTAAGTGACTTCTCAACATGAAGAAATCACTTTTAAAAAAAACTAGCATTTGGTGGGCGATTTTAAACTAAAGCTAAGTTAATTTCAAATATTTTTCTTCTGCACTTAGGCTTTTCATACAGAGGGCTTGTTTTTTTTGTCTTTTTTTTTTTTTTGTACTTAAATTATAAAAGCCCCTTGGGACAGCCTCATGAAAAATGATTCATACTGTTCGGTATACTGCATTACAATAAAGTGCTCTCCGAATCATAAAAGTAAATGTTTCAAGTTGTTTCCAATATTTTCTGAACATGAGCACCTTACAATTTTGGCTTCATTTCTTGCTTGTGGAGAGTTAAAGAAATCCCATCAAGCAAAACAAAAACAAAATACCAAGAGACCAAGCACATGTTTAACTTGCACAGAGGTGACCAGGGGAGTAAAGCTAACTCCTTTGGCACATATTTTACGAATTCCTTATATCTATACGGAATAAATACAACAAAATACTTTCAATTTAAATACCTTAAAAATATCATATACTGATCTTTGGTTGGTTGGTTGTTCCATCCATTAATTTCCTATCTTTCCTAAATTCAATTCCTTATGAATCCAGATGTTCTCAAAAGAAAGCAAAAAACAGTTTATTATAAATTAAATTATAATTTCAAGTAAATCCAATAATCAGTTTTGCACTAAATACCCTTTTAGGGTATTTTACTTTAGGGGAAAAAAATGTAAAGGATAACTGAATCAATGCACCGGTAACTTCAGAACTGGACAGACTATTTTTCCTTGCTTCCAATTTGCTCCTGGTTTAATCTTAGTCCCATTTTATGCAGCCAACACTTATCTTCTAGTGTTGAACTAATTGCTTGGTGCTATGTTTACTACTGGGAATGAACCACAAGATACATCACTGTAAACTGCAGGGAGTACTTCAGTGATCAGAAGGTTAAAAACTCCCTATCGGTAGAAAGGGAGAATTCTTTACTTTACTCAGTGGTACAAATTATTTCCAGGTGGTGATAATTATCACTTGTGGTGTTTGATATTCCGGACTTTGTATCTAAATTTATACTTGACAAGTTAAACTTTTCATCATGTGCATTTTCCCATAATCTCTCAAAGACCTAAGACAAGGATAGACGGATTAGTGATGGGTGAAACCAATTCCACCCAAAATGGAAACACTTAATTACAAGCCTTGTTGTTTATAATTAACTGTGTAAATCACTAACTTGAAAGTTTCTTTTCAAAGTATTTAAAACCAGCTCTTTCCCCAGAGGGTTTTAATACTGTATATTATTATATAGTTAAGTATTATTTTGTTTGCTCTATGAACAAGATATATATAATATGTGTGTGTGTGTATATATATACACATATATGCATATATATATGGCATAATCTGTTTTGAAGACAAATTTGGAAATTACTCAGGAAAGCTTTTGCCACTTATTCCTCTTGACGTTTTGTATGTTCATGTATTTTATACCATCTACGATCATATGTACAGAGGCATAACCGTACATACACATACACAAATATGCATATGTATCTTGAATGGTTCTAAGAAAGAAAGTGCAATTGTCTAAGTGACAAAGAAGAAATAATGTCAAGAATTAGAAAGTGAAATTCAACTTTACTTTAGGAGACTGGAATAAGTAAAAACAATTTTTTTAATTTGTTCACTTTAACTGTCTATATAAATCTTAAGAAATGCATTCATTTTTCAACAGTGTTATCTAAAAAAACATTGACTCCTAAATAACAGCAAGAAAATATAGCAAGAAACTAGTATAAAAATCTGTTATCAAAAAGAAACTATAAGCATTTATGGATGTGGTTTTTGTGAACTCTATAATCTTAATAACTATCCCATAGTTCACCCTTAGTCATTTAAAAAGTTATAACATGAAACAGCTACTTCATTCGATCTTTTTGTACAATGATATTTCTTGGTGACCACCAAGTCCCTCACATTTAACTTTCTACTTAAGATCATGCTGAAAACTTCCCTACTTCCTTAAAATACTGCTTTAAAAATACATCAATGATGTTATTATATTAATGAATTATTAACCTTCATTAGAGAATCCTTGACTATATTTAAACTCAACACCCCTGTATAATGAAATTTTAGCAAGTAATTTTTTTTTCTATATTTTATAATGAAGGGAAAGAGCATAAATCAAATCCTGGGAAACAAAAGTCAGAAAATGCTACATAGCATAGAAGTTGTGCAATAAATTATCCATCTTTTTCTTGTGAATTTCAACTATTAAAATCTGTTTCATTACTTGTTTACAGTTTCTGTTGTGAAAAAAAATATTGAATATATTTAAAACCACCTCTGAATTAAGAATCTCAAAAAAATGAAAACAGTATAGTTCAGTAGAAATTATTAAAGGCCCAGGAGTCATTAAAGATTAGTGTTATTCAATCGGCAGTTCTTAAACTGGGGTTTGTGAACTTTAATTTTTCTTTTAATATTTGAAAATGAATATAAACTGTTTTCATTTTTAATCTGATGTAATTCATTTTATATACTTAAAAACATTATTTTGAGAAGGGGTTCACCAGTTTGCCAAAGTAGTCCCTAACACAAAAAGGGTTTAGAACCCCTATATTAGATTCTGACCTATTGTATAAAATCTATTGTATGAACTTGCACAAGCTCAATATATCTGGTATTTGTTTCTTTTTATCTAAAGTCAGTTTTATCCCATGGCACGCAGAATTATATCACAAACGAGAACATTTTTAATGCTACACATAAAAAAGATATGTTCTTAATTTTATGATTTACATATAAACAAAAATAATATATATATAGGCATCATCCATCAAGTATTAGCAATGTTAGTAAGGAATACAATAAGACAGCATAAAGACCAATGCCTCACCATTAGTATATGTACTTCGGAATACAGGATATTTCAACATTAGAGTAGAAATCCCCCAAAATGGCATTTACGCATGACAATTACAAACTGGTGCAAAGGTATACTGGTTCTAATTCAATCCAGAGAAAATAAAGACTATGCTAAAAAGTAGATTGAAATACCTAAAGAAATCAGCAGGGGAAAATACTTTCTTTCATTGTATTCAATTTTAGCTAGGAGGGAAATTAGAGAGTTGCAATTTCTAATTTTACAAATGTAAAAACTGAGGCCCTAATTTGTGGGGATGTGATTATTATTTGTCAGTAATGTTAATGATTTCAGATGCAGTAAAGATACAGTGGAAATGTAGAGTCCATTTATGAGGGCACATTGTGCAGTGACAGGAACCCTAGACCTCAAGAGACATCTGAGTTTAAATTTTAGCTTTTATAATTATTGTGGGATGATAGGCAAGTCATTTAACCTCTCTAAGCCTCCATTTTCTCATTTGTAAAATGGGGGCAATAATACTTGTAGTATCTACCTTATGGATCAAATAGAGAAGTAATCAGAAGTTAGAGAGGCAGCTAAGTGGCACAGCAGATACAAACCTGGAACTAGAATCAGAATCCTGACTTAAAATCTTGACTCAGCTTTTAGCTTTGTGATTGACGTCACTTAATATCTTTCTGCTTCAGTTTCTGCATCTGGAGATAACAAGAACACCTACCTCCCAGGGTGGCTGTGATGATCCAGTGAAATAATATTTTTTAAGCATTTTACAAGATTTAAATTGGTACATAAATCTGTAATCACTTTGAAAATGTTAAAGCTCCATATAACCATTATTCATATTACAGAGGAAAAGAAAGGACTCTCGATTTCATCCTATTCCTGAGGTAGGTGAAAATGTTTTGAAATTTCCAACTCAGTTACATCTATTTTATCTCCCTCCCACCTTACCTTTCTTTGCAGTTTTTATCTCTATCTCATTAGAAGAAGGAAATAGGAAATCATTCTACTGTTTATCAAATTTCTCCAGTAAGGAGATAATAATCTTTGATCTTCAAAGCAAATTTTCCCAGTGTCAGTTACACATATATCACCTTATATATTAATACCCTGTACTACATATAGGAGTTACCCACAGGCTCAAGAATTTGAGTTGGAAGGAGCCTGAGAAGCTATCCAGTCTAATCCTAGCATAGTCAGGAATTCCTCCAAGAATAACCCCAAAAGGCAACAATAACTCATATTTGTTTATCCACTGATTTAAGGTTTGTACATCATATTCCTCACAACAGCCAAGTGAAATAGGGATGCAAGTATTATCCCCATTTTGTAGAAGAGGAAATCAAGGCTCAGAAGGGCTTAACTACTTGCCCAAAATCCCACAATGAGTGTCAGACCAGGACTCAACTCTCCTCTGAATTCTTGTCCAGAGTTCTTCCTACAACACAAGTGATCATCCAGGTTTTGCCAGAAGATCTCTAATAAGGGGCACCCTCTAAATCCCCAAAAGGCAGCCCATTTCACTGTTGCAAAGTTCTACTTGTTAGGAGGAATCCCTTAGATCCAGTCTACAGCTACCTCTCTATGACTAAAATCAAAGTTCTAGTTCTGTCCTCTTGCGCCAAGTAGAAGAAGTTAATAATGTATTCTCTTCTTCCTGGGTTTCCTATTTTCCATATTAAGCTTGTCTCTTTCAAATGATCTTTACATACCATAGATTCCAGGTCTCTCACTATCCTGCTGATAGAACAAACCAACTTGTCAATATCTTTTCTAAAAATCCCATGCTCAAAAATTAACACAATATTCCACATGGGGTTTGATCAAGCTAAAACACCATGGACCTGTCACTTCTTCTAACATTTACATAAAGCTTTTGTGTTTCCAAAGTGCCTCACAAACACTCATTCCTTTTGCTATACATCTAAGAAAATTGAGTTTCAGAGGGATTAAAAGACTTGTCTGTTCTAGGTAAGTGGCTGAGGTAATATTTTAATCCAGGTCTTCCAGACTCCAAGTAAAACACTCTCTCTGCCCTTTCTCCCTGTGTTCTGAATGCTGCCTCTCTTAGTACAGCATGGGATCACAGTAAGACTTTAGTAACTTGGAGTGGTTCATGATCACTGCAAAAGTCATACAAATAAAAATAAGCAATTGTATTGATGATTTTAAAAGCCTCTGATTTCCCAAAGGCAAGGGCTTCTTAATTTTTGTGTACTCTGTGAACCCCTTGGGCAGCCTTGTGAAGCCTTAGGACCCTTTCTCAGAATGAAATTTGTAAATCCATAAAATAAAAATTTAATAATGAAAAATTGCAAATTTTTGATAAAACTTTTTTTGGGTAATTTGTGCTTTAGTGATTATAGGAATAATTCTGGAATTATGCACCTCAATTTAAAACTTTTTGTCCCAGTTATCCCACAACTCTGCTTTTACGTCAAAGAGAACAAAGAATGGGTGAGATGATCCATATGTACAAAAACATATACAAGAACATTTAGTTCTTTTCATAACAGCACAAAACTGGAAACTAAGGGAATATCTGCCTATTTGGAAATGGCGAAACAAAATATGGTACAATAATGTAATGGAAAATTTTTCTTCCAAAAGCAATGATGAATGGACAGTTGAGAAAAAAAAATGGAAAGTGGTAATGAGTTAAGTGAGATCTAGAACAATTTACAAAATGGTATTATAAAGAAAAAAAGTCACTGAAGATTTGATAATTCCAATAGATGTGATGACAAAACAAGAGTCTAGACAACTAAATATGAAACATGTTACTCAATGCCTGTGAGAGAGGTGATGAATGTTAAAGTACAGAATGAGGCAAACGTTTTTGGACATGACCAATGTAGGAAATTTTTTGATGCACTGTGCATATATGTCATGTTTTTTCTGTCCTTCATTTGGGAGAGCAGTGGGAAGAAGAGAAGTATGTAAAATGAATGAATGAATTAAAATAAATACTGCTTTTGCTAGACCTCAAACGTATCTCTACATATACATGTTTCATGTGGGTTCATGTTTGTCTAGTGTCGGCAGTAACTACAACAGCCAAGCAGAAAGTACCATTGTCAATGCATGAGTATAACTGGGGTTGAGGAAACTAGAAATTTGGTTCTCCCTGCCTTACTGGTGTCAGATCAGCCTTTGCTCATCACAGAATCAGCCCCTCACAAAGAAATATGATTGAAAAGGGCAGGAGAGAATGAATTTGAAGCCCCTTCTACCTGCCCTGCTGCCAAGGATGCGTAGGCTATGGGTCCAAAAGGATTACCCAGGTCTGACCAATGGTACTCTAGACTTTTGCTCCAATCAACTGAGAATCCCAATCAACTAAGTGATTGATTGTTTTTGTTCAGTCATTTCCAATTCTTGGTGACCCCATTTGGGGGGTTTTCTTGGAAAAGATACTAGAGTGGATCACCATTTTTTTCCAGATTTTTTTTACAAATGAGGAAACTGAGACAAACGTGTATAAGTGACTTGCCTAGGGTCACATAGCTAGTAAGTGTATGAAGCTGAGTTTGAAATCAGGAAGATGAGTCTTCCTGACTCCAGGCCTGGCACTTTCTTCACTTTGCCACCTGCATGCCCTCCTCCCACCCTATCAGTGGGAAAGAACCTCCCAATTGGCAGTTCTCTAATCCAAGTGATTCCAGTCAACACTGAGATGCAAACTCTTTTTTCTTGTACTCTATCTATACTCTAATTTCTATTGAAACTTACTTTTCCCTTTCCCTTTTGTTCTGCTTTTCTGTTTATCCCTATCATTCTCCCCTATCATTTAAAATTGGGGTTCTTAATTTTCTGTGATAAATTCCTTGGGCCATCTGTCTGGACCTCTTCTCAGAAAGTTTTTTTTTTAAATGTATGCAATTTGTAAAAAAAAAAAAAAAAAATTAAAAATGAAACAAATTATCTTGTAATAGAGTTATCAAAAATTTGTTTAAGTTCTCAGACATGGCTTGAGAACCTCTGATCCAAAAACTCTCTGTCCTCTGATATCTTAATACTCCTTTTCCATATTCTAATGGTCATGGACACCTGATTTTCTCCCAAAAACATCTCATCTCTTCCCTGTTTCAGTGCCAGCTGTGCCTTTCTTCATGATCCAAGACCCACGAAGCCAGAAGTAGAGTGAGCACTTCTCACTGTCCTTTCCAGTGCATTTATATAAGCTGTCTTCAGGCCTCATCTCTTTCACAGGCAATTTTTGCTTTCTTTCAAAGCTCACCTCAGGTACTGCTATCTCCTCCAGGAAGACTTTTTCTGATCCCTCTCCTCCCCCAATTGTTAGTGGAATCTTCCTTTGTAAATTTTCCTAGAGTATATAGTATAATCTATTCCCTGCTCCAACCTTCTACTTTCTCATCTGTATATATGATATACCCTATGTAATATGTGAAGTTCTTAAGTCAGAGACTAGTCTGTGGCATTTTGTTTATTAAGCACATGACAGGTCCTTAATAAATCTTTGTTGAATTTAATTACTCAATTCCTGTCAATAGACAATAAGAATATCAATAAGAATCTTCCAACTTTATCCCTGACTATAATATAGGAAAATGCTGCTCATCCTCTAATTCCCAGTTATAACATAAGCTATAACAAATTCTATAGCATAATATAGAGAATATTCATTTTAGAGTCTGAATTGAATTATTTCAAATCCTATCTGGGACGTATATAGATGGGTGACCTTGGACTAAGTCACTTAACCTCTTTCATCCTCAGTTTTCTCTAAATGAGGGTAATAACAGCACTTGCCTCATAGTGTTATAGAAAACAAAAGAGATAATACATGTAAAGTACCTTATAAACCTTAATGCACTGTTAATGTTATTTTTCGCTATTGTCATTTTCTTCATATAGCAAACTCTCCCAATTCTTCTCCACAAAAACCAATGTTCTACCTTTTGCAAAGTTTGCAGAAATTTCTGCTTATGTGAACATCTTCCCAGACAAACTAGTTTCAATTGGTTCAAGTCAAGTCAGTTCAAATATCAAAGAAACTGTGCTAAGTACTGTGCCAAGTACTATGGTAAGGCAGTTCATTACCCCTGTTATTCTACCCTCTGTGTTCCATTATCACCTATATATAATTTTCTAACGTATCATTGGTATCTTTGTTTCACAATTTATCTACTGCAATTTACTATTTTACTGTATTGCAATTTACTATGTACTGCAATCATGTATACTGAGATTGGGATGTGTGTGGGGGATTTGTGATTTCATTGTTATAGGGAATTTGGAGAAAGACAGAATTTGAGAATTAAAAGGTATTACCACATTGGTATTTGCTCAAACTATACGTGAAATGAATTTCCATTATAATACTATAATGTCTCTAACAAGTGGTAAACCAGACTCTGGTTGAAAATCTCCCAAGATTTTCTCTACATATCTCTAGGTAGCCCATTCCGCTTTTGGACACTTTTAACTATGTTTTTCTTGATATCAAGCCTATATTTGTTTCTATGCAAATTCCACCCACTGTGCCTGGTTCTATCCTTTGGGTTCAAATGGAATAAGCCTGGTCATTCTTCCACATGACAATCCATCAAATTCTTGCAGACAGCTGTCATGTCCCCCACCCCCCATGCACTTCTCTTTTTCAGGTCAAATACACTCAGTGCCTTTTACTAATTCTCATGGCTTTTCTGAATCCTACATGCCTTCTTCTGGATACTCCCCAGTTTATCACTGTCTTTGTTATACTATGGTCCTTAGAATTTCACATGATACTCCACACAAGATCCAATGAGGGCAGAACACCATGTTCTTACTTCTGGAAGACATGTGCCTCAATGCAGTTCACATTTGCATTAGGTTTTCTGGTTATTACTGTCGACTCGTATTGAGCTTACAATGCACTAAAAACCCAACATATTTCTCAGAAAAAAAAAACCTGCCATTTATCCATTTGTCCCCATCTTATGTTTCTTGTACAGTGTGCAAGAGTACACTTAATACCCATTAAATTTCATCTTGTCAGATGTATCATCATGCTCTACACTGGAGCTATCAAAGATTACCTTCAAGAGTCTGCAGGGCAGGGAACCAGATTAAACATAATTGGGAAATAGTTAATAAAATAAATAAAAATGCAATATAACACAATAATGCTACTATGTGATTTTGCTCACAGATAACTTTGTACATGTATCTATTTGAGTATGACACCACTGTTGGAGACTCTAAATATCCTTGAGTCCTGCCTTTTTTCCTCTAGTGTGTCAATTATTCCTCCCAGCTTTCTGTCATCTACAAATCCGATGGTCACGCTACCTATGCCTTGTCATCCTTGTCACCAATAAAACTGTTAAACAGCACAGAAGCCAAGTTCTGATCCCTGGAGTAGACAAATGGAGACCTCTTGCCATGCCAATATTGAATCACTGATAAGGATTTTTTGAATCCAGACATCTTATTTCTGAATTCATTTGATTGTATTATCATCTATTCTAGACCTGTTCATGTTCTTGCAAGAGTATCATGAGATAGTTTACCAAAGCTTTGCTAAAATCCAGACAAACTAGATCCCAAATATTCTCATCCACTAATTTAGTAATCTTGTCAAAAGAGGAAATGAAGTCAGGCTGGCATGACCTGTTCTTGATGAAGTTATACTGTCCCTTAATAACCACCACTTCTTTTTCCAGATGAGAAATCCCTCTGTCAATGTAGATTGGCAACTCAACTCCTCTGTTAACTCGTCTGTAAAATGAGAGTTGCACTTAATGATCTCTCTAATCTGTTCCAGCTCTAAACCTGTGATACAATATAAAAAGTAATATGAATTAAAAAGGCTCGACATAACCTCAATCATAGAGCTAAAAAGAAGGCTCAATACAGTGGGCATTTATTAAGCAGCTACTCCTTGCAAAGCATAGTGTTAACTTCTGGAGATTCAAAGACAAAGAGAGAGCAGCTCTTCTCCTTGGGAAGGGGGCGGGGGTGCTGGGCTTTTATTTCACAGTAAAGGTGCACCCATGTACATGAAGATAAATAAATACAGTGCAAGGATAAGAGGGAAAAGTGTCACTGACAGTAGAGATCAGGAACTGCTTTAGATTAAGAGGTCACAATGGAGCTTAGGCTAGTAGTGGCATTCCAAGTAGCATAAGGGACTACAGAAAACACTGCAGGCTTAGGGGCAGCCTAGGCAAAGGCATGGAGGTGGGAGATGGAAGACCATGTATAGGGGATAGTAAATAGGATAATCTGATGAAAATCTAACATGTGTGGGGAGTGAAGGTACTTAATATGCAAAAATAAGTTGCAACCAAATTTTGAAGGGTTTTTAAGACAAGAGAATTTTTTCATTTACTTCAAAGATATACAATGAGACAGTGAACATGATTGAACAGATATATGACATGGTCAGACCCATGTTATGGCAATATCAGTTTGGCAGCTTGAGGGCAGAATATGGAAGAAGGAAATTAAGAAACTTTGTCTAGGTGAGGGATAATGAGGGTTTCAACCAGGGTGTTGATGGTGATATGAGTAGAGAAAGGGGAAAAGGTAAGAGATATTGCTAAGGGAGAACTGAAGAGATATGCCAACTGATTGTTCTAAATATTAAATCACAAATGTATAGTATACATGCTTTGACAGCCACATAATGTGGAGACCTAAAAAATGATATCTGTGATATTAGATGGCCTTCCTGTGGAGAATTTGCTGGAACTTGGGGTGCAAGTCTCAGAGGATGAGAAGGTATCCAGGATCTATTATTCAGATATCATTGGGATCTACATTCAAGAAGTAGTAGGTAGAACGCTGCTCTTGAAGTCAGGAACATCTAGATTTGAATTTTTCTTCAGACTTTCCTAGACATACCAGACAATCTCAGCCTCAGTTTCCAAATGAGGTAAAATGGGGAAAATACTAGAATTTGCCTAACAGAGTTGTTGTCAAGAACAAATGAGACAATGTAGGTAAATCACTCTGCAAACCTTCATATCAATACAAATATTATTAACGGAAAGAGTACCACAACAATGAGAATGCAGGTCATCAAATACTGGTGTATTTAAGTATTTCTCATGCTTAATTAGATAACACAAAATAATCATTGGTTTTTCTATCATTTGATTCTAAAATTCTACATAGCGTATCTTCAAAAAAAAAAAAAAAGACCTTTATACAAAAACATAAACAGCACATCTACCTTCATATAGAATAAAACCCATTTTACTACATTAGTAAATATAGACAAATATCTATGACACTCTACAGAAGTAGGATTGAGTCAGGTGACCTGGGTTCAAGTTCTGGTTTTGCCACTTATTTCCTCTATGACTTAGTCAGGTCTTCTGAACTTAGCCTCCTTTATGAAATGAAAAAGTTGGACTGGATAATTTCTAAGATCCTTTTCAGTTCTAAAATCTACCTAAATCCATGATTTTAATATAATTCACTATATATGTGTATATGTATATATATATATAATGCATATACATATGTATTTTTTTTAAAAAACATTTTATTACCATTGCTATTGTTTTTTTTTCTATCATTTTAGTCCATGTATATAGAAAACCCAGTAGGGGAAAATCACTGTTTGTAATCTCAAATGTCCATTGCACAAATATAGCAAATTGAAGTAAATTTGCTGACATAAACTTCACTTCAAATTTCTTGGTGGAAGAGTATTGGAAATGGATCAAGTACATTTGAAATCAAAAGTTTATGTGTAGATTTGTACCAGTTTAACTGATTTAAAACTTACATCACACAAATATCACAAAATATGAAAGCCATAATTAATCCATTTTCCTTCAGCTGCTTTTTAGTGTGCATTTTCTTTGAAAATAATTAATTTTCATATATATATATACACTATACATGTATGTATGTATATATACATTCTTATTATTAAATACTAAGATCAACCATCTATATCACTGATCTTCCTGCTAATGCTAGCCATAAAATGAGCATTACTCTCTCTATTCCTTAGTGAAGGACAGATAACTTACATGAAGATATGCTTCTAAAACTGCTTTAGATCTGTTTGATTTTCATGGTTAGAGCTAAAAGCATTCAAACCACAAAATACACAAGAATACAAAAATCCATTTAAAAACATATCTTTATCTTCCAGTATTTGAATACTTTATTTTTTAATTTCTCAAGAAGTCTCTTCCCAGTATCATATGGAATCTTCTGGACTTTTCCCCCCTGACCACATTCCAGTTTCTGACTTTCTTGACACAGTGTAGTCAAAGCTCTCTACTGTAATCCAACACTTATGAAATGAGCTGTCAGGCACGCACTGTGCCAAAAACTCTTAAGTCCACACACAGCAGGACACAAAACTAGTAGCAACTGTACTGAATTACAACCAATAGGAAAAGTCACAGGTCAATGAAGCCACACAGAGTCCGCTATAGCCAACAATGAAACTTAATGTACTTTCCATGTCCAGAACCATTCGCTATATAGCGCCTGCTAAACAGATTAATGATAATAGCAACAGAAAGTAGAAGCAAAATGCAAAATATAGAATCCTGGCCAATATTCCATTTGTAATTTGTCACACTACAGTACAATGAGACTTCAGCATGAATGTGTTGCCAATTTACAATTCAAATAAGCTTCCTTGAATTTTAAAAGAATGGACTGTGTCCACATCAGTCAGGAAGACACAAAAATGCCCTGTCAGGTTCATTTTAAATGCACGTTTTCTTCAGTACTGTTAACTAATCACTATCATTACTTTTACTGTTTAAGGATGCAATATTTATTAGGGAAAATGTAATTTGGATTCCTCTTTTGCACCTAAACTATTTCATTTCCCAGCTTCCCGAAATACTTATTTCCTGATTAGACATATTAAACCTTTAAAACTGTTAACTTTGAGATGATGTATTTAGTTGTAGGTCAGTGTTAAAAAACGACATTTCTCTACAGGGGAAGGCTTTGGAGAATTATTCAACATACATACATAAACCCTTTTAAGACATTTTTTAAGATATTATATGAATTTCACGGACAAACAAATAATCTTTACTACCCTCTGATGTAACATTTAGAAAGAAAAAGGAAGGGAAAGAAAGGGGAAAAGAGAATGAGGAGGGTGAATTTAATAGCTAAGGTTTAGATGATTTAAGTATCAGTCATTTTGGAGTTTTAATCCTAGTTTTTAACTTTGTCTCTCCTCTTTAGCCTAGGGCAAGACTCCATAACTTCCTTGTATCAGTTTCCACATCTGTAAAATGGGGATGATAATACTTACCTACCTCACAGGGATGCTGTGAGAATTAATTAGGGTTTGTGAAGAGCTTTGAAGATGAAACAAGCTATATAAATACTAAGTATTGCTATTAAGACAACTGTCAAATACTATAATTAAGGAGTTTTAAGGCTCACAGCTCAACCTACCCTAAAATTGTTAGAATTTCATGAGAAAGAAATGTAAGATCATATTATCTCAATAATTTGAAGAAAACAAACCACTGTTTTATTTTAAACTGGAAATAAGGTAAGAGTCCCTCATTACCCACAGGCTCCACAAAAACAATATCAGGAACTCCCTGTGGCAATTTTTACACCTGGTTTGCATCCTCAGGGACAAAGGTGCACTACAGGGAAAGAAAACAAAAAGACTCCAGATAATTTCACCCCCACCAGGAGCACAAGAACAACAGGTATTTTTGCTATTATTGTTTTAGTATTATTACCATATGGAAAAGAACATGATCATAAGGAAAAGAAATATCTTCAACCAGCAAGGGAAATAATGAAAGCAATGATCCAAAGGATTAACTTTTTTTTCCGAATCAGGGTGCTAGATTTTTGCCTCAAGAGTATGAGTGGCATAAAGGCCAGAGAAATCATCATTTTTAATTTAAATAAAGCCTAAGTGATTTTAAAGTCATCTGATTCTTCCTAAATGCCAAACAGATAGAGTAAACGATTAGATGGTATTTGCCTTTCCTTTACATGAAACTGATTACACAAAATAAAACCTTAAAACAAGTTTAACCAACTGACATTCCAGAATATTTAAACGAATTCCGCTCTCTTTTCTAAATTGCTGATCAAATTATTTACAGAGTTCAGTTCTTCATCTTATCTAAATGTACTTAGGATGACTAAACGGAGCAGGGAAGGCTTCAGTTAACATAAATGAAGAATGAAATGGTATCTCCCTCTCAGCACTCAAATAAAAGTCTTACACACTTTTCAGATCAAAATGCCTTTCTCCACCCCCTCCTCTCAAGTATTCCAGGTATTTTGGCCTTTGCTTAGATCTCTTAGTTTGAGTTTCAAATGGGAAAGGTATTTGATAAACGAAAGATAATTCAACAATTTATTTCCTTAAATTCCCCAAGAATAAATAGTTTACAAGAAGTATGGGTCAATTTTATGGTATCAGGAAGGCTGGACAAGAATTCAACCTACAGAGATGTTTACTCATCCAGATCCATACCTTATGGACTTTGCAAATGACTTAATGGTTAGGTTACACTAACACTGTCCAGATGAGTAGGAATTTAATAGGAAACAAAATATTATAACAATTAAAGGAAAAGCAACCCAAAAAGAAATAAATCCAAATCCTTAGACAACATTCTAATACTACTGAAATTAGAAAGCATATATCAAATCCCCAAATAGGTATGCTTGAATGCACAAATAAACATATGCCTATATAATAATTTAATTCTACTCTCCTATATATAGAAAAAATTCATGGACTTCAGTAATTCAAGAAAATGTCACTCATACAATATACACTACTGTTCTGAAAATAACCTAGTAGAGTGTGATCATTGCTGGTGCAGGAAGGAGTGAAAAATTAGGTCAACCCTAAAATTCGCTAAGATTTAGTAATGATCAATTATAAGATGTGGGAGACACTGGTACAGGACCACCCACCTTGGCTTACCTGCATCAAAGAAGGTGCTGCGCTGTATGACAGAAGCAGCATTGCAGTAGCTCAAAAGAAATAGGAGACGAGCAAATCTAGACATCTCCACTCTGCATGTTCCCATGGACTATTTGTACCCGATCTGTGATGGAGCCCTCCAAGCTCATACTGGTCTGATCAGTCACAGTAGGACACACTGTACCTTGACTCCAACATAGTGATGTCAGTTGGTTCCTCTTCAAAATTGAAAAACAATAAACAACCAACCTACCAATGAAACTACATCACTTCACTGACTAATTTAATTTTTCCATCCTCCAGGAAACTGATTTCTATAAGATTCACTGCATCCTTAAAGAACATAAACTGTATTAATTTCTAATTTTGTGAGTATTTGGACCTAACTAGATTACTGTACGAAAATAATAATTTAAAAGCCAATCCATCATTATAGATATTGCTTAAATTTTTTCAAGCTCAGTTTATATCCACCCTGTTATTAATTCTGAGGTGGTATGGTGGACAAAGCACTGGACTTGAGTTCAAATCCAGTCTCAGGCACTTACTAACTGTGTGGCTCTGGTCAAGTCACTTAACTTCTGTTTGCCTTAATCCACTAGAGAAGGAAATGGCAAACCATCCCAGTATCTTTGCACGAAAACTCCATGGACAGTATCATGGTCATGGCATGGCCACATGGTCAGGAATAGCTGTACACATTAATAATTCTGACTACTGACAACGAGATAATTACAATAGAGAGAGAAAGTGACAGAGACTTCTATGTTTTTGATAAATTTTTCTGTTGTGTCACTACTCTAAAACAGGAATTTCTCAGACTCGGTTATGGTTAGCAGGAATGTATATGAGTGTGCACACGGTTTGAGAAGGGGATGATTTCTTAATAAAAACCTAGATAGCACAGTGAACCACAAAAAAGGTCATATTTTGGATTTAGCAAACCATCTTGGGAAACAAAAATGCAAGATGGGGCCTTCTGCAAAAAAAAAAAATGTAGAATATGCATTACTATTATCAATGTGATGGTCTAAAGATTTACATGTGCTAAAAAAAAATGTTTTATATTCTATTGTCCAACATAGCAATTGCATAGATGGGTGGCCCAGAAAGCAAAAATTGCATCATTAGCATTGTAAATTAAAGTGATTTTTTTGTTTACTCTTATAATTTAAGTGGTTATTTACTAAGTAGCACGTTACTATCATATGCAAAACCCAGGGCTTTGCCTCTTAGGAACTACTAAAAAAAATTCAAAAAAGTAAAATGCTGAATTTTCAAAATATCAGTAATTTTCATTCTAAAAGCAATAATAATTGTTTTTAAATTCCACAGAAGTCACCAAGAAATGATTATATGTGACCAGTTAATTTCAATTATTCAAAGACACAGGTATAAGAGTAAATGAAATTATATACGCTGAGTCTTATAAACGATAAACTGATATATATGTGTGTGTATAGATCTATTACTGCCATTTATTGAGGGAAAATTAATTCCTTTCTTTATTCAATGGACAGACTCACAAAGTGGGAAAAATGGAGATCAAATGTAAAAACAAAGTCCCTTTCTTCAATTTCACTTCTTTTCTCTTCATAAAGAAAAAATAACGAAACTAACAAAGTTAAGGAAATACCTGTTATCTGAAAAAAAAATCAACAGTGAAATGCTTAACTCTTTACAATACTATTCTCCTTCAATCAAGGCAAAGAAAAAAATTCAGATTGTTTACAACACTGAGTATTGCTTTATTTAAGTGCTAGCATATAATTAGGAATGCCAATAGTGGGCAGTAGAATAAAGAATTTTGTAATGCATAACCTTCAAAAGCTATCAAAACATTTAAGTTTGCCTTTCAAAATAGTGAAATTCAATATCAAATATCTTCTCAAAATTGGGTATGCTTTTGAAGACACTCAATTATAATAATGATTTTTTAAAGTATAATTGAATTTCAAATTTAAGTGGTCCTTGGGAATTATTGTAAAGGCTTTTGTTTTGTTTTAATGATACTATGATACCATTGCCGAATAATTCTGGAAAAAAAATAAAATATTGTAGTATACTCAGAGTAATGCCTTTGATGCTAATCATTTTACTTATCTGAATATCAACATTTCTGCAAAATAATATGTAGAATAAGTACAATTAGCTTTACTTCTTTTTGCTTCATCTTTGTATTTTTTCCAGAAAAAAAAAGATCATTTTTTTCCAGAAAGGAAGACTGAAGATGTACACACTTACCATATGAAAAGATAAAATTTGGAGGATCTTTACAAGGAAGAAGCAGAACCCAGAGATAAGTTTTAGCAAGTCACAAAATATCTAATGTTAAGATTGAAATTTTTTATTTAAAATGCCCCATTGACAGTACCAAAATTATTTTCCATACATGTGTGGTTCACAATAAAACCTCTAGTGTAAAAAGACCATGAAGGTCATAAAACCTACACAAGGCAGAAAAGGTAACTGGGCCCAAAATACAGGTTTTTCTCCAACTCAACAGCATACCTTTTTTAGGGAAAAAAAAAAGCCACCACACTTGTTCTGTATATAAGAGTGAAAGGGGGCATGGAGACATCTTGTAAGCATTGTATATGATGATGATTGTATTGGATATGTATCATTCCAATTGAATAATTTCTTAAAACAATTAAATTCACTAATTAAATCAAAAAGTAAAAATACTTAAAATGGACTTTCATTGAATTGGATCTTAGAGTAATAAAAACCCCTAATTTTCTAGGAATTTGATTAAAAGGAAGTTTTCATTTCCTATAGAAAATTACCATAAACTCCTATAACTTTTGGCTTTGGCCAAAGGAAATTAAGTTGCAAATGTGGGAATTATGGATGCTATATTAAAGGAAGCATAGATAAAAATGATATATACACATGTATATATTTATGCATGCCAAATATGGGCATACATATCAAATATGTTTATATGCACATATACATGCATGCATACACATATTTATATAGAAGTGCCTTCAGTCCCTCTCAGATCATTCTAGTATCATTACAGAGTCTCTTACTAATTTAGCTAGTCCTGTGTCCCTAAATTCCTTACCTGAAAAACAAACACTTCTCTTTATAACAACAGTATTAATACATTTATATGCTACAACATGCAAACTGTCATTAATGTCTGTGTTTTGTGTGAGGTAACAAGGTGTAACGGAAGAGCACTAGAGACAGAAAAACTAACCCAGGCTCCATTTCTGGCTTAGAAGTATGACTGTGGAGCACTCATTCAAAATTTCATTTAAAGGAAATAATAAAACCTACTCTTCCTATGTCATAGGAGTGGTGTGATGATCAAATGTAAAGTACAAATATGTAACAGCACTTGTAAAGTACCCTATTAGTGTAAGGTATATTTACGTAACCACTTAAGAATAAGGTTCTTAAATAATTAGAAATGATGGGAAATAATTCTGTCGACTAAAAAATGAGGTCTAATATATTTTATTCAGGATTCTAGTCTTTAATCTCATTTCCTGATTACTAAGAATTAAATCCATCTCCTTTTTTTTTTAAATAGATGGAAGCTTTTGAGAAGTAGATGTAAAAAATTCACACTGACAAGTGGCACTGAACTGTTAAAGTGGTAATATTAATACTGATTACACTGATTAATAATACTGTAAAAATTGTTTCAATGACACTTTTACTTTTATTTGAGAAATAGATGAATGCTATATAAAGAGACAAAGTGTATAATTATATCTTTTTGTTCTATTAGTAAAAGCAAGTCTATTAATCTATGAATGGGAAAACCAGAAGCTGGACTGTTCCTTGTTTTCATCAATGAGACTGTTTTAAAAAAAGTTCAAATTTAAATATTTTTCTGTTGAGAATTTTTATCTAAGGATAGTCAGTCTCCCCTTACATAAATGGGTAAAAGAGATTACACTATTCAGGATAATACAGTTCCAACTCAATAGTGCCTTTTTTAATTACACTATACCTATTTTACATAAGCAGAATATTTCATAGTCTAGTGAGTTAATAATAAATTTTTCATTTTTTTAACGTACCCCGTTGCACTCCCACAACATTCCTGTGTGGCATATAGAATGAGAATGATGACTTTTGGACAAATGAGAAAATGGCACATATTTAAGTGCCTTGTCTAACATTAAAGAGTTAGCCTTCTGAATGCGCATTCAGTGATCTTTTCATTAGACTGACTGTGCTTTAAAATTCCCTCCAAAAAGTTTGTTTAATGACAGCAGTAACTATGCATTTAAGTGCTTACTATGTGCAAGAAATTGCTGGGATACAAAAACAAAAATATGCTAAATGGGGATAAGAGTTTAAGCAGGGCAAGAATCTTCAATGACTACTGGCAAGGTTTTGCTTTATTACGATAACTCAATGAAGTATATTAATGAAGAAAAGATTAGATGTTTTTTTTTAAATCTCATTATTTTCTCAATCAGAATCTCTGCAATAGGGTTTACATTTATTTTCCAAGTTTTTTTTTAAATCTAAAAGTTGACAGATGGAAAAGAAGATGAGAGTAAGAGATATTAATTTGCTAACAATTAGAGGTCACCAATAATAGAGTGGGATGCCCTGGGAGGTAATGAGCTCCCAATCATTGGCAATGTTTAAGCAGATTGCTGGATAACCACATACAAGGAGATTGTAAAGAAAACCTCCTGCATTAAAGAAGAATTTTAACTAAAAGAAATCTAAAATTCAAGCGAACTCTAAAATTCTATGATCTTTGATAATTGAGAGTCATCCCTTTCACAGCTTTACCACTACAAAAGATGAATTTTAATACATTTAATGAAATTATATCTAATAAAGGGTTGATACCTTAATTTCACCAAAATAATGGGGAGGGGGCTAATTTATTTACTTGTAAAAAGTAAGCCATCCAACTGAAGTAAAGAAGCAAAGAGAATTCAGTAGTCCGTTCAGGTACCCATACCTATATAGAAACAAGTATATGTATGTATGCATGCGTGTGTATATGTTATTTCATAACCACAGCCATAATTCACTGACTTCTATTTCATGTTCTCATTAAAAGAATCACTGACACTAATTCCTCTCAGTCATTTTTTCTAGGTTTTCACACATAAATTACTGATCTGCTGCAGGTGGCATAGATTATATAAGTAGACTTTCTTAAAAATAAAATCCCGTTGTGATAGGGAACTTGTGAGACATAATTGCTAATAAATGGCTTTATCACCAAAAAGTAGGATAAAAAAGATGTTTTATGTGCATACACTTTAGAGTTCAAAGAATCAGAACAGATTGCTAATATTGAAGTACTTCCAGTAAGATGACAAATGATTACTCGGGGTTTTTTGAAGTGCTTTTGAATAGAAGTGTATCTATTTTCTAAGACATCTTGTGCAACATTAAAAATATAACTGGAACAGAATGCAATTGCATGGGGCAAAATTACTTTCAAAGGCATAAGTAAAATATATTTTAAAATTATAGTATGAGTAGGAGATATTTTTAGCCCTTGATTTACTACATCCTTCTTACAAATGCATTACTGCTAACAGCAGAAAAAAAAGCTAGTTGGTCTGCTTTCACCTTAGTGCAATGCTAGTCCTTAGCAGGTGTGCCTCAAGGACTCTTCCCTTTTATTCTTTGAATCATCTTGCAGACACTAATGAGCATCCCTCTTCAGCTTTAATTATTGGTCCCTGACAAGTCAACATAATAGGAATCAGCTTAAGCAAGCATACTCCCTGGTGACATGTTCAATTACTCAGGTTGTACTTCGCCAGGAGAGGTCTAAGGGGTTGCTAATTTAACAATGTCAAAAAAATAAACATCGGTATCATTTACAGTTTATCTTTTGACCCTTATGTTGCCAAATCTAACAAGATACCTTTCTGCAATTGCATCTTCAGAGAATTACTAAGGGGAATTTTTTAAAAAATGAAACCTTATCTATACCATGTATTATTAAATGAAGAAATCACTTAAATGTTTAAGAATTGTTGGGACAGAAAATAATTCAATTTCTCTGCTTGTAATGAAGGCATATTGTGGTTTATTTATTATCTTTTATCAACATTTACTCTTGGGTAATTCTTTCTTTAAAAGACACAAATCCTGAGAATTTTCTTCCTCATCATAAAAAAACTTCAATCGGATACCAATCTACTCAATTTGGGGGGCAGGGTAGACCTTTTAAAAATATGAGAATTTGCTATAATACACAATACTTCTAGGGTACCACAGAAGTTACAGGGCACTGTGCTCTGTCAAAATATCAATAGCCAAAAAACAGTAGCCTCCTCAGGAAACTATGACCACCAACTGTGCTCTGATAAGCTGCGGCATTCTTTTTCCCCTCCATAATTTAATTCTTGCAATACAGTGCTTGCCTCAGTTCCTATACTACGGTAATTTTTGTACTTGAATTGGCTACAGACCTCTGGGAACTTGCATTAATAAGCACTTTACAGCTATTCACTTAATTCCATGCTGTTGGTTATTGATAAATGTAAAATATAAGGTTTAATCCCAACTAATTTTTTGTCATGAACTGCATCCCTTTTTCAGTCATTTGTCATGTATATATGCATTATTGCTTAAAGACAGAGCATGTGAAAGATTATAGATGGAAAAACACAAACCCATCACCACTAATTGAAAAATCGATTCAAGACATGCTCTAGTAATATTGAGTCAGAAGTGTCATTTTCATATATGAACAACATTTTTTACAATCCTCATTTACTTTTCTTCCTAAATAATATTACAAATTTGATAGGAATTTTAAAAAAATGACATTTAAGTGCACTACTTTATCATATGTATAAGCATATGTGTCTAGATGAATATAGATACGTACATAAACTTCTCTGTCAGTTCAATCTAAGCATATGTTTAATTCACTTTTAAAACTATGACTACACAAAATTATTACTTGCTTTCACATGATATGTTAAAATGAAGTTTATTAAGACAAATTGATAGTCTTGTTCCAAACAAATGCTCCTATTTACCACTTTAAATACTTAGTATTTTGATTTTCAGCAATTGAAATTATTAGAATAGTTTATAGGTTTTTTTTAGTCTAAGTGTGAATAAATTTTAATGCCTTTTTCATTAATCTTTGCTTTATTATATTGCCAAATAAATATAAACTCTGCCAAAACCTGGGGCTTTTGCTTTGTTTTCCCCTCTCATTCAAGCAGTAATAAATGTCAATGGATTTATGGCTTCATGATTGAATACCTGAAACCTTGGCAGATGATGGGGGAAACTTTGAATACTATGTTCAAATTTCTGATCTGATGAGAGTTATAGAAAAAATGTGTTTCTAATAAACTTCAGGTACAATGTGGTATAGTAGAAGGCGCACTGCTCATTAGAGGACTCTGGGTTCAAATCCCAATTCTGACATATGCTCTGTGTTTGACTTTGGAAACATGGCCTCTCCAAATCTCACTGTCAACATTCGTAAAATGAGGAGGCTGGACTAGTTATCCTCTTAGGTCCTTTCTGCTATGGGTTTATGATCCTCTTTGCTATGTTAGGAGGGGAACACATCTGTTTGTTCCCTTCATATTATCTGTGAATTGAGTGATGTCCCTATTGACATTAGCTATTTGATTCAATTTCCAAAATTTTGGCTGCTGTTTTTATTACTTTAAAAAAAAAACAAACAAAAAAACCCTAGAAGATAGTTCTCTAAAATCCAAACCTAAACTATACAACATGATGAATTCAACTCCTTGAAGACAGAAGGTAGGTCTTATTTATCTTTCTATCCCATTCAATCAAATGAAATAATATTTGTACAAGTGCTTAGCATAGTGCCTAGAACACTTCTTTCCTTCCATTCAGTACTCAGGACATAGCACGCACTCCAATATTTATGAAGCACCCAAACTTTTTAACATGGCAGACTGTTAAACAAAATATTTTCAAAATATCAATTAAAAGTAAGTATAAAATGTTTCACTCACTAAAGGAGTTCTTCCAAAATATTCTTAAAGTTCATTCAAAACAAACAAAGAAGAGAGAGAAAATACAATGGTGGTTCACTATTCTTTTGCCTCATTGAACAATGAGCAGACAAGTTTTTCCCCTCAACATAGCTGAATTAAAGGTGGAGGTAAAACTGCCTTCAAAGGCAGCTTTGTAAGGGGAAAGAACAGTCACATGTACACCCAACGCAAAACGAGGCACATATGGAAAAGTAAGATAAAGCAAGGTAACGAGATACATTTCAAAATATCATCTCTCTCTCTCTCTCTCTCTCTCTCTCTCTCTCTCTCTCTCTCTCTCCCTCTCTCTCCCCCTCCCCCTCCCTCTCTTTTCAAATACAATGAAATGAAGATAAATATTCTCCTCCACACAGCAAGTAGTTGATCTTGGGCTCTTGAAGACTATGCCAATGAAACGCAAGCTCTGACAGGTCCTACTTAGTTGTGAAGAATGTGTGTATGGACCTAGCAACAGACTTTGTGTGCATCTGTCATCCACAGAAAAGTCTAACTTAGGCTGGAAATGCTAATTGCCAGAAGGTTGGCCAATGGGTGATTTTTCCCCCCAGCAATAGTAACTTACAAAGACCAGTTAAGGCATTTCACAGAATCACGAAATCGTGGAGTTGAATGATGTCAGTGGAAGGAATGGTGAGATTAATGATACCACCAATTACTTAAAGTATTGAAACAACCTAAATTAAACTACTGGAGAAAAGGAGAATTATGAACTATCCTTATTTTAAAAACAATGTATCATTCATTTATAATAAATATTTCAGACATGATGTGATAAGTCACAGGGCAGTTAGGTGGCACAGTGAATGGAGCATCATGCTTGAAGTCAGAAAGACCTGAGTTCAAATCCAGCTCAGACTGGATTTGACTGGCTGTGTGACCTTTGGCAAGTCACTTAATTCTATTTGCTTTAGTTTCCTCATCTGTAAAATGATCTGCAGCAGGAAATGACAAACCACTCTAATATATTTGCAAAGAAAACCTCAAATGGGGTCCCAAAGAGTCAGATACAACTTAAACAATTGAATATCCTAAGTTTTGTGTTACCATAAACAGTACTATGAAACCAAGATAAATATAACACTAAACTGTAAACAGGCTTTAGAGAACATTAATCTATCTTCCAAACATTACAAAGGAGGAAACTAAGGCCCAGAGGGGTAAAGTGAGTTTTCCAGAGTAATATAATGAGCTGGCACCAAATCCTACTCTCAAACCTACACTATCCTGCCTCCAATTCCAGTCTTTCTTCTATTATAGGAAATTTTTTTTTTTCTGATAATCACTACTTTAATACCAAACCTCAAAATGAAGCTGGAAATTGAATGATGTATTTATCATAACAGTAGAAACAGAGATATGGCAAGGTTTAGATCAAGAAAAAAATATTCCAGCAAATATTGCAAATGAAATGAGAATTAGTGAAGCCTGAAGATAAATTTAGACTGTTCCAGATGGCAGAGGTACAAAGAATATCCTTTCATTGTGGAGGGACAATAGCCCTAGTAGTAGGTGAGTACAGAGCCAACAGAAAGGAATAAAGACATCGAGAAGAATTTGATAACGAGTTTGAATTACACAAGAAAGTGAGAAGAGTTCTTCCTCAGGCATTTAGGGGATTCTTCTTCTCAGTGACAGTTGTCTCTATCTTTTGGTGTAATATATATGAGAATTTCTTTTCTCTAATACTTTAGGAGAGAACTATCAAAGGCAAACAGTATCACCAGAATCTGGCATTCTATTTTCTAAGTAAATTTTCCAATTAAGATTGTTTATATAATTTAAAATGTAGACCATCACAACATAATTTGGTTTAAAATAGCTTCTTAATAAATTTGTAGATATTCCCAGTAATGACTCAGGTATGTATAAGAAACAGATTTTGATCATAGATTTTGAGCCTAATGAGAATTTAGAGGCCAGAGAGTCTAAGCCATTCATCTAAGAGAAGAGGAAACTGACTGGAAGAGGTTATTGACTTAGTAGGTCATGCAGGTACTAAGTATGGAAGCAAGGATTCCAACACGTCTCCTTCACTGCCAGTACAGAACTTTAACCTTAGTGACATCTACCTACTAACTCTATTTACTTACTCAGCTACTCATGTTGCATTTGGTAGTAGGTACAATTGCAACAATTGTTTCAATTTTGTCATTTATCTACAGTTCTTAAATACCAAGTTGCTGGTGTGTTTTTTTTTTATACTAATAACAAAAAAGAAAATGTCAACAGTTACTCATAATGTGACTAACACTGCATAAATATTTTAACCTTTTTTTTAGAGATGTACAAAAATTATCTTTTTGACAAAAACTTCTTTCTCCCCCCTCAAATTTTATTTTTTTCCATTCAAAAGTAAGTGTGTGAAGCAGAACATTTATAAAGACAGGAAGAGGACACATAACACAAATATGTGGTCAGGTGGGTGGAGTTTAGCGAAGCATCTTTTCTCACATGAAAACTAATAGCCAGCACAGGAAAAGAAACCCCTGCGATAAGGACACTAAAACAGTCTCAGAACTTTAAAGAATAAGCACATATCTGGAATAAATTTAAATGTGGACCAGTTTAAGTTTCAAAACCTTGTCACAAAATAATGCTGAAGTTCAACACACTAAATATATTACCATCCTCTTTGTTTCAATGTACACACTGGCTACCACTGGAATTAGTAGTTTGTTCTTTAAATAAAAATATAAAATTAATAACTTTCCAAACATAATGATGCATAAATTCCAAAGTTGTTTTTTTTTTTTAATAAATCCTTATTACATACCAGGCACTATGTTATGCACCGAGGATTCAGATATAAATTTTTTTTAAAAATGCTATACAAGTTTTATCCTTAATTTACATTCTACAAAAGGACACATCTACAGAATGAGAATACAACATTGTAGTAAGTCACAAACGTTACGAATATGACTAAATTTGGTAACGGGGTATTTTAACCTGACTGGCTACAGAAACTGTTTGGAAATGTTTACTTCTTATCTTCTGAAACAAGAATCCTTAACTTTTTTTTTTTATATGCCACAATCACCTTTGGCAGTTTGGTGAAGAGGAGGGAACCCTTCTCAGAATAATTTCTTTTCAAGTTTGGTGAAAATAAAAATATAATTTTCTTCCCATGAAAGTTCATGAATTACTTGAAATCTCTCCACAGTTAAGGGTCTGTGAACCTAAAATTAAGAATCACACAATGAGAACTTATCTCATTCATTAAACAGATATTTACTGAGTACTAACTATGCCCAAGATCAGATATCATGTGTGATACAAAGGCCAGTAAGACACAGTCCCTGTAACTAGGGTGACAAAGAAGCGGCAATACAGTAGAGTAGAAATGAGATGGCCATCGACCTAGGTCCACTTCTCATGCTTAATACATGCTTAATATTGGCCCTGGTCATTTTTAAAGGACAGAGAAGTTGAAGAGCATGAACATGTGACTACTATGTTTTTAAACTTATTTCAAGACCAACTTCTAGCAAGAATTTGAGGGTAAAAGCAGAAGTACATATTCCTCTGTCACCACAATAAATAGAAATTAAAGAAGTGACAATTAGTAATTACAATGCTAGGCACCTTCTCATAAAGTGGAACCATTGGCAATTTTTGGTTTTGTTTTATTTCTTAAGGCAGGAAGTGAGATATTTTGTTCTGTGTCTTGGTCAAAGAGTCAGTCTACCAGTGGGGTAGAGCACTGTCTGGAGATAAGGAAAAATTGGAATGAAGGAGATCAGTGGAGAGATTGCTATGAATTGAAAGGGGAAAGAATGAGAACCTAAACAATGGTTGGAGGCAAAGTCAATGAAGAGAAATAACGTGAAATGCAGTTCACTGAAAAACAGTGATGGATGTGGAGTCAGAAAGACCCAAGTACAAATCCTGCCTCGGATACTTACCAGATGTATGGCTGGGGAAGTCACTTAATCCCTATTTGCCAAAAAGGAAATGGCAAACCATCCCAGTGTCTTTGCCATGAAAACCCTAAAAGGGGGTCACAAAGTGTCAGACACAACTAAAACAACTGAACAACACCACATTTTTATTTCCCCAATGCTTACCATACACAGTAAACTTGTAAACACTTAATAAATGCTTGTTGAATTCACTTGACTTAACCAGAGGCAAAAAAAATCATTCTAACTTATAGACCAATTCTGTCTATGGAGGAAAATTGGACTTCAGCTTTGTGATTCACTAATCCTATTGCTCTATGTAACAATTCTGGCACTACAGTTCTTTTACGTTAACTAAGGAAGTTTAGAGATTCAGGGTTAGAGGCCTCTGTCTTTTCATCTACACTGTCCTCTCATCCTGGAGTGTTCTGACTGTTACCAAGTCCTTAGAAGTCTCTGACTATTGAAAAATGGACAGTAAAGGTCCATGAGCCCTGGCATTTGTCACCTATTACAAATGTTAACTATACTAATAATAGTAATAACATATTGATTTATCCCTTTAAATCTAAATCTATACATATATATGCACAGTATTAAGTGTACATATACACATATACACACACATCTATATTCTTGTGTAATCTCAGAAGACAGTAGGGGTAAAGGGTGGGGTAAATTGGGAAAAGTTTCATACATAAGGTAGGGTTTGAACCGAGTCTTGAAGAAAATCTGAGAAACTGGGAAGTAGAAGTGAGGAGGGAGAGCATTTCAGGTATGGAGGAGAACAGCTAAAGGGCACAGAACAGGGAAATGAAGGAGGAGTTGAGGGGATGGAGTGTGAGGAAAAGCTGAGGGCATGATAGAGTACACGGAGTACAGTAAATTTTAAGCGAATTAGAAAGGTAGCAAGAGGCCAGGATTTTACATTTGATCCTAAAGGTAATAGGAAGCTACTGGATTTCAATGAACAGAGGAGCAACACAGTGAGATAAATGCTTTAGGAAAATCTCTTTGGCAGCTAAGGGGAGGACAGACTGGAGTGGGGAGAAACTTGAGGCAGAAAAAGATGAAAGAAAGGCCCCTACAATAGTTCAGGTGTGAGGAGACGAGGGCTGGTACAAATGAGACGGCTGTTCGAGGACAGAAGAGGTGACACATATTGGAAATATTTGGAAAACTAATGTATTGTAAAAGACAGATATGAAAATATTTTTAAATTTCATTTATTTATTTTTAGTTTTCAACATTCATTTTCACAAGATTTTCAGTTCCAAATCAGATATGAAATTCTTGGCCATCTTAATAATATTCTCACTTGTATTCATGCCATTGCTTTCCAAAAAAAAAAAAAAATGTTTTTCCTCATCAAGTAGGACCTAAAAAGATTCAAAATATATTTAACAGAATCACAGAATTTGCGAGGTAACAGGAACTTTAGAGACCACTTAGTGCAATCCTTACCAGACCAAAAATTCCTGACAAAGGGTTATTTAGCTTTTACTTTCAATAATTGGTTTTAGTTAACATGCCACATGACATTTGAGATCAGAAAAACTCACTGATCTATAAATTAGTTCTTAATAGTATTATTTAATTTGAGCAAGTTTCTTCAGTAATGTTTGTTTTTAGATAGCATTAAGTTTACAAAGAGTCTATTGGATTACTATAATAGGAATTCAGTAAGAGTAATCGTTCATTTATTCTCAAATCCCATATGTTATTTAATATTTAGAATTTAAATGTTTGCAGCCAGATGTAAATCTTAAGTTCATCTTCAATATATTTAACATTTGATGAAGAAATAACATTGGAGGCTCTACAGAGATGAATACTAATGTTAAATTTACCAGGAAATTAAATTTACCAGGATTATAAACTCATGTTTCGGAATAATTTTTGAGCTCTCAGTACATTGAGTGCATATCTTTTTAAAAATGATGATTTTAAAAGTATGAACAAAAAATGTAAACTGGAAAAAATTATAAATATTACATGTGCTGACATGGAAATGAGTGGATTGTAATGATACATTTACTATGGGTAAATATGTCTATGAAAACCTAAAACTCATTAGACTTATTGGCAGTTTCTCATGTGAGTTCAATATTAAAATACAAAATTACTTCTGTAAGCACTGTTTCCCTTCCCCCTCTCCCCCATTAATTTTTAAAAGTTGTATCTTGGGTGATATTTTTTCTCTTGTGTTTCTCATTAATAAGAACTTGAATCATCAAAATGTTTATTTAGCAACAGCCACAGGATGTAGAAGGTGGTATTTAAGTCTTTTATAGTCCTTTTACAATGTTTATACAGTTTCTCAAGTCTGAACCATATATGCTACTACCTACAGAACTGAATATACTTAAAACACATTCATTAATTCTTAATCCTAGGAAACTGAGGCACAGAGAGTTTGTTTGCCAGAGGCAAAGAAATGTTTGAGATAGGATGGAGGCCCTGGTTTATTGATTCTAAATCCAGTGCTCTCACCACCAAACTTTGCTAACCATTGCATTTTGTCTTCTTAGAATTAGAGAACATAGTCCCTGAACAGGAATTTTGGAAGGCTCAAAAATAGGTTTCAAGATCTAGAATGATGGATTTTTGTGGGCATTTTGAGAAATAAAGGATAATTGTCTGCCTTTGCTATTTACCTCCCAAGGGATAAAATGGGTCAAGAAAATATAAACCTAAGCAGTGATTATCAATAGCAGGGCTGCGGAAAAGGAGCGATCCAAACGGACTAGTTCCATTCAGTGTTCCTACAACCTTAATGAGGCAGAGGAATCTTTGCTGACTGAAGCCAGAAGGTAGCACTGAAAAGAAACAAAGACTGTTTTCATGAAATCATAACAACCATGTTGCTAAGGTGTAAAGAGCCTGTTTAAATGTCTAGATTACTTTGTATATTGAACTATTTAGAACAGCCAAGGGAGTTGCTGTGGAATCCATTTTAAGGCAGACCTCAAAAGCTGAATACGATCTACTGTAGAAAGCAAACTTTCACTGGTTCGTGATTATGAACAAGAACTTGTTCGTACATCAAACGGGTCCATTTCACAGAATGGCTCGTGCAGGATATGCACAAATAAATCTGAATCAAAAATTAGGGTCCTCTCTTAAAATTTGCTTGTAGCAATGACCTAAAGTGATACATACCATATTACTATGCTTCCCCAAGGTCACTTGACAGCAACAAATACAATTTATTCTTCACTCTCACATTCTGACTATACAACTTCAACTGTTAAATTTCAAGAGCTTAGTCTAAAAAAGTCCCTGCTGACTTGGTAACAGCAAAGCAAAACCTCAGCTAAATAGCAGAAAGTTTACTGTAGAAGGCAAAGACCAGGGAGTAACCTAACACCAATGTGTTCTCACTCCACTACTTCTTCCACATTAAATAAAACTCAGACTACAATAGCCACAGTTTTGTTTCATAATATTAAAGCCTAAATAATGAAAACACTGATCATGAATTAGCTATGTAAGATGACTGTGCCCATCCAACTCTTTTTTTTTTTTAATATTCTACTAACTCTTGAAACAACTAATAAAATTTCTCACAGCCCCTGATGAGATAGACCTTTTACTATTAAACTTGTCTTAAAGGTATTCAGAGCTCTTCTGGGGCATTTATGTACTCGTATGTATTATAATTATTTATGGCATATATTTTCTCTTCTCAGCTAAACTCTAAGCTGGTTGAGGGCAAGGACAGTCATTTATTTCTGACACCCTTAGTACCTAAAGTAGAGTACTTAGCACAGTGCCTGGGATGTAGGGGCTTAATAATTTACTGATTGAGTGAGTCATGGTGATACCTTCATAGGAAGGGTTTTCAAAAATGTTTGTTTAATGAACAAGCAAATGGTTAAATTATTTTTCCCCCAGTTATCCAGTGATTGTTTGGGGAAGAAAAATCAGGAGACTAGAATAATTTGAATGTATGGTGATAATTTATATTTAAATGACTCACAAACTGTACTACTTAGGTTAATAATAATGAAGCTATAGGTCATTCTTTCTTAGAAATTATCATACCTTCTAAGATTTTGGCATGTGAAATTTAATAAAGGAAATATTGACCAATGAGCTATCCACCTTTTTCTAAAATGAATAACACATGAAAGAAAATATCTGATTATGAAGCCAAAATTCAAGACCCTCTCAGAAAATCTGAAATAATAAAACTCATATTATGTCTACACAGTTGCCAACAAGGTGACATCTTCAGCAAGGCCAGATGTTAATGTGAACATTTTCCTTTGGATGATGTAACAATGGGAGATGAAAGGAGATGGCTCCTGTTTGCCTGCCTGTTGCTGTTAATTAGTCAGGCCAAGATACAAAAGGAGATATTTATAATATTAGTGGCCCCTGATATATTTTAAAATGTCATCACATTCTAAAATATCACACCATTTTATTAACTTTTAGTATCAAATTAAATCCAAGGCAAGAAACAATTCTTTACCGGCTTTGCAGCTAAATGAAATGAAAATTTTTCTCATCCCTAACCCATCTACTTCAAATTAGAAGATTCCTTTCTTTTCTACATATTCACATACATACATACATATCCAGACACATGAATATCATTGAGGAATGCTGATTTTTTTAAAAAAGCCAATCTGAGCTATTGTTACCAATTCATACCAATCCAAGTTCGATAGCATCTTTCACCACTAACATAGAAGCACAGGTTCATTAGAGGTGATCAATATGAAGAGGGTAAGTAAATACTTTAAAAAAGATTTTGTATTATGTATATTTGCTCTGTAATATTGCATATCACTCAACTAAAGTTCAGGAACAATATAGAAAAATAATGCAGCTCACTATGGAGATGCCAGGGATGTTAAAAGCATGATGGGAAACTGAATCCTTACTTAAAGACTTCCCCAATCCACTGAGAACTAAACAAGGGAAAATGTATTACAAAAAGAAGTTGAGTTTCTGCTGACTTAGTGACTTTCAAGTAAAGAGTTATCTGTCTGAGATGAATTAGATAAAAACCAGTTTTGTGCGTGTGTGTGTGTGCGTGTGCGTGAAAGAGAGAGATAGACACAGGCACAGAATGAGACACAGAGGCAGAGAGATTGAAGAAAGACAGAGGTAGATTAGGTCAATGTTATTAATCCATTCCAACCTCATATTTCTCTGATTCTATATACCATATGACCCTTATTATATGTATATATTTTTTAAGTTATTGCCTCTAATAGAGTAATTACACATGGGCAGTTACCAAGGTAGCACAGGGATTTTCATTGTAAGCAGCCTACTTTGATCATTGCTTCCATTACATCTTGAAAGGTATTTCAAATCCTAAAATACTGCAGGGGGCAGGTGGAGGCCTTATCTGAAAAGTGGATTTCTGAACAAGCCCCTTCCCCCCAGTGCATTCTTAAAGGCTACTACTGAGCATGCCAAGGAATGAAAAATTGATTATCTTAAAAACACATAAAGAAGGGTGAAAAATTCTTTTGACCATAAAATAATTGTCCAAATTTTTAATCACAAATAATGATGGCTATAATGTTAGTATTCATTGGTTAAAAAACAGCTGAATAGAAAGGTTGTGGGAATGGGAACAAAAAGAAATCTATAATACAAGAAAAATGAATATGAAGTTGTATGTCTTTTTTTTTGGGCAGATGTAGCTCATACTTTTGACAAACCATGTGATACTAAAAATACAATTTTAAAATACTATAGGGTCACACCACACAAACATAAACTCCAAAGACAGAACCTCCATGTAAAAAACTTGGGGCTCCTTATATTAATGATTTAACTTGTTAAACATGCAATTTATTCTGAATGCTTGAATGAAAATAGAGCATTTTAATTAATTTTTATATTCTTATTGCTCATAATTCTAATGCTAGAAAGTATATGAAAAATTAAAATTAAATTAAACTAGTACTTATGTAGTTAGCCATGTGGGGCAGCTAGGTGGTGCAGTGGGTACAGCACCAGTGTAGGAGTCAGGAGGACCTGAGTTCAAATCTCACCTCAGACACTTGACACTCTAGCTGTGTGACTTTGGGCAAGTCACTTAACCCCAATTGCCTCATCCTGGGTCATCTCCAGTCATCCTGATGAATATCTGGTCACTGGATTCAGATGACTCTGGAGGAGAAGTGAGGCTGGTGACCTGCACAGCCCTCCCTCACTCAAAACAAAGCCAAGTGCAAGTTATGTCATTATTTCTGATGACATGGTCTTCTTCAGCAATGAAGGACAAAGACACAGTTAGCTATATCAAGAAATATCCCCATGTTCCCTTTGCCTCAAAAAAATATAAATAAATTTAAAACCACAATTTCCTGGTATGACATAACTCACACAGTAGTACTTACCTAAGGAAAAGCTAATTAATAAACAGGTTGATGAAAAGAAGGAATTAAAAATTAGTATTTCTAAGTAAATGGGAATAGCCTTAAACTGAAAACTTTACAACTAATTTGAACAAGTATTTTTTTTTTCATTTCAACTTCAAGGCTCTGGGGTAATAGGACAATATATTTAAATTAGTTTTTTTTAAAAAGTAGAAAAATGGTGTACTGTACAAAAGGGAGGGTCACATAGCTTATCTACCTTAGGACAATGCTAACATCAACAGCGAAGGCATGACTACAATTCCTGTGAGGTGCTTTTTTTTCTTCCTTTCTCTCCATTAGTTTTATGAGATTGGCTAGGATTTACATGAAAGGTTGGTGATCACCTAAGGCAAATAGCATGATCAAACAGACTGAATTAAAAGTAACTAGCCTCAACAAGCAACCCATAGAAGACAGATTCTGTGAATGAGACATTCTCCTACTGTCCTGACATACTGTATCCACTAAAAATCACTGGACACTGTTTTGGAGAAAGAAAACGCAACTATCAAGAGTCTGAAAAAAAAGTTGTGAGTCCTTTTTAAGACAACAATGAGTCTTTCGGAAGTTGCAGGTGAGGGTGTTCTTGGGAAGACTTTGCTGTTTCTCTTGTCGGCTTTCTTCTTCACCACTCAGGGCAAAGGCAATTTGACACTGGCTTCTGTAACAAACCTGGTCAGGCAGGATTTCTCACACACCCAGCACAAAAGGCTAACCCCTCACAAAGTACTTATTTCAGATTTACGTCAAGGATGAGTGAACTGAAGCCAGGGAACGGAGCTCAACACACAATATGAAAGTCTTCTGCGCTAATCACTAAACCAGTGGTTTAGAAGAGAGAAAAAGAGAGGAAAAAAAATTAAAACTTTGTACTGTTTCATTTCCTCTTATGCAATTACAAAAAAAATAGAAGAAACTTAAGAAGGGTTATATGCCTTTTGTTCATTCCTTGACACTGAACATTTAAGAACTCAAACAAATGATAAAGTTGTACTTTAACAACTAGAATACAGGATGAACAGTAAAAATATGGCTTAAAGCTTGTAGTCACAGGCCCACTTGAGGCTCGGTAACATGGACTTTCCAAATAAACTGCCATCCATAAGGCCCAAATCCCTGAGGTATTAGTTAATGCCATAAGTCACACAATGATAATGGGCTTTACTGGGCTATATTTCCTAAGGGGAAAAAACTCAGTCTGGTATTTCTTTAACATTGCCAGAGGTGAAACATGTTCAGTGACCAGTGAATCAGTTACCAAGAGTTCTACCTATGTCATGGCACGGACTTGCACTTCTCTACATGGAGAGAGAATTCTCCCCTGTCTCCGCTCCAGCGATTCTAAAGAGTACTTTCTGAAGCTTCATCAACATTACTCTGCCTGTAGAGAGATCAAGGGCCAGAACTACCTTTAAAACAGCGCATGTGAGCAAAGTGAGTGAGGCAGCCCCATCATAGGATTTACAGAGCGCTACGGCACACGCACATGTCAGGTTAACACCGAAAACAGCTGAAGGCATTTCAGAATTCATTCACTAAAGAGGTTAGAACAGGAAGTAATTGGAGACAATTTTTAGGGAAAGAAATATTATTACATGTAAGACAAGAATATGCATAAAATATTATTACTGTGTGTTCCTGATAGGGTGAGTGCTTAATTAATGCTGGTTGATTGATTATATTATTATTACATATAGTAAAATGAAAGTTTCTTCACTTATCCTAATTATTTCCTTTTATACCTAAGGAGTCACTGAATTTTCCTTGTTTATACACACACACACACATACATACATACATACACACACATGCATACACGCTGACATGATTTTATTGTTATCATCTATATCTGCACATCCACTTAACTATCCCTGTGGTTCCATGTTGAGAGGGGAGAAATGGAGGAAAGAAGGGAGAACACGTGTTCAAGTGTTACTTCCAATAAATACTATGAGAATGTGGGACAATCACATAAACTTTTAGTTCCTAAGACAATTTTTAAAGGTGATACATTGTAAGAAGAACATTGATAGAGAGAGTTTTACTCTGGACACACAAGTCTAGACTAAAGGAAAGGAGGGGAAGATGGAGACAGAGATAGATACGTAGACAGACACATACACATACATTCAGACACACACATTTATACATATACATAGAGATAGATATGTAGAGAGATACATATACACATACATGTATGCATGTGTATACATATACGTATAGTGTTATACTAGTAAATATATTACATATAATATATCTATTATGTATTATTATAACATTATATATGCAAATAGGCAGATATCACTCTACCAATGAAATCACAGGTAAGGAAAACTAGATGAACATATATATAAATAGATATAGATGCTATGCTGGGAGAAATAATGATTCAATTCGTATCACTGGGCAATCTAGTGATGGATGGGTAATGAACGTTTGAAAATAATTAGTATGTTTTCAAATAGTCAACAGTGTGCATTATGTACATCATATTGGCCATAAATTATCTTTCTCCTTCAGTCCTCTATGAGAAATATACCAGCCACCCCCTCACAATATTGATACATCAAGATTTCTACTTCATCACAAAGCATAGTTTAGTAATGGGAACATGGTTGATTGAGGATAATGAATCTCAAGCTACAAATCACATCCTGAGGTCTTTTGTTTTCATTTTCCTTTGTTTTGTAAAAGCACTCTATATTCACTGAATAGTGTCCACAAAAAGAAACTGAACAGTCAACAAGAAGAGCTCACATCCTCCTGCTGATCTGAGTCTCAATTATGCCATGTATTCAATGTGTTGAAAAGGTGTAACATCACTTAAAAGGATTAATCTCTGGAGGACTTAAGAGTTTTTAGCATCTAGTCTTGAAAGGGAACAGAGAAGAAAAATGAGAAAAGTCATGTTTAGTATGTTATTATCAGAAAATATTAAGAAGGCCCAAGGAACATCGAACTGATGACTTAGCTTGACATTTTAAGAGGTATTTTCCACTTTACATACCCTGTAAGATTGAAAACCAGAAAAATTGTTCCCTGAATTATTCTAACTAGGTTTTACAGACCTCAGGTGTGAAACTGAGACTCCTACTTGCAAAGAGGAAGAAGAGTTAAATGTCTCATAACAATGTGCACCATTTGATAGGAGAACATGCCCAGAGGTGTATTTTTTTTTCTAACAAGAAAAACCCTAAATGCACTCCATCCTATCTCTGACAAGTGGTTCTTAACTCCACGTGATTCTAAAGGTGAATGGACAAGGAAAAGATTCAGTGTCTCTTTTGAGAGACTCAAATGATACTTCCGATGATAATGTCACTTTAGTTTGAGATTCTGATAAGAGTACACATCTGAACACAGGAACTGGATTAAGGCCACTAACGATTCATTTTACAGTCACTAAGCAATTGTTTGGGGTTTTTTTTAAGTCACATTTAAGAACTATTTTCCCTTGGTAAAGGGGAAGGCATCTTAAGCTTTAGAATTTCTTGACTACTGTTTTTCTCATCACCTGAGTTCTGTTAGCTCAAAAAAAAATTTGAATTTGAATGAGTACCTTCTACTATCAGTATTGTTACAAGCTAATCAAGGTGCTCTTATGGCCAAGATATCTGTTTGCATATATAATCAAAGGGAAAAGTCATAGTCCATTATGCAGGAAATGTGAGTGTAGGATTTTTTTTTTTCACCAAGCTACAGTGTTTCAGGAAGTGAGTCTGAAAACATAAAATATAATTTTAACAGCTTTACTGACTGCATTAGCAATTTCAATATATCAGCAATGCTATGTAACATGTTCCTTTAGATAGTGAAAAATCAGCAAGCATTTAAGTACCTACTATGTGCCAAGAAGTGAAAAGTACCAGTTTAAGAAATCTGATGTGATTGGAGAGCTATATTTCCACAGCATTCAAACCTAAGGGTGAGAAGTCCACGTAGAGTAACCAGAGAAATACTTTTACATAATTTCTTATGAATAGCATTGTTTTGCTTAGGAAATAATTATGGCATTCTTGTGTCCCATGTATTCTATGTCATATAATTCTCGTAAATGTACATCTCAGTGCCACTTTATTAACTGCACACATATAAAATACCCTACATGATCTCTCCCTCTCTGTCTCTGTCTCTCTCTTACTAGTAATATACATGTTGTAAATGCTCATTTACCTGAATCATTTTGGGAATTTCAGAAAATCCACCTATGATTGAAAAGCCTGGGTACGTATCACTTAGTTCTACAGGCTAGCTTTCCTGGTTTAAGCAACAGCACAAGACATCTCTAGCCAGTTTGCCCAAAGGCAGGGTAGCTAGCATTGTGGGAAGAAGCTGTACTCCAGATCTTCTAAGCCTGGAGCAAAGAGGAGAGCAGTTGGCCCCTTGCTCAAGGCCAGTTGGCAGAATGGGATGTGGCTGTACTCCAGGTCTCCCAAGTCTTAAGTACAGTAGAAAGAAACTGGCCAATGAGCCCTAGGCTGAATGGCAGCAAGAGAGGGGCTGTGCTGACTTCCCCTGAGTTGAGATTTCTACATTTTGTTTGTTTGTTTGTTGGGTTTTGGCGTTTTTATGCCAGCTAACTTTCAAAGGCCAGTAGAAATGTGGAGAAAGGCTGCAGTCCAGGTTTCAGTGATTCAGAGAACAAAGAAAAGAAACAGACTGTCATCACTTTTGCCATTCATCCTCCAGAAATATGGCCCAGGTCTGTCTTTGCTATGATGCAGAGTCCTAGAGTGAAGAAATAAATTCAACAGAAGAACATGGCTAATTTAAGATAGCTTTGATTTTTTTCTAATTTATTGGACTTAGATAGAATTCAACTTTTTTTCAAAATATGAGAAATAGATGGAAATGTGATAGTCAAAAATCACATAAAATTAATTCATGAGGATGGAAAGAAAATTAAGAATGAAATAAAAGGAAGGTTTCTATTTTTTAATAATTCAGGAATGTAAAGAGATCAGTTCACTTAGGATTATTGTCAAACTTACCTTGAAAATATTTTACTACATCACCTATATGTTTTCTGATTTCTTTATCCTTTATTAAAACTCCACTGAAGTGCCTTACTCAGCTGTGTGAATTTACATTTTCCTCCATTTATTCCTAACAAACCATAGCAATGGAATTCACTGAAATGACATAAATGGCTGAGTGACTTTGTTATATTTGATATATCGAGTATACAAGGCATGGCCAACTGATCTTGAGACATACGGACAGACAACTAAACATGTTGAAACTAAGTGCCTCCCGTCAATTTATTCATGGGATTAACACAGTTATTTCACTGATTTGGGGCTTTCTTCCTACTTCCACTTCAATAATAAATTACCACGATTCTGATTTGACATAAACTGATTTCCAAATAATTTGCTTGTCGTAAATATAATCGTCTTGAAAAGTCAAAGATACAATGGTAAAATTATAAAGCTGGAATGAATGTGTAGTTGTACGTGACTAGCTTAACTGAGATACTTACATACTAAAGGAGTGATTCTTAACCTGGGGTTTGTGAATTTCTAAAAATATTTTGACAGTTACATTTCAATATGATTCATTCTTTTGTAATTTTATTTTATACATTTTAACACAGTATTCTGAGAAGAGGGTTCAAGGATTTACTAGACTAATGAAAGGGTCCATTGCTATCTTCATTTTCTAAATATAATTTGAACCTCAAGCTTTTGCAAAAGAAGGGAAAAACCTAAACAGAAGACTCAATAAGCCAACATTTTGATATTTCTATCTTAATTAACTTTTTATATGTGCTTGTAAGCTTTTTTTAAAAAAAAAAAAGGTAAAACAAAGAAAGGAAAATTTGGAGGTGGGGGAGAAGTAAAAGAAAGAAGTAGGAACATAAGGTCTCTGCTATCCCCAGTTCTCTACTATTGCTGCAAAATTTTAGTCAAGAGAGTTAACTGTTTTGTATCTCAGATTCTTCATCTGAAAAATAAATGTAACAAATGACTTTCTTCTAAGAGGGAAAATCACCAGAATCAATTATATAAAGCACTTTATAAATGCTTTAAACGCATTTAAAAAGGAGCATGTTAGGTACAACAAATAAACCATAGATACTGCTGGAAGACAAGGACTTACAAATATATACATACATATGTATATAAACAACAGTTGAGTGAGGTACACACTGTATATTACTGTTAAAAATTGTAGGACCTTCCCAACATTTGTGGTTTGGCCACTAGTATGTATGTAACTCAGATCCAACCTGTGGCACTGATATTTTGGATTTTTCCACAGCAATAAACAAATTTTCTATGTATTATGAAATTTTTCTGAGTTGAATGCTAGAAATAGAAAGAAAGATCAATGCCAATACAGCAATTTAGGAACTAAGTGAGTGAAAAACTATTACTAATGGTAAGCGTACCAGAAGTTGCAAACAGCTTTGTTACACACATAAGGTCTCAGATTATACAGTATCTAAAGCATGGCTTTTATAAGCGACAAAAATCTGGTTGGTTTTATGCTTTCAAAATTCAATCTCCATTGCATTTCCTCAAAAAGGAAGAAAGTAAAGATCAGAAAGATTATTATTAATTGAATGTCTTTTAGCTATAGTCTTTGGACCACTTCTCTACACTGTCCATGCTGTGTTATATTTCTTCCAAGTACACAACCATGTGCTCCTCCAGATTGCTTTGAGACAAAGTCCTAAGGAGTCTACTGCTTTTATAAATTTTGTCATTCTTAAGGCAAGAATCTTAACTATGTCATTGTCCAGCCAATTTTAAGGAGTGTGCAGTCTATTTCTTTTCTCATTTTATACATGAATCATCAATAGAAGATGGTTGTCCACTTTTTAAATATATGAATGTTATTTATTCATCATCAGTGGGAAAATGAACTTTGAAAATATTGGTTTTCCTCACCAATTAAGATGGATGTATCATGATTCATCAATTCATCAAATATTTATTGAATACCAGGACCATAGTATGTTTCCCCAGTTGGATCACATCTAGAATACTGTGTTTATTTTTACGTGCATAATTTGAGGTAAGACATTTACAAGTCAATACTTATCCAATGAATAAATAGTTCCCTGAGTCATGAGGGAACTATAAAATATATAAACTATATAAAATGTGCCATAGGAAGACCAGATTGGATGTGGGGGAGGAAGGAGAACATCTTCACTTAAAGGACAGGTATGTGGAAAAGTTATTGAAACTGTTTTGCTACCCTTCTTTTCTACCCCAAAGGTCAGAACTAGGAGCAATGACCACAGTTTGGAAAGAGGCATATTTTGGTCCCATGTAAATAAAATCTTTCTCACCATTTTAATTGAACAAACGTGGAATAGGTTACCTTGATAGAAGATGAGTAATCCATTACTGTAAGTCTCCTAGTAAAGACTGATAATAACTAATCGGTGATGCTTAAAAAGGATATGGCTACACCCAGATGTGGGACTCCAAGTTTCTACAATGCTATGTAGTAGCCATTGGCATTGCAGCCATATGGCATAGTAGATGACAAGGTAGACAATGACCAAGACCATGGTGTAGTGGAAAGAGAACTGGACTTAGGGTTGGGAAGGCCTGCATTCAAATTCTCTGTCAGACATTTATTTACTAGTTGTGGGACCCTGAACAAGGTATTTAACCCCTTTGTATCACTCAATGTGTCATCACCCATAAAATGAGGGAGTAAGAACAAATGTACCCTAAATTCCCTTCCCATGCTAAACTTAGGCTTTTTCATGACCTCAGAAAATTCTTCATCCTAAAAGATGACTTCAGCCCTGAAAAATCACATCTTAGAAGTACTCACAGGCCCTTCAGCCCCTCCTCGGATTAGATGGTCCATCCCAGACCCTCCATTAAGGAGAGCACCCAGGCCAGCTATCTCATCCTTTCTTACCAGGATGCAGTCCAGACTCTGAGACTCATTCATTTTGCTATCTCCTTCATGCCCAGTGTTAGATACTTTCCTTCCATTCTCCCCACCTCCTGAAGAACCCTTTTATGTGAGGCTTTACCCCATGAGAACATAAATGCTCAGAAGTCCAAACCTATATTCCTCTCTGCTTATATTTTAATTACCAGGAGTTTTTATCTTTAGCACCTAAAAGAATACCTGAGAAATTTTTTCTTCTTGCTGGTAACAATAATAAGCTGGTAGTTGCAAAATACTTTATGTTAATTCACTTGATCCTTACAGCAAACCTGTGAGTTAGACTCTATTATCATCCACTTTTAACAGGTGAGGAAAACAAGATACAGAATGGTTGAGTGATTTGTTCAGGCTTACAGCTCATAAAAGTCTGAGGCAGGATTTGAACTGAGGTCTTCTTTGACTGAAGTCCCTCCCATATGCTCTCTATCTAGCTAGCTCATCATGATTATCATGTAGGTTCCAAATTAGTGGATCATTTTCTACAGTTTTTATGCCTTTGTATGATGACATTTATTCTTGCCCAAATCATGTACCTGTAATATTACACTGCGTATATTCAAAAATGATCTTATAATGGCAAAAATGTCAAATAATGTGCAAAACAATGTACAATAAATTTAAATTTAGAACTTTTGCCATGTATGTACATATTCACACATATACATGTATATGAAGTTTGTGTATGTGTGTATGTGTACATATGTAGATGAAATAGATTAAGTGAACTCAATTCAGACATCTGCATTCACTTAATTGCCAATAAAATAATTACAAATGAACTCCTTTGAAAGATTTCCTAAGGTGTTTCATACGGAAACAGCCACTACTGAAGTACTATTTCCTGTCATTTTGAATTAGCATCTCATTTTTCCTTATCAGCAGATGGAAAGCCAAGCACTACTTAAATCTATACATCTATAAAAGAAATATACTTCCAAGTCATTCAATAAAAAAAAGAGCAACCATTTTCCAAGAGGAACAGATTATATTTTAAGAGAGAAAAAACAGAAATTGCTGTGAATTACCTGTAAGTGAATAAATTACTCTTATGACACCATTTCTAGCTGACTATAAGATGCTAGTCTCTGTTGTCAATCTTGTGTAGTAAAAGAATCTCTAGGAACAGTACTATAGAACAGAATTTGTTCCGTGAAAATGTCAACCAGCTTCTTGTATTTCCCATTTTGCATAGTAGCAAGCCAATCCCACAATTTCTTGTAGCAACACATTCCTGTGTCAGAAATTTTTGCTACTTTTTCAACCCTGCTGAAATAGCATGAGTACAGTCCTTTTGTTTGTTTGAGATATGATTTCATCGAATTCAATTCAATGAAGACATTACATACCTACTGTGTATAGGACACTGATATTCCCAGGGGATACAGAGATGTAAAAAGGTACTCTCTCTGCCCCAGAGGACTTAATAATCAATTAGCAAAGTTGATAATCTAGTAGATTAGCGTTCTGACACAGAATCAAAGTCTCCTAAAACTCTCCTTTTCTGGTTCTCCTATTTTAAACCACTTCAGGAGTCAGTTAATAAAGTGCTTTCATAATTCTTTACTACTCCTCTTTTTTTATGTTGACCTAGTCTGGTTACATGTCCAGTATGCCTCCAAATTCCTGGCTCTACTCAGGCACATGGCAATTATAGGAAAAGCCGCATTCGTGATCTCAAGATATATATCTTATCTAGGAAAAATGTATTCTTCCCTTTTGGGAAGTTTTTTTAATTATCATTAATTTTAAATTATTATTATTTAGCAGCATTTTAAATAGACTAGATACTCTGAAGATACAGAAGAATCATATTATTGGTTGTGGTAAAATATGTGTGTATTCACATATATGTCTGTATATTTATATTTGTATGTACCGAATATATTTGTGCAATATATCAAAATAGTTTTCAGTTTTGACTGGAAATGATTTTGAGCATAAAAACTACTTAGAAATATCTGATTCTGGGAAAAACAGAGAATTCTTCTTTTTCACAGAATACAATGATAAGGGTTTCCTTCAAGATATAGATATCAAAGTTTTTTTCCCCAAAAGTTCAAATTCACATTGTTGAATTTCTCTAATACTTTTTAAAGTTCTGTTTAAAAAACACCCATCAACGTACTCTTTTTTAAGCTATTCCAGGAGAGCAACCAGATTTTTAGTGAACATTTTAACTTCCCTGATTAATGCTCAAATTTTAAGTTCATCTTTATAGTCTTATTTAATGGAAGATTAATGAGAATGCCATACATAGACTGATACATAGAAAAAATAAACTGCTTTTCACTACTGATTTTTAAAGGTATATTAGAGTTCATGTGTTACATACAGCATGAAAAAGAAAGGGGGGAAGGATACCTTATTTGCTTAAAAATAAATTCCATCTAAACAGTTATCATTTCTCTCTATACATTACCCCAAAAGCTGACCAGTTTTGTTATTCTAAACTCTCTACTCACTTAGGTCCCCAAATTATCATGATGCAGTACAGAAACTTACACTATTAAGTAAATCTGATTTTTAAAAGAAAAACTGCAATGGTACCCAATTAAGTATTTTATCAGATTAAAAGTTCAGGATTCACACCCAGGAATTTTCATAGAAAACCATACATAAAGCCACACAAAAGTCCATATGTGTGAAATCTAATGAATGGATGTCTACTCAGTCCCATGCAAAATCACATTACCATGTTTGGGGCCCAGCTTGGGCTCTGACACACCAAAAGCACTACATGTAAGATTTTGATCTGAATTAGAGTTACCATGCAAGATATTATATGAAGTCAGAGATACTGGAGCCCAGTAGACTGACCCAGGAGATAGATATTTAACAAAGCCAAGTTTGTAAGTCAAACCCTCTTGGGGCTATTATCCATTTCAGTGACTTTTATCCATCAAGAGCTTAGTTAACCATTACAGCACATGGGAAAACTGATTAAGTCATGATTAAGTTAGCAATTCTATGAACTGAGAAGAAAATGCTTAAATTTTGTCTACATTTAAAACTCTTACGAAGAATGTAAATTGAAATAATGGAGAAGCGTGTGTGTGTGTGTGTGTGTGTGTGTGTGTGTGTATTCTTTCATTTAAAATCCTTCAGATTCTTTTACAGAGCATTTTTTAAATAGTTACCATAAATTTTGTGATCACTGGGGACTTTGAATATTTCAGTCATTTCTTTTTGTACTTATTAAATTGAAGTAACAATAACAACAAAAGCCCAGAGTATTATCTTTTTAACAATAAGTCCGGTAAACAGACTAGTAAAAGGACAAAAGTGTATCTCTAAGACGCAAGTCGTTTACAAGAACTGAAAGCCTTGAAGCTTAGAAAATTTTAATCAAGACTTCCATTAGCCCCCCCACCAATATCCAGGGTTTGCAGAAATTTTAAACAAAAAAGAATTCCAAATAAAATGATAATTTTATTATTTAAAAATAAATGTATTTGCTGCAGCATTAATATATGTGACAATTTTCTAAATTATATAACAGGTGATATGCCAAAGATCAACATTCTCTTTTCTTCATGAACAAAATGAAACATGAAGTAAGGTATGAACATCAGAATAAAAATATGAGAAGTGATTTTTGAATAAATTAGTATATCAAATGATAAAACTAGTACTACAACTCATTCTTAAGATTACAGAATCAGTCAATTAGGTGTACTATGGAATGTATTTTTATATGATATGGATTTACAAAATGTATATAAGCTACATTTTTTTCTTTTGATGCATGCATCTTCCCGAAGTACTAATGGATATGTAAATGTATGTATGCATACAGATAAACCTAACTAGATCCTTATCTGTATATGTTTCTATAAAGAAAACAAACTTTTTGAAGTTTCTATGCACTTTCTCAAACGATGTATTACATTTAAACTTCAAACTTTGATTTAAATGTCTACACTGTGATTAGCCTTAGGGCCTTTCGGCATGCACAGATTGGACCAGGAAGTACTTTGAAGCAAGCTTATTTCAGTGAAGTTTTTTTTTTCTTCTCCTGAATTCTATTAAGTATAAAGAGATTATTATATAGAGAGAGCGTGTGTGTGTGTGTGTGTGTGTGTGTGTGTGTGTGTGTGTGTGTGAGAAAAGAGCAAAGGACTACAGTTTGGAGACATAAAATGCAATGCTAATCCTAAACTTATTAAGACTGGTATTACAGCCTCTGTGAGTACATATGGATAACTCATTTTGCCAGAGCCTCAGTTTCCTTGTATGAAAGACAGGGGATAATGTATGTCCTATCTCACAAGGTTGTTGTAAGAGAGCTTATAAACTATAAAGTCCTAAATAAATATGAGCTAATATAAATATGAGGCCAAATTCAGTACAATCAGAGAAAATTTTCCCCCTAAAGGCTATAAAACTGTCTAAATTGTGGCTTTTATTGCATAAATATTGGAGTGTTTTTAAAATGCATAACAAATTGAACATTATGACTCAGGTGACCAGATGTGCCAAAATCATTCAGCTGGGGAAGAACTAGGTTTAGCCAATATTAACAATCTCTCTTTCTCATCCTGGATTCCTGACAGTCATATTTCTTGACAATAACCTATTATCCTCCAAAATCTCTTTAACCCCTTACTATCAAAATTATATCCATTTTCCAAGATCCAGATCAAACTCAATGCCCACATGAAGGCTTCTCTAATTAACAAAGCTATACTGAGCTACAATAACTGATTTCCAAAACTATTTGACATATCTCCTACTACCTGTGTGTGTTCATTTCTTATAAACACAAATAGATAATGTAAGATTTAAGAGCTAATAAAGATCCCACAGATTGTTTGTTCCAATCCCCCAATTTAAAAGATGGAGAAAATAAGACCCAGACAGCAAAGTGAAGTAGAGACAGTATAAACTGAAAGAAATCTTTGCTGTTTCTCAAGTTTGCTGGAGTATGAACCTTTTGCTTGAGTCCAGTAGTGGCTCTGCCAGTTGCTACTGGTACAATTTTGGTCTTGTCAGCTTTTTTCTATTTAAAATCCACTGCTTCCTTTCCCTTACCATTAAACTGTAAGTTCCTTGAGGGCAAGGGTCAACTTTTCCCTCCTTTTGTATCCCCAGCACTTAGCACAATGCCTGGCACATGGTAGTCACTTAATAAATGTTTATCAAATGAATGAATTTAACTAAACTTTTTGACAGAAAGAATTGTTTAATTCTTTGTATCTCCTGTCAGCTAAGCACAGGACTTGGAACGAAGGAGGGAATAAATATTTGTTAGATGATTCCAAGATCCATCCCAACTCAAGACGACTGGAAATCAAGTTTTGAATAAAGCAAATAAAATGATTCCAACAAAGTATAAAGGTTGAGTTTACATTTAGAGTTTGACTTTTCCTTCAAGTTTCAAGTCTGAGGCTTAAACACTCTCAGGTCCAAACAGCCTTGATGATATGATGCCAGATAAGGAACAGAAGCCTGATCAAAGGTATTTTCACTTAATTATACCAAGATACCCCATAAGAATACTTTCTAGAAGCTCAAGATGTCAAACAAAATTATACAAAAACAGCTTTATAATTTCAAAATAGCCAGAACTGTTGTATGATGCCAGAGAACTAACTACACATTTGGAGAAAGAAAAACAGGCAGTTGAAAGAGATGATCTACCTTTGCATGTCATATCAGCACCTAGTAAAGCTGCCTTGTATACCAGTAACACAGACATGATAGCCTAATCAAATGGAAGATATTATTTTTCCCTAAGGGGAAGTGAATTGTTACCAACTATTCTAAGCTTAAGATCAGTGCAAACACCAATATGTACAAAATTTTTACAGCAAACTTTTTTTTTTAATTACAGAGGAGAAATAGAAAGCTACCTGTCTCACCGTGCCTAAGTTTACTTTGCTGGAAACTCATCCAGATAACTGTGGGTGTCCATCAGGATTCTGTTCTAGGGCCTCTATTCTTCTCCCTCTTTCCTACTACTCACAGGGTGATCACATCAACTGCCATAGACTTAATCACCCTCTCTATAATAAGTATTCACAAACCTACCTATCCTCCCTTCACCTCTCTACTGACCCCAAAATCTAGCATCTCCAACTGCCTTTCAGACATCTTGAATTGGATGTCCAGTAGTCATCTTAAACTGAACATGTTTAAAATAAAACTCATTATTCACACATACATACACACACACACACACACACACACACACACACACACACACTCTCCCTATTATGGTAAAGCACAACACTACCCTCCCAGTCCTTCAGGCTAACAATCTCCAAGTCATCTTCAATTCCTCACTGTCTCCCACCAACCCCTCCCCTCACATCTAACCTTCTGCCAAGACCAGTTAATTTCACCTTTGTAAAATTTTCAGATATACTCCCTTTTCTCCTCTGACACTGCCACAGCTATGGTATACAGACCATCATCATCTCACTCCTAGACTATCACCAAAGCTTGTTGATGGTCTGCCTGCCTTAAGTCTTGCCCCACTCCACATCATCCTCCAAGTACAAATCCTCTGTTTGACATTCAAAGCCCTTTATAGACTAGTCTTCTCCTAACTTTCCAGTCTTCTTACACCTTGGTCCCATCCCAGTGCTCCCTACCATGTTTCTTTGAATTAGTCATACTGGTTTCTTATCTGTTCCACAAAGAAGACACTTCATCTCTCTTCTCTGGGCATTTTTTTCTGTAGCTGTCCCAGGTGCCTAAAATGTTTTCACTTCTTAATTCCCCCCACTGACTTCCTTTACCTCCCCCCTTTTACAGAAAGTCTTTCCCAAACTCTTTCAATTCTAATGCCTTCCCTTTGTTAATTATAATCCTGTATAAAGTCTATTTGCATTTGTGTACTTTTAGTAGAGCAGTGACAGTCTTTTGCATTTTTTTGGTATCCCCAGAGCTTACCACAGGTGCAAGTACTTATGGTTGGTGTTATTAAGGGGTACTTAATACATGCTTCCTGATTGTAATGCAGAGTTTGTTATTTATTTGTTTTTTCACTTACTTCTATTTATGTATTTATTTTTGCACTAACTCTTCCAATCTTGACAAGACTAGAGGTATAGTGGTTGATCCCACTGCTGATCAGCATGGAGACTTTGATATACTTCAGTTCCAGATGTTGGCACTCCTCTTGCAGCCTTACTGCCCTCCCCCCCCACAATGAGAAGCATACTGTATTGATGCCAGACTTACTACAGACCTCACATCAGCTTATACCTTACTGTAACTCAGAACTCTAAACTCATGTAATCATTAGCCCCAGCCTACCAAGTGGCAAAGATTACAGGCATGTGTCAGGTTAAAATTACTTTTCTTCAAAAAGATCTATGCAACACAAATTAGCTTTGAGGAAAAGTGATTGCAGAACTCTTAAGGATAAGGGAAAAAAAAATCCCAGGTATGAGTTGACCATGTGGGTGTAGTCTATTCAGCACCATTTTATAAGAAATTGCAAAAATGCGTTCTTTTTCCCATACTTCCACTTTCTCCTTTTTCTCTCATGATAACTTGGGTGAGGGAGTAGATGGTTCAGGTTAATGCCATGTAATATAGATAGTAATGAGGACCTTCCTGGGCAGTTCCCAGGGAAATCTTCTCCTTGAATATAGGAGTAATGAAGAGGTGGGGACAGAGAATGGGAAACTAATAACTCAATCAATAACATTTATTAAGCACCTACTATGTTAGAGGCATTTCATACAAAACTGGACCTGGAGTCAGGAAGACTCAGGCCTCTACCCTGGGCAAGTCACTTAATTCATTTGCCTTGATCCACTGGGAGAAGGAAATAGCAAGTCACTCCAGTGTCTTTGTTAAGAAAACTCCATGCACAGTACTAGCATGCTGTGTTCCACAGGAGTATAGTGAATAAGTGACCACCTAACAAATGTACCAGGCAGTATGCTGAGCACTGGAGATACATAAAGAGGCTCCCAAAACTTCAGCACAGGAGGACTTGTGGTCAGATTTGTTGAGCTTGCTCTTTGAGCATTTCAAAAGATTTCTTCAGGTCACGCTGGAAAATATGTTGCATTATGCTCCACTGTACTGCAATATGCTCCTTGTTTCTTTTTCTTCCTTGATTTTCTTTCCTTGAAGCTGAAAAAAAATTATCTAACTCAAATGTTAGGGTTGATTCCTAGGGAATTTTCAAATATGTAAAATATTACTCTAAATCCTCCAAAATATTCTATTTGCATAATGTAGTCAGGTCAGTTAAGGAGCATTCAAGTAACCCTTTGCACAGAATTCAGGGTGGCTAAAGAATTTTGACTTTTCTATAACTAAAGGGAATAAATGTTTCAGGAAAAGATCTGGCTTCTTACCGTTCACCTCTCATTTTAAGGCAATTCTCACTGAGGACACTCTAAAAGAACAATTCTTCAACAACTCCAACTCTCAGGGGACTACTGCCTGGCAGAGACCCACTCATATCTGTCAATCGGCTCCCTTTCAAAATTCCAAAATTACTTTACACAATATTTATAAACCTAACAGTGCCTAACCTCACCAATACTCTTTTCTCTCCCTTCTTTCCCATATTCTATCTCTTATTTATCCCTAGCCCTAAAATAGGTGGAAAATAAAGATGAACAAAAGTCACTTTGAGCCACAATCACCTGGACATCAAGAATTTCACATGTTCACAGTGAAATAACTTGAAGTCAATGAAGAACCTGAGGTAGTTTTATACTTTTAAGATTTTAAAAAGATGAAATTATTTCTCCAAGACCATTAAAGGCATTCTGAATGATTCACAGCCTATCTTATTTTTATAATTGTAATGAAACAGCTGGGATCAGTGTCTATTCATGGAATCATAAGAAATTTGCACCCCACCTACTAAAATTAGTCTCTGCATCTAAAGTTCCCATTTGAACATCTGACTGGGAACAAAACAGACACTGCTCAGTGCCAGAAAATAGAGGAAACAGACTAAAAGCATGTCACTTTCTCACCAGAATTTTTCAATCCCCATTTTGCTTTCACTTTTCTTCACCCCCATTCATAAGTATTACCTTAAAAACTCTACTCTTCAAAGCAAAGCCATTTGAAGGACGAGGCTTTTCTAGTAAGAGGTAAAGTCAATCAAGTTAAGGTCATTTTTCTAAAACCCTCAACTCATTTGTGACAATAATTGGGAGCAATTCCCAGGAGTTAAGAAGCTCTTTGCAGGTTGGGAGTAAGGAGAAAGGAGCTATAATCAAAAACAGAGTAGAATTCAGAATTCAGAGTTCCTTACTACCTGTCTAAGCTTGAATAAATCATTTGACTTCTCTGGGATTGAGTTTCCTCACCTATTAAATGAGGGAACTGGACTACATGGCTTCTATGATCTCTACCAGATCTAAAAATATAATTCTTTATGATCCCAAAGGCCAGACATGTACTCCAAAGTATATGCTATCATTCAGACATTTCACTAAATAAAAGAACATAAGATTTTTTACCCTAAACTTTCTTGCTGGCACCTTCTGTGGTAGAGAGAGGTTGGGGGACCTATGGTTTTATTAGTAGAGGAAATTCCAATGAGGAAACTCTCTTCATCAATGCAGACCTGCATCTGTTCTTGGGTTGAATGAATATCTTAGAGTCATAAAGTGAGATGAGGAGTCAAGACTTCCTGACTCCTAAGACACTTTTATATTGACTCTGCCACCACTGCTGCTTCTTATTCTGTAACAAATGCTTATTGACTGACTATATGATTATATCCTTGAAATAACTATCCATGTACCTTAAGAAGCTATGCAACATACATCTGGGGGAAAAAAAATCAACAGCTTTTAGAAGTAAAAGAAACTTTATGTATTATCTAATTCAACTCCTTTATATTACAGATGAAGAAACATTAAGAGCCACTGAAGTATTAGATGAAAGTTATATAACTTTTTTGTGCCAAATCCATGGACAAATTCCTAAGATTGTACAGCTAATATTCTTTCTACTACTATAGAATATGTGAAGCAGATGTAGTGTCATCCAGAAAAATGCGTAAAGAATTTTTTTGTGTGAATTTATGGATAGTAGGTAGTTAATCGAGATCATCCGGATGAAAACAATGAGGGTTTGGTACTTAATAGACACTTACCTTTTTCATAAGTGTTTTAACATCTACTTTTCCCCCTATAGTATCTCTGTAAGGTTGGTAGTATGTAAGTGTTACTGTCCCTATTTTACAGTAAATAAAAAATTGAGTGATATCCAAGCTAACATAAGTTGTAATGATGATGAGAGACAGAATTTGTAAATGGGTCTCCTAATTCTAAGGACAGAACTGTTTCCTCTATACCAGCCTGCCTTTCTAGACTTCAAAAGGAAGGTGGAAGATTATAAATAATCTTCTATATTCTACACACTGCTTTCAAAATTATCTAGCTTATCGGTGCTTCCTGCTGAACTTTTTTCTATTCTCTTTTATGTATTTAAAAATGTTACTATGACTTTCCTTTTATTTTTACATTATTACTAGCCCCATCTCCCCACACTCCCTTCCAGTTAACCAAGAGAAAGGGAAGAATTTTAAAAAAAAAACCCTAAAACTTTTGTAAAAAATAAACATAGTCAAAACAATTCTACACTGAAGCCATATCTGAAAAATGGATGTCTCTTTCTGCACTTTCAGAGTATCATTTGTCTGTCAGGAAGGTATGTCTAATCATATACCCTTCAGACACTTGGTTGATTAGAATTTGTAATTCTTTCATTTTTTTTAACAGTACTGCTCTACTTGCAAAAATTGTTCTTCTAGTTTTGCGTACTTTCCACATCATCAATTCATACTACTCTAAAACTATGTTTTTCAACATTTCTTGCAGAAGGATAATATATGTAGGTATACATATATATATACATATATATGTAATAATACATATGCCACATTTTCAGCCATTCTCCAATCATTTAAGAAACAATCTAGAGTACACTATTACTTTCTAGTTCTTTTCTCTCTCCCTCCAACCATTCATACTTTTATCTCTCTTTCTGGATCAGAAATGTGATCCATGACAAAATGCATTCAAGATTTCTAACTTAAGGTGCCAGTTAAATATCACCTCCTAAAAGAAGACTTTAGCTTTGAGGACAAGGGCCTATGCAGTGGGCACCAAACCACATGAAATCTCTCTCATGACCAAGGATAACAGGAATTGGGGATGAGGAAAATAGACAGTGTGCAGAGCTATAAAGAAATAGATGGGGTTTAGCGAAAAGTGACAGGAAATCTAGAGTAAGGAGCAGGTTGAAGGCAGGAGGAAAATGATTGAAAATACAGAATGAATTGGGGAAAAGCATATGGGACCGAGAATTTGTGAGACTGATGTGGGAAGGCTCCTTTAGCAACTTGTTTGAAGCAGCTTTACAACACAAGTTAATGTGGCCTAAGGCCAGTTTAAGAGAATTATAGTACTCAGGAAAAAGGGAAATAGATGATGGAAGCCATTATATTTTGTTCTGATCATAATCTACGTTACTCCATCAACTACATTAAGTAATTGATGCCACAGTTTAGGAAGGATATGATAAGTTGGAAAGTGTCCAAAAGAGGGAGACTAGGAAGAGATTGGAAACAACAGCATATGAATACCAATTAAATAAATTGAGGACATTTAAATTAGCAAAGAAAGTAGAGAGAATATGGTTATATCTCAATGAATTTGAGTAACTTGTGGAAAAGGGCTTGCACTTGTACTGCTTATAAAATTTTCAGAGTGAAATTTCTATTTAGGATTTAATTGGAAATGAACCTGTGATTTCACTGCTATAGGCAACTTTCAGGTGAAAAAAAAAATAACCCATAGTCTCAGAGAGAGCACTGAGAAGTTACATAGGCTGAACCCAAGTCTTCTTGGCTTTGAAGTCATACGTCATCTAATATGACCAGCTACCTCTCAAATAAAAGTACAGACTCCCTAATATCAACAGAAGCAGCAGCAAAAACAGAAAGGAACTGTCTTCTTCTTGAAAGATCTTCAATAAAATCTCAAATCATGTTCAAAGATGAACGCTTCTTGAATAAATTGTTAACAGAAAATTCTTCAGTTTCAGTTAAGATTAGGTGAATAGTGAAGTCCTTTGAACTCTTTTCCCCGGAATTGACCAGGCATGGGTAAATACCAAAAGATTGCTTCTGTTCAAATAATCCGTACTGGCAATAAACTCAAATGTAGAAACACAAACCACATCTTTGGAAGAAATTTATGCTTTATTTGAAAAGGAATGGATTAACATTTCCTTCAAATATTAGTATATATTTCATTTTTGTCAAGAACAGCAAATCTACATATTTCTTCATAAAGCTCTTTTTTTCCAGGCAGATCATTCTTGTAAGAAACATTCCCAGGATATCATCTAACATTGTTCACTTATAAACTGGATTGTTGTAAGGGCTGGTTCCAATTCCTTTAGATTATAGTGATCCATAAATTGAATATCATTTGCTATCTCTCACAAAATCCTTCTTGGAAATAATTTACTAAATCCATCAAGCAATCTCTTGCAAGGAAGTTGAATTTAAATATAAAGAACAGATTAACCAACTCTCCTTTGGATCTATTCATCTGGGGCTACATTACCACAATATAGTATAATACATTATAAATTCAGCCTTAATCTTGCTATCATGCCATGTAAAATAAAAATGGGTGGGGCTGAATAGGGGGAAAAATAGGGATCCTTTCAGTCAATGCCATAAAAATAATCAGAAAAAAATCCAGAGGAATATCTGACTTGTTGTTTTTTTATTGGTTTGCTTTGTAAACTTACTTTTTATGAAAACCAATAAAAAACTGATCAAAGAGAATTTGTCACAGGCTTAAATAAACATTTATATACAAGCAAATGAGAAAATCAGGTCAAATGATGTAACTTTAATGACAAAACCCAGGTAAAAAGCAAAAAAAAAAAAATGTGTCCAAAATAATTCAGATCCTTGACATTTTCACCTTTCTCCTAGATAGTATAAAATGGACATGGTTCTAAAATTTTTCAATTAAAAAAAAATCACAAAATAAGAATTCTCAGTAATTCATAAACATTTACATACATAATCTTTATATATAATTAGCATAAGAAAGAAATATTTACCTTAGAAGACACAGTCCTTAATTTAGGCTGAAGACAGGGGTGATAAGGGGAACCGCTGACTTGCTTGACCAGGGATTCTACCAAATAAATCAGGGGTTCCCCTGATTACCCCTGTCACATATATATGTAATCATTACCTTTCTTATCATTATTTTTTACATTTGTATTGAATACTAATTGGCTTCAAGACAATATTTAGTTCCTATGACAAATTATATGTGTGTGTGTATATGAACATATACTATTTATATGAAATTTATTACTTTAAACCAAATTATAAACTTGTCTATTAATGGCACTGGCCAAGCTTTTGATTATCCATTTATGTGCAAGGTACATTTTAATATGTTTCGCACATATCAATCATGCTATAAAAATCACATTACCAACTCATCATAGATCTAGAGGAGGAAAGGATCTATGGTCATCTATTTCAACCTTCTTATTTTACAGATGAGAAAACTAAGGTACTCAGATAATCAATGCAACATGTTAATGATCAAGCAGGTAGTATCAGACAGGAATTTGAACCTAGTTTCTATGATATATATTTTTATTAACCTAAACTCAGAAAACTTAACCCTGTTTCTTGAGGTTTCAAACTAATTCATCCTTTCTGTATTTTTTCATTACTCTCATTTTAACAAAATAAACCAAAATATACCAAAGAGAGGCAATATAGGGTGGTAAATAAAGAGATTGCTCCAAAGATTTCATGACCTATCTTTGAAACATAAGGGATGTGTAACCTGGGCAAGGCACTTGGCCTCTTGGTGCCATAGCAACTCTCAAAGATTGCAATTTGCAGAGAAAATGCAGATCTATCTGAATTGGTAGAGAAAGTTCCTCACTGGGTGCACCCTATACTGATGAAATCACAGATCAGATCTAAAAAAAAAAAAATTTGCAAATTAATAGTTCTGTTTGCATTGTCCTTTGCAAACTCAAATCTTAAAAATATAAATTTTTATATTGCTCTTCTTCAAGCTAGCTTACCGTACACTGCCCTCCACAAGTCATTCTGTTCAGTCTGAATCTTCCTATAGTAGAGTAGAAATAGCTATTTCATTGGACAAGATAACTAACACTCAACATTTGACCACTATCTGATTGCTGTCATGAATAGTGATGCAAAGCATTCAGTTTTTGGTGGGTGTGCTGCAGTAGTCATTTAGATTCTACACATACAACCTCAGGAACGTGTTTTCCCTTGTTTCAAAAGTATGTAAAGTTTGCTTAGCCCACGCCCCCCCTTAAAGCTTTTGAACTTAACACTGAAAGATACAGACAAGTATTCAGATTTTTCTTTTTTAGAACACCAAGTCAAAATTTAGTTCTGTTTATTATTTTCATGCCAATTTTCTATGATTCAGCAGTGTTTAAAATGAGAATATGCCTCCTTCTGAATTGTGGAAACAGGTGCTTCTAACTAAACTAAAAAGATTTGGCAGCTCCTTGACCTAACATTGCTGTGTGCATTAGTAAGACATTGCCTGCTGAGCTTCCCTCAGTTAATTAGAAGACCTGCGCAGAAATGAATGGCCTAGACTAAAAATACTTCCTGAAGGATCCCTGACAGAGTCAGAGGAAATGGGCAGAAAATGGGATACTGCCACAGACAAACTAGTTCTGGAATGAGATACTTTGGGGTAAGATAAATAGCAATATCCATAAAAATGCACAAAGGGGAGCCAAAAATATAATATTCTAATGATATTCTTTTCCATAAAATTTCAGTTGATCCACCAAGCAATATGCTGTACTCTGTCACCAAAAAAATACAAAACCCAACATCGACCCTGTGGTTGCTGCTACTGGCATACTTTGGTGACATTCTGCATTTGTGCTACTGAAACTTTGAACACATTTTGTGGATTCCTCATTTCTACCCTGTGAAAATCTTCAACAAAGGCTTCCTTTTGGGGGTCTGTTATCTCCTGACACATGTGGTCTGTGAGATGAGGAGAAAGATAGATCTCTATACATGAAATAATTAACTGATTCTGCACTATAGGATACTATACTGATGAACTAAAAGCTACCTTGGGTTGCCTGTTCCCCAGAAATTTCTGCCAGGCCACCCATGCCAGTTTAAAAAAAGCTAAAAAAAAATTGGTTTAAAAATCATAATACCTTTTCTTTAGCCCTGATGAAATAATAGTTTAACTTGTTCTTGACACCAATAGCAATAAAGGATGGGGTTCAGTCATACATACAGAGTCAACATCGGTCCTATGATATTTTGCATGTACATATGGCAAACTTTCAGGGTCTAAAGTACCACTCTGTGTATGACAGACACCTTATTATGGTAAGTCGTACTTCTTATCTTCTAAATTCCATGTTCAGCTAAAGGGAAAAAAAAAACTTCAAATAGAGACTGTTCACTTGAAACACTTTAGAAAAAAAGTCCCTACTGACCAGTATCAGGATTGTAAAGCATTCAACAATGTTGCTTGGTTGAACAACATTGTGTGGCTGCCAATATGCTGCCCCAAAAGGAACATTTTTGCATCTCAATAGACCATCCAGTATCAACAAATCTTGAAACTATAAATTCAAGTCCTCTAAGGAAAAGAGAGAAGAGCATCCGCATTGTGCTGTCTTTGTATCACTTTTCCAAAATGAACAAATAATCATACTATTTTGTACTTATCTAACATCCTGAATCTGAAAACCTCAAATTGCTTTACAAACATTAATTAACTAAGCTTCACAACACTTCTGTGAGGAAGGTAGGTATTATTATCTTCTCTTTGAGATGGATCAACTGAGATTATAAGAGGCCCTTCTCTAAAGTCACAGAGCAGGGGAAGGTGGCGCCCAACTTGGGAACATGACCAATAGAATCGGGCTGAACCATGCTGTGTGGATGGGACTATGATATGAACCCACAGAAAACTAAGATGCAATAAACATTTAAAAAACATGAATGGCACTCAAAGAGAAAACAAACAATCACCACACTTAAAAATTAAAATGATTTCCAAGATGAATCCTTTCTAGTTAATTAATTTAATTAATTAATTAATTGAAGATTAATCTTTAAAGGCAGCCTCAAAGTTCTAATTCTGCGCATATGTGACATTCTGTACATAACAATGGACTAGGAACATTTGCATAATGGACACCTCAGATCAACCAAAATTTGACACCCCACCCTGGCCTCCTTTTCATCTCACAAATTACTCTTCTTTACTGCTAGAGAGGAAATAGGATGAACACAGGGTCAAAGAATGCATCAATTAAATTTAAACACATTTTTGTAGTACATTTAACATCTAAAAATGCATTAAGCATTATTGAAATATTTAATTAGCTTAATGGCATATTTCCCCCTTCAGACAGCTAAATTCAGAAGTTGAGACGAGAATTATTACCAATTTCATGAAGTTCAGTAGGTACTTTCAATTTTCTAACTCAATCAAAAGAACTAAACTGAGTAAATATTTCTTGCTGAAGTACTCTTCAAACAAGCAAACAAGCAAGTATATGAGTATACGAATGCATATTTGGATTCCTATATGTGTGTATGTGTATATACATATATACATAGGTACATCTATTTGTATGAATACATATTAAAAGAGAAGAAACTGTATGCATTTTTACATACCATAAAAAAGGAAATACCAGAGTAATTTAATTTTAAATGTGAAAGAAAATATTTAATTTAATACTTGAATATTCTCTTGGTTATTTTCCTCACATAAACCCTCAGATTCAGTCACAAGTCTGAATTAGCTCTTAAGTCTAGTTGTAAACAGTGTCCTGAAAGCTTACAATGTTAGGGTCCAATGTTATTCCATATTTGAATTATTTTTATTAACTGCTATTCTAGAAACAAAGTTTCAATACTCAAATATTCTTATATTTGCATAGGAAGTTATGCCATACCAATGGAAAGTTTTAGTCTTTAAAATTCTTCCCACTCATAAAGGTAACGATTCTGTGACACTAGTCTGTGGCTAATAATTCAGTGAGAACAAGCTACTTTTCAGAAAAATATAAAAGACCATCTAAATTTAAAAGAAAAATGAATGTTTACATGCTATCTGTGAAGCTTGACACATAATCTCCTATTTAGGAACTTATTTAGAGCATGAAAAAATATAATGCTAATAACAGTTTTAAAAAAATACAGATGTATTTGCTCCATGAGTCTTTTCTGGGGTTTGTGTGTAGGATGTTGAAGCAAATGGAAACTATGTCACATGAAGTACAGGTGAGGGAACTAATGATATTTCTTTACAGAAAGTTACACAAGCATCATAGGAATTTGAGTAGAGAGACCTTATGGGCCATCTGGTACAACCTACTCATTAGGCTGAGATCTGGAGAGAGAAAGTGTCTTTCTCAGTTAAAAGTGGAGCAAGTAGAAAAAAGGATGTAACATCAGCTTCAGCTAATATTTATTAAGATATAGTGGAAGGGCTCCAGAGTCAGATGATCTGAGTTTGAATCCCAACCCTTGAATGGTCTACCTCATGTCAGACCCTAGAAAGATTACATTACCTTCCAAGTCCTTACTTTCTTCAACTGTAAAATGACAGGTTGGTCTAGTTAACCATGATGGTACCTTCCAGTTCCTCCCAAGTATTTAGGAAGGAAGGAAAGAAGAATTTATTAAATACTTACTATGTGCCAGGCCCTGGGCTAATTTCTTTGGACTTACAAATACAAGCAAAAATAAAGGTCGATCTTAATAAATACTTCTTCCTATTCTCCCTTTCTTCTTCTCCCCTCCGTTCTTCCAATCTTTTCCCTTCCTCCCTCTCTCCATTCTTCCCTCTCAACCTTCCTACAGGGGTGGGGATGAGGACAGTGTGTCATCCCTCTCAGGAGGTCTTCAAGCAAAGGCTGGGCTGGATGACCACTTGGGGGTGTTGCAGATGGACTACTGATCAAGAACAGGCTAGACTAACTAGCTGGCTTCTGAGGTCCTTCCAATTGCCATTCTCACAACTTCACAGAACAAAATAGTACATGGAAACTGACCTCAAAGAGAGGAAAAAATTAAATTGCTTACTTCTGCGTGAAATCAGACATTTCTTCTAATATTGTTCAACTGGATAGTTTAAAAAAAATAAACTTCAAAAAAGTGGTACTTCCTCACTTTGGACAATCCAGCAAGTTTCCACTAATAATCAATAATATTATAATCAATATCAGATATTGAATATTAAATTACTAAGAAAGCCACAGATCAGAAAAGGAAAATATTCCAGGCATAGGGGAAAGATATGGGAAGTTTGAGAGCATAGTGTGTATCTGTGGAATTGTATAGATTGGCAGGTAGTGGGGAGATGATAACTTTTAGAACATAAAATATTAAAACTTATCAGGAAGAGATACTGTGATCTGATTACTAAATTTGAAGGCAGTAAGGACTGGGTTCAAATTTCAACTGGGTCACTCCTGTGTAATTCTGGAAAAACTGCTTAATATCTATATGTCCACAGGCAACTCCCTAGAAACAATCTCCTATATCACAGATGGTTGGCTTGATACGTAGATGGAGGGAGTTCCCTCACTTCAGAGGAAATCACAGATTCTTCCCTTATTTACATGAAATTTGCTAATTCCTTTTCAGTTGTTTTTATTTTATTTGTCTTTCTAAACAAGCTTTTTTGTTCAATATATATGTGCATGTAACCTCTCTCCCTTTCTGTCCATTTCTTTTGGTGTCTGTGTCTTCTCCATCTAAGTCTCTTGTCTGTCTCTGTCACCTGATAACCTTGCCTCTAGAATGTTCCCTCTACAAGCCACTCTTCACAAATCTTCCTGAGAAATAAGTCTGAACATGTCAATTCAAACCAAGAAACTTCTGGGTGTCCCTATTTGCCTGTAGGATGAAATACTACCTACTTAATTTACCTTTTATAAGGCTTTATGATCTAATTCCAATAACACTTTCTAACCATTGTTCATAGTTTCCCCTTTCCTGTACTATACATTCTAGTCAACATGACTACTAGCTGTTTTCAAATTCAAAATTGCATTGTCAACCTCCAAGTATTTCATAAGCTAGCCAATTACCCTAGAAGGCACTCCCTCCCAATCTTTGCTTTTTGCTATCCTTACATCTTTTCTCCTTCTAGAAGCCTTCACAGGTTACCTCTTTTGTTGTTTTCTCCCTCCTCAAATTATTTTAAATTTACTTATTTTAAACTTACTATTTTACTATTTACTATTTTAATACTATATTTACTATTTTAAATACTTACTAAATTTTAAATACTTATTAAGTACTTAGCCCTAATCAAACATAAGCTACTGGGAGACAAGGACTCAATGTTTTTCCTTGTATCTCAATGCAAAGCATAACAGCACAGTGCCTTGCCATAGTAGGTACTTTGTAAATGTTTATTGGATTGGATTTAATTCATTAAGAAAAAGAGAGAGTTTATTGTTATCATTCAAAATGGAAAAGTGAACCTTATAAATTGCATTTTCTTATTTCTATTTGATAACTATTATTATTCAAAAAAGTTCTCAAATTATATCTTATTAAATATCACATGAAATTATAATCTTTCCTTTTTGTTTAGCATCCCTAAACCAATAGATGTAATGACCTTAGAACCAACTAATTGCTATAGCATCACAGACTTCTACTACCAAAAGCAATATGGAACAAGAGACTTTCACTTCTGTTTCCTAAGTCAGTCATGTAAGCATGAATTGTTTAAAAGAAAGCATGTTTTTTTTAAAAGCTTGTTTTGAAAATTCAATTGATGAAATCAGTTTGGGTTCAGTAACCTATTCAATTAGAGTTCCAAAATTATTCTACCTTATGCAACAGAAATTAGAAAAGAAGAGATTCCAAATTAGCTATAAAGTAAAAAATAAAAAAAAATCTTCCATGACAATTTACTTAGGTTTGCAATTTAGTTTTCCCCCATCTTTCTAGAGAGATACACTTTAGGCAGATATTATGAAAATACCTTTGCTACAGAGCTACTAATTCAAAAGCTCAAGCAGACAGAAAACAGAAAGATAAAACAAAATACACCTCTTAAGAAGCCACTTTGGGGGTGGGACAGGGCCTGGGGAGGGGAGGGGAGGAGGGAAAAGGAGGGGAGGAGTGGAGGAATGAAAAAGAAACTGAATTTGTTAAATAAGGACTATTGTTCCACAACCTACAAGGGAATGAGGGAAGGGAAGTAGCACCAACATCTTGCTATTATGGTGAGAGGTCCATCAAATTTTGAATTATTGAATAATCTGAAATAATTTTAAACTATTAAGGTGTTAAAAAGATGCAGACAAAGCAATGTTGCTGAGGTATCAAACACTGTAATCCAAGGCAACTGAGTAAAAGAAACTTCAATTTTTGAATATAAAGTCTGAATGTCAATTTAACTAACAGAATTCTAGGTACAATCTACAAAAATCTAGAAATTTGCTTCCTTAGGACAAGGAACTACACAAAACCCCTAAGACATGAAATCATATGAAACTAAAAAAGTTATTCTTTCAAAAAAAAGGTGGCATTGATAGCTTATTTTATGTTAATGTGGTTCCCCAAGAAATAACCAGAGTTGAAAGGCTCACAATAAATTTTTTTTTTTCCTTCTTTTCTTTTTTTGGAGGGGGTGGGGGGGAATGAAGGGGATTGTTTTAAAGGTATTAATAAGGAGTATAATGAAAGATTCCTTGCTTCACAATGAGCAGAGAACAGTTACCTCCTTTCCATCCCAGTTCAGTACTTGGTTTCAGGGTAGTCAGAATTGCTGACAACAAAATAATAAACACTAAGGGGACCTTACTTATCATTTAGGAGGATACCTAGGAAGCCCAGACAATTTCCAGACAATCCCAAGGAAGCAGCAAGGGAAGGGTCATGCACGCATTGAGGAGAATCATTCTTCTCTCAGTGTAAACTCAAGGAGTTTGTTCCCCGCTGCCATCTATACCCCATGCTGCCAACCCCAGATGTCTAGCCTGTACGCTTGTGGATCCCATAACTGAGCTGGTTCATCTATACTTAATGGCTACCTTTGACCTAAACTCTGAAAAACCTAGGCTTCAAGAGCCCCTTCTATACTTAAGCAGTTCTAAATCACTCTGTGAATATTCAACACTTCCTTAGAATTCAGGTAGAAAATACTATATATGATCATTTAGATGAAAAATAAACATCACTTTGTGAATTTTCAAAATCTTAAAAAAATTCTTGATCAGGCTGAATCCACGATAGCAACAAAAAGAAAAAGAAAAGGAAGCTCATTTTACTTAGAGTCATTTTTTACCCATGAAAAGCATCGTTCTTGAGTCTTTCTCCCTAGATGATAAAAAGAACACAAAATGTACTATTTCTCCTAATACTGAAGGTTTGTCACACTCATCACATTTAGCTCTTTCTCAAAATCCCCCTCACTCCTTTTCCCTGGCAACCAAACAATAAGCACTACCATTAGTGTGTAATTATATTCTGTGTTTTACCAAACATAACAAATCTGTAATAATACCACAGTGAGGGTTTTGTATTCTTAGTGTTTGAATTTTCTGATATCTTGCTTATTAAATATGAACTGTCACACCATCTTGAAATTTAAGGGGCATTGAGTTATTTCAATGTAACAGATGTGCATCCTTCTTGGGTTCTAAACCTTTCTCCTTCAAATGTATCCTCATCATCATGCATAATAGGTAGGAATGATTAACCAAGATTCAATCAGAACTAATAGAAAATACAAACAAATGACTGTTTAACATTGCATCTACTCTGTGTCTTATTATACAAACACAGAGGAATGATTTCCTGCCAACTTAACTTTATAAATATGAATTTTCAAATTGATATGATGTGACCCCTATATCATAATATGATCCTAAAAGCAAAAAAAAAAAAAAAGAAAAAAAAGAAAAAAGATGTGTGTTCGTAAGAGACTGGAGTTTGTTCTTGTCAGGGTTAAAAAAAAAAAAAGAAAAGAAAGAAAAAACTTCCTACCCGTAACAGGGACTGCGACTCATCCTTAGACTTGTTTTCACCTGATGCAGGATACTGCTGTGTAAGGGATCCAGACTTCTCTCCACCTCCAGTGGGCACTCCTTGCAGGAATCCCTTAGTCTCAACAGGCAAGCCATAAATAGGTCGTGCCAGATGGGCAGCTTCTACATTAGGGCTATCCCTTAAAGTCTTCGGCTGCTCTTGAGTACCAGACACGGGAGTTAGGAGACCTAAGCTTGTTTGAGTATAAGATGGGCTGCCCCTTAAAATTTCTGCTCCTCTCCAGGTCACATTTCTAAGATCATCACTGGAACCATCAGTCCAACCTTTCTCCTTAAGCCCTTCCTTGTCTTCCAGTTTCTCCCTCTTCACTATGGCATCAGAGACTGGCTCCCCCATTTTAGAATCTGGATTGATTAGACTATAGACCTTGAGGTCAATTTTGGGTTCCTCCTTGATAGCAGACACACCATGGCTATCCTCTTCTCCATTGGCCGTAGTGATATCCAATTCCTGGCAATGCACAGTGTTGAAGTGCTCTAGTAGTGACTGGGTATCAGCAGCTGCGAAGCGGCACTGACGGCATTTATAGCAGTTATGTGCTCTCCTAAAGAAAATGAAAAAAATACATTTAAAATCCACTCTTTCTAAGATTCTCTGTTTTCTAATCATTCTTAAAGTAACCTGTCTTGTCTCACACATAATGTAAAAAGTAGAATGAAACTGAGCATTCATTCCTAACACCTGAACTTAAAGTACAATTAACTGCAATTTTTAATTCCATATTTTTAAAGTGTGAATTTTTAAAGGTGTTAATTTTCATTTTTTATACCAAGTGTACACAAACACACAGAAACACTCAGCTTATAAACACTAAGACGATTAGCTGTTGGCTGTGCAACTCTGTTTATTTGCGCAGAGAATGACAGTCCCACAGAACTATATAGCAATCAGGGAATCTTGGAGATCATGAAGCCCTTCTTCCTCATTTTACAGGTGAAGAGACCGAGACTGGGAGAAGTGAAGTGTCACATTTAAAGCTACACAACAACATGAAGAGCCAGAATCGAAATGCATGTCCTTTATTTGAAATTAAGTGTTCTTTCCACTAGAGCAAATCTCTACTTTGCTACCCACATCAAGACAGGGAGATAAGGAACTCAAAATGGAAAAATACACTTTTCAGACACAGTCAATGAGGATATCTGTTTTGTTTGATGACACATATTTGTCACAAGCACATCATTTTTATTTTCTTTTTTTAAAAAATGATCCCCCAATGGAGGAGGGGGAATAATGACAGGATAACAGAAGAGAAAGTAAAGAGGGTCATGAAGATAATTTTAATGCAGAGAAAAGAATATTGGGAAGGTCCTCCCCCCCAAAAAAGAAGCACAGATAAACAGGACAGCTGTGAAAGACACAGGGTGCTATACACTTGGAAAGTAAGCTATACATGATAGAGATCTGAAGTTTCATGCATATTCCATTTTTCTATTCTGTAATGTATATGGAAATGGCAATTTTGTTTATTGAGTTGACAGAAATAAATTTTCAAAGAGTTCCTTCTTCTCTCTTCCTCAAGTCACCTAAGTCAGATGTCTTTCCCCACTATTTCCTCCTTCATCCCTTTCTCACGTGAAAGTGTAGCCCTTTTTGCCAAAAAATAAACCCTCTCTACACGCAAAACTGATCCCATACTTCATCCTGTTTCCTTCAGCATGCTGCCTCCCTGTCACCTACACTTTCTCATTTATCTTCAATCTCTCCCTGTCTACTAGCTCCTTCTATACTATTTATATCTACATATCCTCCATTCTAAAAAAAAAAAAACAAAAACCCTCACTTGATCCGTCCATATCCAGTAGTTACAATCCCTTATAATCCCCCTCCCTTGTCCTTTATTGACTATACTGCTTCAGAAAGCAGTCTACAATTCATAGGTCCACTACATTTCCCGTCATTCTCTTCTTGAGAATCTGGATTCTGATCGTCATCAATCAAATGAAACTGTCTGGCCAAAGTTACCAAAGAATTCTTAACTCCCAGATTTAAGGACCTGTTCACAGTCCTCATCTTTCTTGACCTCTCTACCATCTTTGACACCATTGATCACCCTCTTTTCCTTGTTTCTTTTCCTCTCAGGTTTTTATTTAACTGCTTTCTCTTCATTCTTCTCTTACCTGACTGCTTCTTCTCAGTTTCCTTTGCTGATCTTCATTCAGGCCATACCCATTGACTATAGAGGCCCTTTCTCCCCAAGACTCTGTGTTGGGAATCTCTCTTCCTCTCCTCTCTTCACTTACTGATTTCCTCCATTCCCACAGATTCAATTATCTGCACTATACAGATGGGGACAGCTAGGTGGTGCAGTGGATAGAGCACCAGTGAAGGACTCTGGAGGACCTGAGTTCAAATTTCAACTCAGACACTTGACTAGCTGTGTGACCTTGGGCAAGTCATTTAATCCCAACTGTCTCATCCTGGGTCATCTCCAGTCATCCTGATAAATACCTGGTCACTGGATTCAGATGGCTCTGGAGGAGAAGTGAGGCTGGTGACCTGCACAGCCCTCCCTCACTCAAAACAAAGTCAAATGCAAGTCATGTCATTATTTCTCTGATGGCATGGTCTTCTTGGGCAATGAAGGATAAACACACACACTATACAGATGATTATTAGATCCACTTATCTAGCCCTAGCCTTTTTCCTGAGTCTTTGTCTTACATCAAAAACTAGATGTCTTATGGAAATCTTAGATTTAAAAATGTTAATTCTTCCCCCCAAGCCTTCTCCTCTTCCCAATCTCCCTATTACTGTTGAGGGTACCAACATGTTGCCAGTCACCCATGTTCACACACAGTCTTTTTCAATTCCTCACTTCTTCCAGCTCCACATCCAATCAACTGGCAAATCCTGCTGATTCTACCTTCATAGCCTCTGCCTCCTCCCTTCTTTCTCCCTACATTATCATAAGATAGGCTCACCACCAATACCTATACTATTGCAATCACTTTCTTGTTGCTCTCCTTCCTTAGCCTGTCTTAGATTTAGTTGTCAAACTGGTCATCCTAAAGTACAAATCTCAGTATGTCAACTCCCCTAGTTGCATACAATAAACATACCACCTCCCTTTCACCACCAGGATCAAATATAAAATCATTTCTTTGGCTTTTAAAGTCCTTCATAATCTGGCCCCTTCTATCTTTCTAATCATATCATACTCCCCACTGGATACTATGAGATCCACTAACATCAGCTTCCTTACTGTTCTAGGCACAAGAGAGTAAATTTCCTTACTCCAGCCATTTTTCCTGTTTTTTTTCTCATACCTAGATTTCTCTTCCTCTTCATTTCAGACTCTTGGCCTCTTGGGCTTTCTTCAAGTCTCAGCTAAAATCTCACCTACACAAAGCCTTTCCTGAGCCCTCTTAATATTTATCTCCAATTTATCACTATATATATATGTATACACTATATATATGTACACATATATGTGTGTACATACCCAAAATATATATACTTTATATGAATGTTGTATATGTGTGTGTACTTCTTTGTATGTTCTCACCTCAATAAACTTTAAGATCCTTGAGATCAAGAACATTTTTTGCCTTTGAATTCTGCACTTAGTACAATACCTGACATATAGCAGGTGATTAATAAATGCTTACTGACTTGACCTGAATATATCATCTTTATTTTCACTAAAGTGAACATACTAGGATCTTCTATTTGATTAAATAATTTTATTTTTCTACTTTCTATTTACTTAATTCTACTAAAATATTTTTTTTTCTACCACAGATTCCAGATTTTTGAAAGCATAGCTGGTGCTACTTACACAGTACTTTTCTATCACCAATTTAAATCCACGCAGTCAATGAAGTAATAGTCCCATTATTCTAAATATTTGAAACAAACACATATGAAAAGTATAAAATGTCTTAGTTTTATTTATCTCCAGTAAAACTTTATATTGCTTTTTTTAACTTTGTAATAAAAAATTACTCATCAAAAAGACTTGAATATATTTAGATGTGTTTTATTAATGAACAGGAATGAATCCACAACATTGTGATAAAGTATATCCAATACAGAATAATAGATTTAGAGCCAGATGAAACCTCATACATCATCTGGCCCAATCGCTCATTTCACAGAGTAAGAACTGAGGACTGGAGAGGTAAAGATGATTTGTCCAAGGTCACAGAGGAAAGAATAAGTAAATCCTGATCCCTTCAATTCAAATCCAACGTTTCTACTGGGCCATGCTGCATATGGGTATATGTGGTATAGAATGACACACACTGATTTTCACTCTTAAAAAAAAAGTTTGCTTAGTTAGGTACTATACTGAAGTGCTTTGTTCAACATGTGCTATTTATTAAACTGAAACAGTGTGTCACTTGTTACTAATACATATCAAAGAAACAAAATACTTTTTATGACAACTTTGTAACATAACACAATATATTTTATGTTCTGTATAAAAGATATATACACTTTAAAACAACTAAATACCACACTACCCAGGCTTTTCACTTCTCTCTAATAGGTTTTTCCCTATAATCTTTGTCACAGAGACATTTTCTCCTCTCCTTTATTCCCAAATAACTCATTTCCTAAGTTTCTGTCTTTGCTCCTCATTTCTCTCTAAACTCTCTTCACCTCACAAATCTTTTCTACATTCTATGTTTTCAAATATCACACCTCTGCAAATAACTCCTTAAATTGCATCTATGGCCCAATCTCACTCCCCAACTCCAAACCTGCAATGTAATAAGGAAAACTCTAGAAAAGATGGTAGGATATCTGAGTTCCAACCCCAGGTGTAGTAGATATAGAAATAGGATACTTGGAAAGTAGCTAAAGCAAGTATTTACCATCCGCACTTTATAGAAAGAGAAATTATAGCTCAGTGAAGTGATGTAATATTCCTATGGTTCCACACTTATTAAGTGTCAGAGCAGGGATTTGAACCCAAAACACCTTGATCCAATCAACTCACTACTAAGGCTCATGGGAGTTATTTATCCTCTTTGGGGGTCTCAGTTTCCTTGTCATTCAAATGAAAGAGTTGTTCCAGATGACCCTCTTCAGCTTTCAAATACGATGTATCTTTAAAAATCTAAAAATTTGCTGCTTCCTTTTGAGTTATCACTTCTTTTCTTGCTAGTTTTTGGATTACTAATCTCTTTGCTCATGTAGTAATGCATGACCTATTTAATGCATCTTGTTTTTATTTAAGTATATGACATGTTGCCAATTAGAATTATATGTCTTAATAAGTGTAACGCATGTCATGAATTTGTCTAAGGTATTTTTTAAAATTTTTGATATAAAATGCCATGAAATGGAAGAACATGTCCTCAGAGAAGTGCACAAAGATAATGGTGGAATCAATTGAGTTAGTCAACCAAAGTCCACAAGAAGCATCATTTCTTGGATATGTGCCGTCTTGGCTCATAGTGCTCATGATGAGTATAAGTAAAAAAAAAATAATAATTATATAGCTTTTAGGGGAGGGAAAAAAACAGCAACTCTAAAAAAGTAAGAAAAGACCTTCAAATCATGTCAACATATATCCTGATACTTGGTCATTTTGATGTGAATTTGTGCAGAGGAAGGGAGAGTAAATATTCTTGAAGAATATAGTTCAGAGTGTGGAAAGGATATCATTTAAAGAATTGTGAAGAAAATTCAGTGCTTGCATATGATAACAAAATTGAACTGCAATATTCTAGTTTGACAATCTCACTTTCTAAATGAGGAACATGAAGTCCATAGGTGTTAAACAATTTGTCAAAACTTAGGGACATAAATAAGTGGCAGGGTTAGGATTTGAATCCAGGGATCTGATTCCAAATCAGGACTCTTTCCACTAAGACCATCAAGAGCATTTTCTTCAAGAAAAAAGAATGAAGGCAATACATGTAGTGAACAATAAATAAGGTCATTAAATATGAAACCAACTTTATATCAATATGCAGGAAGGGTTACTGATTTAACAATCATTTCTGAATCAATCTCTTTAGAGTGCTAGTTAAAATCAATTTCAAAGCAGAACAAAAAATTGAAATGAGAAGATATTACATGTAATTAAATTTTTAATCCAACTTGTTTAAATAGGCTATAGCAACTCCTCTTATTACCCTATCCTCCAGAAAGGGAGGAGAGTAGGACAAAAGTAAAGACATTGGATTTATCAGCATTTCTTACAGAAGTTTAACCATTACAAAACCAACCACAAAGATGACGTAGCAGGAGCTCAGAAACTACCTCAACAAATATTTAATCACTTTGCCAAGGGTAGAGAGATGGCAACCAAAGTCAAAGTAAGTTCAGCATACAAACTCATTTGTAAAACATTATGGAGGAGTATGGAAGATAAGTTGTAGCATCATACAACACAATGAAATTCATTTGGGGGGAAAACAACTCAGAAGTTTCAAAGATCCAAATAAACTGGATATTTCTTCGATGGTTTTAAGCAAAATTGGAAAATGGAAAATACATCAACATAAGAAGATAGATACCAACCTAGAATTCAACATTGACCTATTCTCACTAGGGAATAAAATTTGCTTTCTCTCAATGGAACAGAGATGTTAAATGTGATATACATGTGCATACGTATATACACACAAAACCTAGAACACAAAGTGATAATTACTTCATTGCTTCATAATGACTTAACATTCCTTTTGAGCAAAACATGTGGTGTGCATATGTCATATATTCACCATATGCAAATTTCTAGGCCTATATATGTAGATGTGTGTACATATAGATAGATAGGGATATCTATGTATCTATATGTATCTTTACCTATATCTATCTATATATGAGACAGCTATTAATTATGAAGACAGGCAGATTAGAAGACTGAGTGCTGGACCCAGAGTCAGGAAGACCTGAATATGAGTCCTGCCTTGGAGAATTAATAACTGTGTGACCTTGGGCAAGTTGTTTAACTTCCCTGGGTCCCGGTTTACTAATCTGTAAAATGCAGATAATAATAGCACCTACATCCCTGGACTGTTGTAAAGAACAAACGAGATGTTAACTTTACTTATTAACAAGTGTTAATAAGTAAAGAGTTTTGCTGCTGTTGTTATTTTGCAAAATCTAAAGTGCTCTATGACTGCAAGCTATTATTATGACCTACTTGAATTTTCAAGGATAGTCAGCATGGCACAGAGGAAAGAACTCTGGATTTAAGGTAACCTCAAATCCCATCTCTGAAATCTACAACTTGTGTGATGCTCAGAAAATAATTTCACTTTTCCTGGCCTTAACTTTCACATCCTCAGATGGAAAGCATTGGACTAAATGACATCTAAGGACCCTTCCAGCTCACAAGCTATGCCACTATCCACCATCTAAATAGTGGGACCATTGTATTTCACTATTAGCAACTCCAGACCAAATAGGTTGCAGCAGGTATAGATTAAAGGACAACAGGGAAGCAGGAAAACTGTATTTAAATCCTGGTTCTGTACTCTTTCATCTTCAGTTTCCTCATCTGTAAAATATTTCCACTGCCTAACTCATGTGTTGTAATGAAAGCACTTTCTAAATCTAGAAGTATCACATAAGTTTGAGTTACTGTCATCTTGAAGTAGCGGAGATGTCTCCTAACAAATGGCTAGAAAGAGACGCTGATCTGATCTGACTAAATGAACACAAAAACAAAAAAATGAACAAAAACTTCTCCATAGGAGATAAAATGTTTAAGATACTCAGGGAATAATCTGGAAAATACTATGAGTTGAACTTTTCTTCCAAGTAGAAAAGATCACACATAGTACTCTACAAAAACCATGTGAAGAAGACATTAACACCTCTTGACTCATAAGTTTATCTCTCATCCTTATTGTATTTTTTATGAAAACAGTCTATGCATGAATCAAAGGCATCCTTGATGGAAATATGAGGTCTTTTTGAGTTGATTTCCTATAGAAGACTACATCTTCCATGAGTGAAGAAGTGTCTTTATTGATTCTAAAGGAGTTTGGCATACTGAAATACAATATCCAAATGAACACATAACATCGCAAAAAACAAAGTTCAACCTGTTTGTGAAGTTCTTATGTTGATACTAAGAAAAAAGTATTTTTCAATTTGGTTCAATAAAAGGCAAATTTGAAAACACAAATTTAAAGTAATTTAAAAAATCATATCTCAGTCTAACTCATATATGGTAGTATTGCTGCATCAAATTGCAACTATCTATCCTTTGCTTTTAAAGTAATAAGTTAAAAATGGTCTTTGGGTTCAGAAAAATTCATATTTCTAGAGATAAATGAATTTTCTTTTGCACTTTAGTAAAAAAAAAAATTGGCCACAGAAAAGAAATGTGTCTTCATCTGTAAGCTATATAATTGTAAAGAGTTGTATCAATATATGATCAACTAATGAATCTTATTTGATAGTTTAATTTGGCAAGATACATTAATAATAACTTATAAATACCTAAAGAACAAGGAATATTTTATTTTGCTGCAAGTAGCAAAAAACCACAGTGAGTGATCAAAAATATACGGTGATTGATATAAATGGTAATCTTTCCAAAGAAACCATAAGACTCATATCCCTGTAAAGTCTGTTACTTAAACTTAGGTCTTACTTCTTTTACTTCAAATTTATTTTCTCTACAACTATTTTAACTCTGAATTATTGCAGTCCCATCTTCCCCCTCTACTCAAAATATGTTTGCAAGGATTGATTTATCTGCAAGTTTCCTTCACAGTCAACATTTTTCCTTGAGGAAAACATGAAAGTACAACTTTTAAAATAAGAAACTCATCACCTGTTTTTACAAAGTCTCAGTATCTTTGATCTCAGCTAGCTTGGAAATATATGGAAATTTCCTTTTTCTGCCACCGACCAATACTTACCCTGGAAACAGCTCACACCTTCAGCTAAATATAGTTCCAAGGCCCTGGGTACCTGCCCAAACAATGAATTCACCACAGAGCTTCACATCTTCAGACTGAGAGTCTGGGTCTACTAAATGACCCAGTTTGAAATTCCTGCTTGGATGGTCAACTCCCTGACTCTTAACATGTTTCAGCAAGAATTTTACTTTGATCTAAGAAACTGAGGATAGCCCTTGATGTGAATGTCAGAAAATAAAACCTCTCAAGAGGCACTGGTAACGATGTCAAGTAAAGGAAACATTTGAGGATTGTTTAAAGGTGAGGTTTTTTTTGTCATGATAATTAAGAACAAATATAAAAATCCTATATTTAGATTAAAAACAAGTGCAAAAAAGACAACACTGAGGATGAGGGCAGATAAGAATGGATAAACAACAGTTCCTATGAAATCAGAATAGCTCGTTGGAGTTTTAGTGTGCTCCAAGTCGGATAAAAATCACATGTAACCAGGTTGACATAAAAGCTAATGCAATCTTGGATTGAATTACTAGAAGCTGACCATTTATAAAGAGGGAGACCCACTATTATTTGCCATGGACAGACCTGCATGTATGATCCTGAAACTTACTGTTTTAAGAAGGACATTAATAAACTCCTTCAGATCTAAATAGCCAATAACCAATAATAGAGAGATATCTTTATGAGTTCAAATCTGGCCTGTCACAGATTAGCTGTGTGACCCTGGGCAAGTCACTTAACCCTGTTTGCCCGAGTTTCCGCATCTGTAAAATGAACCAGAGAAGCAAATGGCAAACCACCCCAGTATCTTTGCCATGAAAACCCTAAACAGGATCGTGAAGAGTCTTACACTATTGAAAAGACTGAAAAGAAATAATAGTCAATAAACATTTATTTATTTAAGTGCCTACTAAGTGTCTGGCGCCTTGCTAAACACTGGCAATACAAATACAAAAGAGAAAGTCAACCCTTGCCCAGAAGGTGCTTACAATCTCATAAGGAAAGATCACGCACAAAAGAAAGAGGAAAAGCAGATTTTGTGATGCTGAAGTAAATTGAGAAACTAGGATGACCATGGACAATTGGTTGGAAGAAAAGGTGATAGATGGCATGGGGGAGAGAATAGCCAGGGCAAACATGATAGCAGTCTTGAACTATCTAAAGGCTCCTCAACATCTGTCTCTGGACTATTGCAATCTTCCTAATTGTCTCCCTATATCCAGTCTCCCTTCTCTAATCCAACGCCTACAAAGCTACCTAACTGATATTCCTGAAGCAAAGTCTGATCCTGTCTTCCCTTCCCATTTCAGATTGGGCTACACTCCCTTGGACTTCACTATCAGACCCCAGGAATTAATTTAAGCAAGATCTCTTCAACAGTGAAACTCCCACCTCATCAGCAACCTCTCACTCTGAGGCAAAATGCTTAATCTCTATATGCCCTCAGGCAACTCCCTAGTAGTAATCTACTAAATCACAGATGGTTAGTTTGATTCAGAGATGGAGGGAGTTCGCTCACTTCGGAGGAAATCACAGATCCTTCCGGTATTTACATAAAATTTGATAATTCCTTTTTTGTTGTTTTTATTTTACTTATCTTTCTAAACAAGTTATCTGCTCAATCTATATTTACATGTAACTTCTCTCCCTTTGTCTCTGTTTCTTTTTGTCTCTTTGTGCCTTCTATCTCTCTGAGTCTCTATCTCCTCCCAGAAGATCTTTTTGCAGAGGGTGCCCAAGTCAGCTATCTCCTTTTTTCCATGTGACTGCACTCCTTAGGATCTCTCCATCATGCCCCCGTTTTTCAACTGTTAGCAAGTGCCTAGCATATAGTAGGTGCTTGTTCTTCATCCTTCACTTTCAAAGAGGACCAGTGATATCAGAGGGTGATGACCTACGTATGAACTGGAATTGTGAGGCAGTTGTACAGTTGTCAGCTTCACTATCTTTTCCGGACTCACCAAAATCCAGTAGCAAGATAAAAGTTGGGATAATTGGTGATGGCCTGAGAGGCAGTGGATGACTTTGGTGTCATCCTTGGTGCTTAATAAATGTTTAGAGGCAGCTAGATGGCTCAGTAGATAGTACACCGAGCCTAGAATCAGGAAGATCTGAGCTCAAATCCAGCCTTAGACACTAGCTGTGTGACTTCAGGCAAGTCACTGAACCTCCATTTACCCAGGAGGCAGCTAGATGGCTCAGTAGATAGAACACTGAGCCTGGAATCAAGACCTGAGCTCAAATCCAGCCTCAGACACTTACTAGATGTGTGACCATGGGCAAGTCACTTAATCTCTTTGTCTTAATCCAATGGAGAAAGAAATGGCACACCACTCCATTACGTTTTCCAAGAAAACCCCATGAACAACAGGGTTCGTGGGGTCATGAAAAGTTGGACACTGAACCACAATTGAGTGCAGGGATGCTTTTCTTATTTGTATTTCCAGCACTTAGCACTTTGCCTTATACTTAGTAGGAGCTTCATTAATGTTTATTGACTGACTGATAAGACTGTCCAATGGCTCTCTGTTGCCTTCAGAATAAAACACATACTCCTAGTTCTTGAAGTTCTTCAGAATCTGATTCTGTCTCATCTTTCCATGTTGTTTTAGCCATCACTCCTTAATCAGCCTGACCTATTTCCTATTACTTAAACACAGTATTACATGTCTCCTTTCATGTATTTGCCCAGAATGTACCCCTATGCCTAGAATATTCTCCCTCCCCACTTCTGCCTCTTGCAATCCCTCTCTCCTCCTTTCAACACTCAGTTCAAGTGCCACCTCCTTCAAGAGGCCTTTCCTGATTTCCCCAATGGTTAAACCTTCCCCAACCATGACTTTGTATTTCACAGGATAATGTTAGAGAAGAAAGTGATTCTCAAGGACATCTAACCCAACCCCCTCATTTTACAGTCAAGAAAATGGAGTCACAGGAGGTTATGGGACTTACTCAACATTAAGCAAAGTGGCAGATACAGCTTTTGAACCTAGTCTTCTGACTCCATGAAATCAAAAATATTTCCATATTCAACATGTTGTATATCCCCATCATAATGTAAACTCCTAGATGTCAAAGACTGTTTCACTTTTGTATTTGTATCTCTGATGCTTAAAACTATAGTTGGCATAGCGTAGGGGTTTAATAAGAGCTTGTCACTTCATTGGCATGTGGAAGAAAGATTGGATTTATGTCATGTTGCCCCTTGAAGACACAATGAGGAACCATGTGTGCATGTTACAGAAGATTTTGCCTCAATATAAAAAAAAAAATAACAACACGCACACTTGCCAACAAACAGAGCTATCCAAGTGGACTGGACTATCTTAGTTTACTGCCATCATTGGAAGTTTTCAGGTAGGGATTAACAATCACAATAGCATTTTGCAAAGTGCTTTACAAATATCTCATTTTATCTTCACAACAGCCATGGGAGCTTAAGTGCTATTGTTATACCTATTATACAGATGAAAAAACTGAGGTAAAGGTTAAATCACTTGCCTAAAGTTAACTAGCTGATGAGTATAAAGGATTGGATATGCACTCAGGTCTTTCTGACTCCAAATTTAGCACCTATTCACTGGGTCTTTAGCTGCTAAGAGACTGAACAATTTCTTGTTAGGTAAGTTACAGAGAAGATTCCAGTTCATACAACAGATAATCTGGAGAGTTGCTAATAATTTCTCCAGCTTGGAAGTTATGGAATTCTACGGTATAGAGGTGAGTATACAGTTGAAGGCCATCCAAATGGGTCAAGTTTGATTAGGTAAAGTGAGATGAATTTTAACTTGCAAGTCCTACATTTATTTAATTCTATAATAGGATGCGGTATTCATCTTCCTTAAAAAAAAAAAAAAAAAACCTTCAAACAACTTCTGTATCTAGCAGGTGCTCATAAATGGAAAGAACTCCATTGGTCACAGATAGAGCCAAGAGGTAATAAAGCCCAATGAATTTATTCTACTGGGAAGGAAACTGAGACTCAGAAGAGTTAAGTGACTTCCCAAGGTCACATAGTAAGTAAGAGAGGAAAGATCTGAACCCACTGTGAAGCCAATGCTCTTTATATTGTTAGTATGCCAACTCTTAATCTGCTGTCTTTTATTGTATAGTGCCTTTCCTAATTTCAGCAAAAAATGTTATTTTACACATCCTACTGTAAAAGTAAGGGGTAGAGTAGCCAACAGGAGGTGAGAAAAACCTATCTAAATATTGTTTTTTCCACAGGAGAATAAAAAATTGAATAAGCAAATGGCCATTATCACTGACTCATGGTGTAAACTCAGAAAAAGTCCCCTTCACCTTCCAAGGTTTTAACAGAAATACAGATAATGATCTTACTATCTTCACATTTCAGATGCGTCTGACTACTATTAGTGAGAGGGAAGCAAAATGTTCAGTCTTTCAGGTCACTGAACACCACCTGGTAAATTGGAAAGGGCAATCCACTAAATGGTACCCTGGGGTCCTGAAAGAGTTAAGGTATCCCCTCACTGCAACCCTAAGTACACTCTTCTCCTAACATCAGACCCAAAATACATGGTAACAGCTCAAATACTCATATTTAGAGGAAAGTATATTATTCTTCTTTTTCAACTGCCTTATAAAGTGGTGGCAGGATTTTCAATAAACTCTCCTCCTCATCTCAATTTATAATGTCTATTCCCCTTAAGGCCAATGAGAGCTTTAAGTTGTATTTGTGTTACCAACCTCACCTGAACTCTATTTCTCTTAGCAGTGGCTACTTTTCCAGGCCCAAACAAAGAGTTTATGACAGATAATATTATTTTCCTTTTTCAAACTATACTATAGGGATAATGATCAGATAGAACATTATATAAAAGGAGCAAAAGATAAATAGTATAAAAACAGTAATTAGTAACTTGATTATTGGTTATAATGTGGTAACATTAAATTATCTACATTATACCAAACATGGTCCTTTGTTGCTACTTTAAATATTTTGAGGTTTTCTTTTGTCTAGGAGAGTATAGAGATGTAAGATACAGTATGATTTTATATCAGTGTTTCTCATCATGCTGTTACATAATTCTCTTTCATGTAATTTACTGGGAAGTTAATGTTGTGTTACTATACAATGCGTTAGTTTGAACTGGATTTGAACACAAGGGGTAAAATGTAAATTTTCTGTTGATAAACACTGAACATAGAACTACACCAATGGAGCACAACTGCAAACTGTCTCAGGCCTGAAAAAAGAACAAGAAACACTGTTTGACCTAATTTGTAATAAAGATTCAATCATATTTCTCTGAATTTTTGAAGTAGCATGTTGCAAAGAACAATGTTGTTGTGGAGACTTCCAGAAAGTTAAGCATCCTTTATCTATCTTTCAAAACTCAAGCTAAATATCATCACATTCAGGAAGCTTGTCATCATCACCAAAGCAATACATGATCTTGAATTCCAATAAAATTTGCATTATTCTTACAACATATAGTACTTAATGTATAATACATTACTCATGCTCTTCTATACTCTACTAGTACTAGAAGGTTTGAAGCTCCTTCAAGTCAGAACTTTATTTTCATTTTGTACATGCTTTAATACCCTATCCAAAATTGGACTCCACCTTGCACACAGCAGACAGTCAAACAAAATAGAATGAAAAACAACTGTCTGATAGCCATAGATACAACACCATGTAAGTGGGACTTCTAACCCAAAGGCAACCAGAGTGGAGAAATTTTAAGAGGCACAGCCTTGCTGTGCAAATGCTTGATTTTAGGTCTCATAATTGAAAATGCTTTCAGATCTCAGGATGTCTATAGCAAAAATAACTTGCATAGAAACAAAAAATCATACGCAGTGTCATATTTCAAGTCTTTCTATACTCCCTAACTTCTGAAGTGGTCATTCCACCCTACTATTTGAGCTTTTTATGGGTGCTCAAATACAATAAATATTTGTTGGTTGCCAGTCATTGTGATTATATAACTAAAAAGAGAATTCAGAGAGAGATTGCAAGACAATAATTAGCTTACCTTTTGTTCTCAAGCTGAACCACAAATAAATAGTTCTACAAAGACTGCATCATACACAATTCAAAGCAACCAAAAAGTTAAGTTGAAAATATCATTTATTTTTCCTTTCTTCCTGACACCAACGCTTCTTTACCTGGTCCCTTAAGATTCCAATACCTGGTAGCTTTACATCCCAGCTGCATACCAGTATTATTAAAAAAAAAAAAGTGTGAGTCATTTATAAAGTGTTAGTTGACAAGTACATGAAAGTGACTATAAAGATCTTAGTTGTTTATACACCATTAGTAATAATATTTTCTGTTCTGAGTAAGGCATAAATACTCTTATAATAATGTTAGTCATACTAGTCATTCTACAGATGAAGCAAAACCATATCTACAAGATTCTGTCCTTAGTCTTTATATTATTTAAATGCTAAGCTTCACTCCACTGAGTTGTTATCAGTGGCAAAGCATTTTTTTTTTAGGAATAACTGAATATTTGTCGGTGTTTTGCTTCTTCAGGGTAGGGTAGAATAGGGTACACTCAAAGAAACAGAATAAATTGTAAATACTAGCAAATTAGCCCTGGAAGTTATCTGTTCATCTGCACACTTTGCAAGTGCATTTGAATATCAAGAGGAATTAAGGTATGATTTTTTTTTTAAATCCAAATTCAACAATTCTAAAAATGACTATGGTGGGAAGGATAAAATGAAAGAGGTTAAATTTAAGTATATTTTGGCAGATCAGACATCTTGAAAAGTTAATCATTCTTTCAATTTGTGACATTGTTAGCAGTAAGGACTGAAAGTGGGGCACTGTAAACTGATAATCCAACAGGATGATGAAAAAGACACCTTAAGAAAATATTTTAGATATAAAGATGAAGATGTATTTATCTATGCATATAACCAGATTGACTTAAATATTGGATACATAAAGTACACATAATTCAGCAAAGAAATAAAGATAAGACTTAAAAAAGCATTAAAAAGTCAATTACCTCTCTAATATAAATAGTTCTACACTACAGAAAATCTGTTATTAGAATATAGAATTTTGTAATTCAATCTCATAGTATTTTTCAAGTACCTACAATTTTTTTTTCAAGTAACCAGCACTATGCTATGCAGAGGAGATACAAATATAGAAAAGAATTGGCTGTTGACCTCAAAAAGCTTATAGTCTGCTATAATGAAAAAGAATCATTTAAAACCCAAGAGAACATGACTAATCATACGTTTGCAGTTTCAGTATTATAGTAATTTAGGGAAGATGTGTTTTTTTTTCCTCCCATTATTTCCCCATAGCATTGTTTCCCATTAGCAATAAGCTGGCCACTTCATGATGAATGATTTGGCTGGGATTACCCATGAAATAAAGAAAATATAAAATGGCCTTGAGTCATGTGTGACTCTCCTTCTGCAAAACAGCAGGGGAAAGAGGAAGAGAGTTCTGAGAATCACAGAGTTCTTAGACCTTCTATAAATGGGACTCCAAAAAAATGTGATATCCTTATCCAGTGACCAGTAAGAGGACAGAAAATTGAAGTAACTAAATCACATCAAGCCTCACAATTCTTGCTATAAACATAAGACAAAAGGAAGTTTCAAGAGAGCTCCCATGTTCTCTATAAAGAGGTAAATAAATGAGTTGACAGAGTTGGTTTTTTAATGTGTCCAAAGGCAAACAGGCTTTTTATAAGAAAAGCCTCAGTCATCTTGTACTGTGACACTTACGAAAAGCATTTTTAAAAAGGTCTCCATGAAGATAATTATAAATTATGCTTCAAATTTATTATGAAGCATTCAGATACAGATATTCTCTGATGAAGTCATTAAGTTCCTCAAAGTCAAATCATACATATTTGTCACCTCATTGTAAAGTTGGTCATGGGGGAAAAAGGAAAGTTGGATATAGAAAAAAAAAGATTAGGAAATAAACAACATGTCTCTATACCATGAAAACCTCCTGTGTGAGAGTTGAGAAGTGTTGCAGATGATGAGCACAAAATCAAATCACAAAGGAAGGCTACAATTTAAATTTTGCCTTAGATACTTACTAGCTATGTGACTCTGAGCAAATCACTTAATATTCCCTCAAGATCATTTGTTTTTATTTTTATTTTTAATTTCCTCTAGAAATGCTCCATCTATAAAATGAGGTAACAGGACTAAATGAACTCTAAGGCCCATTTTATCTGTAAATGATAATTCTAAAAACAACATTGATTAGTTACTGATGTTAGAGTCATTTCTATAACATCTTTATACAGACATACATTTTTAGTTAGAAAAAATTACTTTCAAATTAGAATAGTAAAAATGAAAAGATGTGCAACTGAAGCAACTCCAGACTCCACTATCCAAAATGAAAAGTGTGAAGTGGATAAAAAGAATAAATGTTGGCACATATAATCACCCTTTCTTAACAAAGTATAGCTAATGTAAAGCCATTACCACAAAGGAGAGAGCAAAAGAGCCTGGAAACTACATCAAACAGTACATACTTGATCTCCTTGCCAAGTGGAATGATGTGGCAGCCAAGGGTAGCACCAGTTTAGAATATAAACTGATTCATAAAATCTTACAGGAAGGCAGCGGAAAATAATAAGCAGTTAGTCCTCATAAAACAGAGAAAAGTAGTAGGGAGAAAAAACAAGTTTCTAAAAAGACTGGCAAGACATTCAATTAATCCAGATCATCTCAAGAGTATCTGAAGATGAAAATAAAAGAATAAGAAACAGAGCAAAAATAGAAAAGGTTTGTAAAGTTTTTATAACAAATAATTGTCTTGATCAATAAATTTGAACCCACCACATTTGGAATCTTAACAGCATAGTAGCTAATGTAGTAGAAATATCAATAAAGAGAAAAAAAAGATAAGTAAATGAACTAGACCCACTGTACTCCAACAAGACCTGTGCCAGTTGCAAAACAATTTTGAGAATACGAAGAGATTGATTCTCAGGCTACCTGAAAAAAGATATGCAGTATGCCACATGCTTGGGGAAAATCATGCAACGTATTATTACCCTGAAAAAGAAGAAATGATCTAAAAAAAATCAGTAAGTGCCCAACCATATGTCACCTTTATAAACTCTATGAAAACTTTATGTTAATCTTCGTATATATTAAGAATACCCTTGATGAAAGTATGAAATAACAAGTGATTTTTTCACAAATAATGTTACTACATATATCATCTTTACGAAAAATTCAACAACTGGTTGAAAGGTATAAAAAATACAAGATCCTAGTATGCCCATTTTTTGTTGACAAAATACATTTTAGATAATAAAGAAAATTTTGCCATAGAGGCTCTCCTTCAACAGAATGTCTTTCATGCAAAAATTATCACAGATATTTTTGAAAGATGAAACAAAGGTAACTTTTTGGGTAATCTTTGATTAGTAATAAATAAATCAGTAAGAGACATGCTTGCCAAAGATTTATATAGCTTGTCACAGTTATGGAGGACGTCCTCATTTGGCTCAACATGAAAAGGAATTCCCTATAGTCAAGTGTCTTAGAGGGCATGATGTTGATTATGTCAAGTTCAGCAATACTATGGAATCAAAAAAAAAAAAAAAAACGAGATCCAATATTATCCAATAGTTTTGCCTATTTATAAAGAAGGAAACTGCATTCAAAATATCTCTTACCCAGGCTGGGATAAGCAGTTAGTTAAACAAACAAATTATAGAGTTGGTCCCTATCAGTACATTTACCTTGGAAAGATATTGTGGATGGACAATGAAGTGGACCCAAAATTGAACAGGAGGAGGAAAGTAAGGTGAATTGTCTTTCAGAGACTGGCCACTTATTTTAGTGGTCCCCAGGTTTATTTCTGATATTCTTTTTAAAATTAGCATTCTTCCATTTGTAATTTGTAATTGAGAGTCATCATATTATATTCTTCAAAGAATTAAAGTTATGGGTAAATTATAGATCAATGGAGAGACTGGTGGATCTCTTAAAAATGCAAAATAGGACCAATGAAGAACTGTACAGGAAAAATGAGTTAAAACATATTAGCAGAGGGACTTATGTCCAGAAAAATAAATGTGAGTCATATTGCCAGAGTGATCAGTAAATAATGGATAGGCCATATTCATATAAAAGGTCAAGAGATCTAAATAAAACATGAAATGTAGACCCCTTTTAGGGGGGCTATAGGTCAAGATGAATGAGTGCTACACAAGATGAGAATGATTAGTTAGCTGTACCATTGATAGGAAGATCCCCACAAACTACAATCACAGAGAAGTATCTCACAAAGAAGTATCACAGAAAAAAATCACTTTCATTTCTGGTTACATCCAATTACAAAGTACACCAACGGTTTCTCCCCAAAATTTCCAAAATTGAGATGTGATTCTTCAGCTAAAACAAAAATCAAGAAAATGAATCTTTGTTACTTCACTGCTTCAAGGCTAAACCAAAGCAGATCAAAGCTCATTGATTCTCACAGTCTACATTTCCTCTTATGGTTGAAAAAAGTTACCACTATTTGAGGAATTACGTAGCAATGAGCTTTCAGAGAGAAAGGAATGTCAAAATGGATTACATAGTCACAAAATCACAGGTTGAGAAGCTGAAGGCACTCCCCTAGATTTACTATTTCTAAATCCTTCACTGAACTTATGAGGTATTTAACTAAATCATAGATCTTTGCTACATTTGTAAACTAGACAATATATGACGATATGCCCGTATCAATAGTACTCAGGTGCTAGAGAAGGTTGGAGAAGAAACACACTGGAATGGACAAAAAATGATTCGTGGAGGAGAATTGAGGACAGATATGAAAGATCTGAAAGAAAGCTAAGTGTTAAACAGGCAAAGCAGAAAGAGAGAAGTTTGATGAAGCTGACACAGTATTTTTTTTTCTTTAAAAAGGAACAGTAGTAAAAATTAGAATGGCAAATTTGAGATACTAAAAAAAATTGAGCTCTTTAGAAAAAATTTGAAAAGTAAAAGCTGGCAAGTTGAAGGGTGGGTCTAATCACAATGAAATGCAGAAGAGACTGGATACTCTCATATGGGGACCATAGAATCACTTAAAATATTTTGAATAAGGAACAGACAGGTGTTGAGAAAGCGACGTACGCATAATAGAAGACCAATTAAGTTAGACAAAGAAATCAGTTAGAAAGGGAATGACATGATTCAAATGCAAGATGATAAAAACATGAAAGAAGGTGCTGGAAAGTGAAAGACAGGAATGAATGGATGCAGGAAGAATTAGTTAGCCACAAATACAAGATAATTTGATTGTCGATTGAATAAAAAAACTACTTGGTAACAGAAATAAAACCAGATACTTATTGAAAACTCTAAAAGAATGGCACATGTTCTGGTGGTTTTACACTCAAAAGCTACAAATAAACACTACTCAACAGAAACTATAGACACAGTTGCCATGGTTACATGTCATAGGGTTCCCAATATTTCTACTCATGATTTTTATAAGTCATGACAGTAGCACTTGAAGCACTAAAAAAGGCCAAATTTGTCCTGAGTGCCAACTGAGAATGACCATTCAAGTTTTTCCACAAAATATTCATACAGTCCTTCAATGCTATCTGATTTCTATTTAATTGACCAACATAGGTAAATTCCAATTCGATAGGATAAATTTAAAATCCACAAGAGTTACTCAAGATCATTTTATCATTAGAATATGACTAAGTTCAGAAAGTTCTTTGTTATGAGCAAAGTTTTAAAATACTTATAAGCAGAGATAATATCACTATCACGATAGTGCTTAATAAATACTTATAGACAGATATCCAAAAGGAAATAGAAAGGTGCATAATGTATATAAGTAGGTTCTAATATACTATACATAATGAGCAATGTAAAGTATGAATAACAACATAGAGGTCACGTGGAAAAAGCAAGAGATAACTACAAACTATGGGCTCTCTCGGTGTGTTCACAATGTCAAGAGAAAGTGAGTCTGGATCTAACCAGTTGGATACAATGGCATGGTCAAAAGTCCATCTGGATGGATAGACATGTCTAGGTTGCGAATTCCATCACTGGAAGACACAGACACATCAATAAGGTAACAGGTTCACTTGAATGTGAATATATAAATAAAATAAAGATATACTTTGATGTCTCTTTGAAGCATGGAGGAGATTAATGAGACTTCCAAAAGAGCAGAACTTTAGAGCAAAAGATCCTGCACCAAGCAAGAAAGTTGATATGTCTGTCGTCCATCAACCAGACTAGCTAAAGTCATAGATTTCTGATGAAAGAATGGTTTAGATAAATTATGTTTTTAGCCACTACAATTCTGAAAGGTCATCTAAAAGTATTGTGATTTGTTTCAATTGAAATGACTTTCCCCATGAAGTATACAAATTCACTTAACTGTTGATTTCAATATATGTATAGACATATACATGTATGCATTATATACTCACAGATATTTCATTCATATGTTAAGTGGAATTGTACTTCTATCACAGAACCTTCAAGCTTTCCTTTCCAAAGGCATCTTCCAAAAGATCCATAAGACAACCCACAAAACAGGCCAAAGAATGCTGTTCTAAGATTCCCAGAAGTATCTTTATTCTCTGTCTGTGTGTATATATCTATATTTATATTTATATCAGACTTCTAGATACTCGAGAAATTGGTCTAGGAATATCTAAAACATCTCTTCCTTTAGAAATAACTGTCATTAGATTTTAATATACCAGGAACAACAGCTGATGACATTTTACAATCTGACCTAAAAGTAAAGGTTTCACTGTAATTCAGAGGAAACAAGTAACCTACATAATAAAGTAAGATTTCAAAATGTAGAAAGTGAAAAAACCACTTGGTGCATTAGATCTCAAAAGAGAGGTTTTCTTAAACTTTATGAAGCCTTTACACTGAAACTTTCCATTTATTTGTGAAAATAAATGTGAAACTAGTTCAATTAGATTACTTTCTTTCAAGGGTCCCAATTCTGAAATGCCTCTTTTAGGTTTTTTCACTTATATTTTAATTTTCTCATTCCCTTGTGTTTTAACCAATAATGTACTGCTGAGTTACAATACCATTGCATTTGCAGGCAATGAATACATTTATTTAAGGACAGTCACCTAGAAAAGTAACACGGCATTTAGATTTTCCCAGATAGTTTATAATTTTTATTTTTCTCTGAAAAACTGGTTCCAAGACTTACTTTAAGTCACAAGGCAAGCAGAGTTATGAGAGCATCACTAATGTGGGTGAAATTAAAAGTTAATGGAGAAATGGACAGTAGATATTTCATACATAGATTAACTAATCAATGTACGCACTATATGCCCATATGAAAGAAACACAACTCATACTCAACATGAAAAATTTCTGACTGCCCCAGGAGCAATTGCTCTCTACAGACAAAGGAAAAAAAAACTTTGCAAGTTTTGAAGATTTACAATTATAGGAGTCTCACGTCTTCTCTACCTGACGTTGCAGGTTAAAGTGTAAACACTAACAGGTACTCCCATGCTTCAGCACAGATTGACAGTGACAAAGAATTCTCAAAGTCTATGCTAATCCAATGCACACTGTCCTAGAATTTACAAAGGTAGAAAGCCTTCAAGTGTAGACCTAGTGACTGGACCTAGTCTATTTGTCATCTAATTACCAGCCTAATTCAGTTTTGAGAAGGTCACCAATGACTGGGTCATAAGCTGATGACTTTTTCAGGCACAGCAATTCTAAGAGTTTTTACTAAGTCAAAGAAGAGTGTGATTCACTTTATCAGATGGGATCCCACACTAGCTAGTTCAAGGACCATATTCAGCTATCTTGATTTCCTCATCCAAATTTTATACTTAAGGCTATGGAAAGGAATAATGGTATGGTATAGTTTCCACAGATGTTAATCTTTCCAGTCCATTTAAATCTTTTCCCTTTGCGTTTAATTCAGAAGTTCAAAATGAAAGTTTTGAAATATGAATGTGTGTGCGTGCTATAAATATGGTATTAGCTAAGTTTTTTTTAAGTATTACCTTACTAATAAAAATAAGAACAAAGCCACATGTAAAGGGTAAAATCTTATTAGTTACAGCCAAACCATTCTCTAGGGGAAAAAAAAACAAAACAAAATTCTATTTAGTGTGAAACGTAAACAGCATTGAAAGTAGAAGTCAATAAAAGATCATTTCTCATCAGTTCTCAAATTAACAGTACAAATTTAATATAACTTTTTAAAGTCTCACGAGTACAAGGACTTTACTTAGGCTTATGCCATCATTTTGTACAATTTATTTTTTGTAAATGAAATAGTGAAACGATTATTTTACATAGAGTAAAACAGTATTCAAGGCATGAACTAAGAGTAATGACAAATTTACAATATAATCTATAGAGTTTCTAAATGATAAATTTCCAACTCAGGGAGATTTGAGATACCTTATCACCACGTAACTCTATACTCTCACAAAATAGAGAGAGAGTGAAGGGGGAGGGGAAGAGATTACTAAAGATGCTCCATAAGCATGGGTTTAAATTAATTTTATTTTGATAACATCACTGAAGTAACTGAGTTAGCATGAAACTTGGTCCGGACATCATTGCACAAACTTTAAAGCAGAGTGGGAGCAGCCAGCTGGCTTCAAAGGCCCCAGCTAGCCATGTTCCATTTAAATCTGAATGGCGACCACTAGAACGACAATGGAGTTCAGAAGACTGGTAAAGCTCACCACAGTTGGCCCTCCCCCAGAATTAAAGGCAAAGGCCGGGCAATGTGCTGTAATTAATACAAGTGAGGTGCCACCCTCAGGCTTAGGGGAAATTTAAAACTACAGTGAAGTACAGAGATAAGTACTTTTTGATGTTCCAAGCACAGTGTGTTTTTGTTCAACATTGGTCAAAAAAAAAGTTAATCTATTAAATTAGATAAACGGGGCACAACCCTTCATCTTTGTACCTGTATTGTTAAATGAGATTTTCTAATCTAGTCTTTGAGACTTACATTTTCACACCAGGTAAAGTGGACTTATTTTCTTTCCCTTGGTTCTACTTCCCTTTTGGGTATCAGTGTTATACATTTCTTTTTTGAAACCTATCCAACAGCTGTTCCTTAAAAATGCATCAGTTAGGGATCCCAGTTTCATAAAGCTCACAGGGCTAGAGAGAACCTGAAAAAACACCCACTTTAGCCTTAGTCTAGGTATGAACGCAATATAACACAGAAAAGCTTTATCCACCCCATGGAAGGCACTTCATAAAAGCATACAACTACATTACAGAGTACTTACCTTCGAAAAGGATTCATGATTGGAGGCCAAGCCTACTGGGGGTTGCGCAATGATTCGGCAATCATTTACGCCCATTTGGAAAGGCAAACAACAGCAACATGTTCTCAGGCTGATTGTTTCATATTTGGAATCAAAGATGGAAAATGTGATAGTATGGCCCATAATAAGGGAGGTGATCTAAGGAACCATTCTGGAGTACAGCAGCATATTCAGTCAAGATAAATATATTGTGAAAGAAAACTCCGTCCCATCAAATGTCTCAAATGAGTCTGGATGCTAGTCTTCGATACATATTAGCTCTGTCACCCTAGGCAAGTACCTTACCCTTTTAAAGTATCCCAGGTGTATCTCTAAAATACAACTCCTTGGGAAATAAATTAGTTGTAGATCTATACTACTAGACCTGATTTCCACAAAAGGGAATTCCCCTGCCAATAAAATCACAGGTCTGGATCCTTTCCACCTTTGGCTAACTTTCCAAGTAACTGAATTGAAATAGGTGATCAAATCAAACTCAGATGTGGTCATATCCTATACTCTGTTACAGGATATCTGGGAATGTGAGGAGACAGATGCACATGCTACCACTTACTCCATGCTAACTTTGGATTCTTGCCGTCTCTTAATATGACTCCAGGACAAATGCCATCCCTTCCCCTACAGCTTACCTGTAGTGTCGGAAAATCTCTTCTTCCACCTGGGTAATAAAGTCACATTTGGTACATGAGTGTTCTTTGTTCTCTTTGACAGTCAGATGCCCATCTGTCCCTTGCAGGTGATTTGCTTCTTGTTTGACATCAGACGCCTGGGATTCATGCACATTCTCATAATGAAACAGGAGAACATCAACATCAGGCGTAGAGAATGAGCATTGATGGCACTGATGTTTAACTCTGGAGCTTCCTGCAGCCCCAGGAGACAGGTGTAAGAGTAAGAGCGCGCAGTGGGAACAATTACTCTTTCTACAAGCAAACGGATAAGTAATTTCTCCAAGGTGCTTTTCAGGGCTGCAAAGGCCTCTGGGGCAGAATGGACAGTGCTTAATGGTACATTTGTGAATATTGTGTAGTTGTTGGTAATGACGAAGGAGTGGCCCCACCACAATTATATCAGGGCCATGGCTCTTGGAGTACCTGAAGTCACAAAACTGACAATTGTAGCTCGTCACTACATTTTCCTCTGCTCCTTTGCTAGAGAAGTCTTTCTTTTTAGCTGCACCGGAGCCTTTTTCTGCCTTACCTACTGGCTCACCCTCTGTATTTTTGGCTAGATCATTCTGGTTAATGACAGTGCCCCTGGAAAGTTTATCATTCAAGTCTGGATTAAGGCCTCCTGACTGCCCTCCCCCATGCTGTTTACTATAATGTTCCAACAGTTTGAGGGAGCTGGATGATTCGCAGCTGAAACTACAAAATTTACACCAGTAGTAGCTGGTGGCATCTGTACCATTCTGTCTAGAAGAATCAATGGGTTTGATGGGCACTGAGTAACCCACAGGAGTGTCGTCTCCTGCTTTCACGGTAATTTTGTCTTGCCACTTTCCCAAGTCTCCAGAGTCACAAGATCGCAGAGTAGGGCTGGATTTATTAGAGTTTTTCTCTGAAGATTTCCCAGACTCAGAAGAGGGGAGAGAAGCTTTTATTTTATTTGGGTGAGTCTGAAGAAAGTGTTGCTCTAGTTCAGTTGATGAGTTGCCCATGTATGTAAAATTGCAGAATTTACAGCGGAAGTACTTGGTGTTTCCTTGGCAATCAGGAGTTTTGCGTCCAATGCCAATGAAAGTTCCACCTGAAGTGACCTGCCAGAGAAGAGAGTAATGTTATTTCAAATGTTTCACTAATTAAATAGAAACCTTGATGAAGAGGGAAAGAAAAAAAAAGAATCATTCCACATTAAGAAAAAACTGTAATAGTATATTATATCTACTAATAAATTATCTTCATTTTTTTGTCAATAGTCATGTATTCAAGGAAAAAAATATGGTAAGCATATTAGGACCAAAGAAAAAGATTAAATGGATAAGAAATAATACACTATGAGCTTACTTCTAGAATTTAAGCATGTACATTTTAGAAATCTAAAAAAAAAATTTGCAATAGACTAGGCCTGTTTGAACTACTTCCCTCAAATTGCATTTTTGAAGAAGTATCCAGGATCTTTTGAAACCCTCTTGTTTCTCTCAAAGATTAAGGATTGCTGTCAAAAACTAGTGACAATTTCTCAAAAATTATTTAATGTAGACACTCCAAGGAAATTTTCAGTCCTGTTTCTACAGCCATGAGGCTTCTGACTGAAGGGTATTGTGATAAAGTATTTATAGCAAAAATTGAAGCGTTGTACTTCATAGAGTGAAGCAATGATCATACATTTGAACTCCAAAACACTACAATTTAAAAGAGGGGTAAAGGGGTGGAGAATGCATAGGAGAAATGGTAAAGGGGTTCAAGTCAATGCAACATGGAATATAAGAAGGGAGTAAGGTTGCCACGGCATAGATCTTTAAAATCTCTATTGTCATTGCCAATGTCCCAGCTCTTCCCATGGTATGCCACACCTGCCCTGTGATGTCAGAGATCATTTGACCTTGATTCAAAAGTTCTTTATAGGGCAAAGTAAAATATGACTGAGTCTATGGCATAAATTTCACCATAAATTTCTTTCTTTTTCCTAATTAAAAAGCTGTACATTATCTAAGCACACTTTACATAACATCAGGTATGAGAGAGCCTACATGTACCATCTCATATGGGCAGCCAGCACCTATACCAGCAATCAGACTCACTCCCTTCTTCTACTCTCTGCTTAGTGTCAAGATATGATTTTTTTAATCCTAAATTTCTGACTGAAATAATCCACAAAGTGACAGATTTAATCTTCCAACTGTCAGGGAACTGCTGAATGTCTGCAGGATCCCGTTGTCATATATTAGTCAAATGGAATAATTATTTTCTCCCTTCTTCAACAGCTGTGCCACAAAAAAAGCATGTGATCACTGCTCATATGAGAATCCTGCCATAAGGAAAGTCTCAGGCATTTAAAAATCATTAAAAGCAAACATTTAAAAATGCAAATAGTATGCCTTTTAGCCATCTCGCATACTAAAATAAAGATGGCTCTATGTCAAATGTGCTGCAAGCCCACATACATTGAAGACGTTGCCATATCATACTCACCCTTTCGTTAAAGGAATGGTTTTATATTTTATGAGAATGCTATACTTAAAAATTTCTGTGTGGGCTATCTTAAATATGATATTTTCTGCATGGTTTTTGGTTTGCCAGTTGGTCAATGGCTGCAAGATTTTAAAAAGGATAGCCATGGTGGGAGGCATAACAATATTCACCTTAACCCAATACGACTCTAAAATCTAAGTTGCCACTCTGCTGACCTAGTCACTAAATGAACTGAAAGTTGTTCACAATTTTCTACAAATCTCCTCCCATTCTTGGTAGGTGAAGTCATGAATGGACATAAAAAAAAAAATCACTTTCATTCTGACAAGAGTTACCACACGCTTGAGTAAGATGCCTTCTTGAAATATAGGAATTTTGTTCTGGAATCTGTGAATAAAATGTGATTCTTTGAAGAGTTGGATGTCTTCCATTTGATATTCTAGAGATAATGGGGTAATCATGAAAGATTACTGGATGTGGAATCATGGAGAACTTAGATCAAATTCTATCCCCAGTACCCTGTAATGACTGCATGTGCAAGACAACACAACCTCTAAGACTCAGTTTACTTACCTATAAAAATGGGATAATAATACTTCATTACCTACCCTATAGGATAATTCTGAGGATCATATATGTTTGTATATATACATATATGTATATATATGTACACACATATGTATGCATATATACATATATATGTAATGTGTGTTTTATATTTAATGTATGTGACATATATAAGCACTACATGTCAGCCATTATTTCATTAATATAGCCAAAATGAGCTAACAAAAAATTTAAAAATAAGATTATTTAAAACCATTTCACTATTTCAAAGTTACAAGTCTTCCTAAATAGTAAGTATACAGAATCTTCACAAGCCAGCCAGCCCCTTCCTATTGTGCACATCTTCTTACGTATTACTCCCCTACACTCTCCTCTCTAGCCATTCTAGGATCATTGTTGTTTCGGATACTCTCCCATCTCCAGTAAACCAACCTGGAATGCTCTCTCTCATTACTCCACTGATTGAGAAGTCAGGGCTTCCTTCCACACCATGAATAAAGCATCCAAATAAAACTAAAACAGTTTAATAATTGGGAAGTATAACATTTCATCAGTACTCTATACACTTATGTGTCATTTTCTACATCATGAAGAAAAGAAAGTTTCCAGCCAGTCTTATGTATTTCCTACTTGTGAGACAGGGGTATACAACAAAAATGAAGTAGGGCATTCCTGTGCTGTACTACTGAAAGAGCACTCTAAAATCATGTGGTCTTATCTGTATTACCTAAACATGATGCCTACCATGGGGATGTTACCTACTATTTTTCCTTGTTTTAAATCACAGACAATTTTTCATGTTTCTAAACTCCAGTTAAATCTTTTCCCAGAATAGTTATGTAAGGAAACCAAAGTGTGTATGCAAAGTGATAAGTGCTCATACTAACATTTCTTAGAAAATGGTAAACAATCACTTCACCAAATTTGAATTCAGTATGATCCAACAAGTGTTTATTGCTGGCCTGCTACGTGCCAGCCACTTTGCTGGTCAGTGATGACACCAAAACGAATAAGAAAATAGTCCCTCGTCTCAAAGCACTTATACTTTGAGAAAAGCAATAGATAAGAATATATACACACATAGACAAATACATATATACACACGCTATGTCCATACACATGAGTGTATACACACATATATACACACAGATATATTCACTATACATATTTTAATATACGAAGTAAATAGTAGAGCAATAAAAACTGCAGGGGGAGAGGGATAAAAGAAAATCAGAAAAAGCCTCTGGTAGGAGCAACATCTGAGCTATGCTTTGAAAAGTATCTACATATATAGAGAATTCTTTCAATCTTATATAAAGATAAGGTTCAAAGTACTAATTATATTTTTCAACATTTAACTTTATTGTAAATCAACATTTAATAACAAATATCTTGCTATAGTATTTTCTTAAGATATGAATGAATAGCAACATTAACAAAATAAACCAAACCCATTTCATATGGGGCAGAAAAGAGTTGTGCGTCAGTAATACCCTCCTCTCATTAGCATGTTAATATTTCACTTAAACAATGACTTAAGAATGGAAAGCTTTATATCCCAGTGAAAGTCAAACACATGACCCACAACTGGTTTCCAAATATATTCGTATATAGGTGCATGCATACATACATACAAGTATATATGCACACATATATACATTTGTGTATGTGTACATATACACACATGCATGCATGTATGCATATGCATATGCACGCACACACACATATACTCGGTCTTCAAACTTGAAAACATTGTCTGGAAGATGTTGTTATTCTTTGGATTTTTCTCAATTCAACTAAATAAGTTTTCCCACATCTAAACAGATGTTCCTATCTCCATTTTTGTCCCTCCAATACATTATCAAAATAATCCTTCTTATGCATAGCTTTGTTCATATCACCGTGTTCAAACATAATCCTTAACTCCTACTGATTAAGAAAAGTTCAAGATATTTTTCCCCAAATTCAAAGCTAATTATAATATGCCACTACTGTACCTTTTCATTTACTATTCACTCTATTTTCCAACTCAAGTGGACTATTCACAGTCCTCTGAACATGTTCTATTATCTCTCAAAACTTTTCCTCTTCTCATACTATTCTGTGTGCTTCTGTGTCTCTGCCTTTGTCTCTGTCTCTCTCTGTCTCTCTGACTCTGTCTCTCTCTGTGTCTGTGTGTCTCTGTCTCCCTCTCCTTCCCCATTTAATTCTTACTTATTCTTTGACTGAAAATTGAAATGCTCTCTTCCCAATGAAGAATTCTTAATTCTCCAAATTTCTAATACAATACTTTACTTTAATGAACTTATGAAATAATACTGGGTATAACTAGGTATCTGAGTCTAGATCTTCAGATAGGAATGATCATGTCATCTAAACTGTATCTCCCCTACCACCTAGCACAATGCTCTGTACAGAGTAGGTTATTTAGTGAATATTTGTTGAATACATTTTGAAAAAAAGATAAAAATACAATTATGATGGAATGTTTTAACTCTAGATTCTAATACAGAGTGGAGTTGGGAGGAGAATGAGTGACAATAAAAGAGGAGCCATGTTATCACTATAAATATCTGGAAGAACTCATACCACAAATAGCATGACTGTCATATTAAAAAGTCTGGAGATAATTGTTCATTTCCTGACAGCTGTTCAAAAATATACATCTTCATATACCATGTCAAAATTTTGGACATGAAATGGTGCTTTCATAACATATAGTTCAACTCTTTTAATCTTACAGATGAAGACAGTGAGGCCTGAAGGAAAATAACTTGCCTAAATTCATACAGCTAATCAGTGGAAGAAGTGGGACTCAAACCTAGGACATTATTCCTAGTCTGATGCTCCTTCCATTATATGGTTTTCTGATGATGTGCAACCTCTGAATTCTTGGAACCTCTATATTCTGAACTTTAAATTAGTATGATAAATGGTCCTCCTATTTTAGCCCTCAATTCTGAGTTCTGATACCCAATGCTAGCAAGGCACTTAGAGCTCCTCAGAGCAAGGATATAATGAATGAAGAAAACATTTATTTATGAATTACCTACTATGTGCCAGTCATTGTTCTTAATACTTTTCAAACATCATGTCATCTGATCATCGCAGGAACCCTTAGAGATAGATGTTATTATGATTCACATTTTATAGTTGAAGAAACTCAGGCAGACAGAGGTTAAGTGACTTGTCCAGGATCACACAACTAGTTAAGTGTCTGAGGCCAGATTTGAACTTATGCCTTCCTGACTAGAAACCCAGTGCTCTTCCTCTCTGCACCACTTTGATTTGTCTATATAAAAGAACTCACCAGTCCTAGAATTATGATATGAGAAAGCTTATCTCTTCAAGGACAACGCAGACTATATCTGTGCTCAAGTATTAATCTACTTTCTAGTCATGTTTCTATGAATTGGGAGAATAAAAAAAGTGGAGAACAATGAGCAGAGGAGTACACAGAAGAGATATGTAAGCTTTCTATAGTGAAATCTTCTCTCCAACAATGACAATGGAAACCTCATACTCTGACTCCCTCAGAAAATCATAATGACTCTAAACGAAACAAAGATGCTATGCAGAGCTGGACGTTAGCACACCTGGAATCAGAAGAGGCTCTTGTGGGAGATGACATAACCGTGAAAGTGATAAGGGACCAGTTCTCAAGATAGCTGAAAGAGGGGATGCCAAAAGCTGAGGGAAGTTACTACTACCAAATAAACACATGTGTCTTATCCCATATCTACAAAGTGTTTATATGAATGATCAACTCACACAGAAAGGACATGTTTGAAGGCATATGAAAAGAACAGGCTATCTTTTTGCAAACACACTCTGTCTTCAAGGTTGTCCTCTAACAAAATGTCTCCCACACTTCTATGCAAAATCATGGAAGATTTCATGAAAAATGCAATGACAGAGATAACTTTGTCTATGACTTTCAGGCTATTGATATAAAGTAAGGAATAAAATAGGAAGAGGGATCTTCACTAAAGACAATTACCATTATCACAGAGGACGTCCAAGGGAGAATCCAAAGAGCAATTATTTGAAAATGGTGAACTCTTTCAGATACTACTGTTGTTGCTAGCATTGTACTAATTACATCAAGCAACAGAACAATGTAGACCCTCCTACATGTGATCTATAATTACTCAAATTAGTTTGGTCTAATTATATATGTAGGAAAAACCAAGTGGATGTGAAGAATGTCTTTTGTCTCCACTCTGATAAACAAGTGAATGAACAATCTACAGAGTTTGTTTATCAATATATAAATCTTAAACTGACATCGAAGATAGATGATAAACTAGGCCTAGTGTTCAATAAGAGGAGGAAAATAGGCTTGGTTACTTTTAACTACTTTTAACTGTTGCTGAAAAAAAATCTTTAAATTAATCTTATTCTTCCAGAAATGCTAGATGATGGGGAATCATTAACTAGTACAATCTCTGAAGAATTAACACCTATCGTCAATGTCAAAAAATTCAACAGAAAGCTCCTGGCTCACTGGGTGTATCCTTATCAAAGATATATGGGAAGCCATGGAAAAACATTGAAGAGGATGAAAAGACAAGGGTGAGTTGTGATCTGCTATGGAAGGGAGCATACGCATATCAGTAAGATCACAATTCATCGAAGTCTTAAGTTGCACACCTATTACAGCATGAAAAGAACCACTACAGACATCAAATTGCTATTATGCTGTATTTTTTCCACTTTCTGAAAACTATGACTATAGTGCAGAACTGTTTTTTTTTTAAAAAGGTCAGAATTTCACATTCTATTTTTATCCTGGTTTAAAAACACTTTTCGTTTTATGTACCATGTTTATGGTTTTTTGTTTAAAGAAAGATTTATATGCACTTTGCTGTATGTCTCATTAAAGAGGGCACAAAATAAGGGAATTTTTTTTGTTTCTTTTAAATGTCTTTAGCCTTTTATTCTTATTATTTTTCTCTCAATCAACACAGTTGGCATTAATGTGAAACAGTAATCAACATTATAAGACTAATACATAAAACACTTCAAAGGGAAAAGATTTAAAAAACTCAGACCACTGAAAATGACACTGTAACACACAGTACTTATCCCCAACCATAACGAAAGAAGTTGTTTGAACTGAAAATACTGATTTACAATCTTTTCTTCAGATGTGGTGTGTCCTCAAGAACTATGACTGATTGCAGTGGAGAAGATTATAAGGGACCAATTTAAGATGACTCTTAGTCAATGGATGGAAATTTTGGAGTTTGAACATTGATTTAAAAACCCACCCATCTTATTTTAAGGTTTTTCTATCTTCAAAAAAATATCTTGGAAAAATTGGCACAGCCTACTAAATTTATAGTATTGTATAAGGAGTCACAGTAATATCTTACCAGTACAAAAGTACTGCAGAAGATATTATTAACCCTCTGAATAAGGAAATTAGCCTGATATAACAAACCATTTCAAATAATAATCTAGCATGTAGAGAACATATCCAATATTCTATGTTTTGAAGACAAAGAATGAATGCTTTGAAATGACAATAAACTGTCATCGTAGTTCATAAATTGAGTTCATTAGTGCCTCAGCAAGGGAGGCAGTAGATTTCGAAACAAAATAAAGTATTGAAGTTTGTAAGAGCAGGAGCAACAGGCAACTCTAGAAAAAAAAAACTCAACCGACTCAAGTAAGAGTATGTGGACAAACCACTTCTGGGATTAACTGTGTTAATTTTTCAACTAGTCTTGCCACTCAGCATGGTCCCAATTCATTTTCTCCAATGGTGAGTTGCTGTGTGTGCTTAAGGAATGGAAATTAACATTACGACACATCTAAGCAAATCACAATTGTGGAAATAAAACAGCTATGGGAATACACACACGTGTGAGTGCGTGTATGTGTGTACACGTATATCCTTCCAAAGTAAAATATAAATTACTTGTGGATTATTCATGGCAGTCCCCCTCCGTACTAGGGCAGATAACTGAGAGCTGATTGTATATTCTAGAAATAATTGTAAGAGAAAATGCAAGGTCTAACCACTGGCCATTAATGACCTATTAGGGAATATTACTTACACAGAACCCAAACCTTTAACACCCATATATTATGTTTCCCAAGTGCACCTCTGCAAAGTAGGCAGGTGGGGAAAAATGTCATTTTTTTTTATAGTGCTGGATATTTGTGTTGAATTGAAAATACCACATTTGGACTATAGCTTACTAAATGATTTTTTAACTAAACAAACAGGCTATTCCAGAATTCCCAAATGCCTCACTGTACCTTATATTTTCAACACTACCAGGAGCTAACAAAGCTGGGCAAGTCCCAAATGTAATTGGGAGTCTGTAGCAGCACACTCAAAATAAGCAATCCAAAGACTTTCTAATTTTATTTTTCCTATCACCACACCCATTCATACTTGTTAATTGACAGTGGATAAAACTAATTACATAAGTATAAAAACACAAATGGAAAAAAGGTACAGTTCCTCATCCTTTAATCTCTACAGTTAAACCAACATAATCAAGTCATGATGTGACTGGTAACTAAACGAATAGGAGAAATACTGTACAATTTATTAAATCACAAATCCTTGAAAACTTGTCCCCAATTAGTGGGATATGAATTAAATCTGAAGCACAGATGAAGTATTCATTAATTTTAATACTATCCCTAGCTTACTGAATCTGAATGTGAATCCTCAGTTCCTGGCAAAGGGAGAAAGAAAACAAGCTCATTCCTGAGAACAAGAAAATTAGCAGTAAACATAAATCCCAGTAATGGGAGAACAAAATTACTATCAGCAAAATTCCATTTGTCTTTCAGAGTTCACTTAGCATAACAGTTCATCTACCAAGGCACCCTGACATAATTTTGAATATGATTAAAGAAAAAGAAAATAAGAAATCACTAGACCTGGGAAAATTAAATTCAGCCCAGTGGTTAGGATAACTAATATTTACATGATGTTTTAAAATTTAAAACACACTTTACACACACTGTGTCACTTGACTCTCATAGCAATCCTGCCATATTGTTACTACAAATATCTTATTATCCCCATTTTATATCTGAGGAAAGCAAGACTCAGAAAGATGAAGTGACTTGCTTCTGATCACACATTGAGTACCAATGTCTGCAGGATGATGGGAGCTCATGCTTTCCTAACTCCCAGAACAGCACCCCACTCACCATGCCACTCTGTCTGGATTCCTAGAACATAATAAAAATTTAGTAAATGTCTACTGAATTAAAGTAAAAGTATGTATCAAATCTTGATACAGTTTCTCAATGTCATCCTCTCCATCTGCTGGTTTATTATACCTCCTCTACGGATGTCTGAATATCATTAGTTTGTGATCACAAAAATATCCACACAAACTAAAAGCACTGAGTCCCCCTGCCTCTAAAGGCATATATGTATAAGAACACTGTACCACAAAGGGGAGGAGGAAGAATAAAAGGAGGAAGACAGACACAGAAATGTAGATGGAGGAGAAAAAAAGGAAGGGAAGAAAGAGCAGAGGTAGAACAAGAAAGATCCACTCTTGATTATCCACAATGTGCAGGAGCAACGGTAGGGGGAAGACAGCTCTAGAGAATCCAAAATGAAACTTGAAGTAGAAACTAGATCTAGTGAGAAGTTCCTTCTAGCTCGAGCCTAGTTCCGTAATCCTGTATGATTGAAAAAAATTCCATTTTGCTATGTGTATATGTTTGTTTATCCATCATAATATAGAAACATCCTATTTTGTGGGTATATACTAAAATTAATATATATGTATACATACACACATATACATAAACATGTACACATGCACACATACATACATATATAAGAGTGTGTGTGTGTTATGTGTGTGTATGTATGTATATATGCATATGGTGCTATTTCATTCTGCCCATCTTTTTCAACGTAGCTCCATAAGGTCCTGAGAAATGTCATTAGCTTGCTATTACTATTCCTTTATATCTGGTCCGTTTCTCTCTTTTGACACTGCCACTACCCTGGACTCTGGTGTCATTGCAATTGTGTGCTGGCTGTTCTCCCTGCCTGAAGTCTCTCCCACCCCAGTCTACCCTCTACCCAATTGGGAAAGCTATCCTTAACCACAAATTTGACAATGTCACTCCCTACTCTATAAACTTCAGCAGCTCCCTATTATCTCCAGGATCAAATATAATATCCTGTTTGACATTCAAAGTCCTTAATGAGTGCCCCACACCTTACTGTAGCTGTTGCTGTCATGTAACACTATTGATTGATATTGAGATAGTTCACTAAAACCCCCAGAGTAGTTTCAGACAATCTGTTGTCTAGTCATTCCTCCTTGACCTGGTACTTATATAATTGATTTTTTTAACCCAAGCATAAGGGTGTTTAACTTACGTCTATTAAATGTCATCATACTAAATTTAGTCCATCACTCTAATATATTAGAATCTTTTTGGATCCTTACTCTGCCATCCAATGTGTCAGTTATCCCTCCTCTGTTCCTGTGACCTGCAAAGTCAAATGAGCACACCAGATGTGGTCAACCAAGAAAATGAATAATCAATTATGGAGGTATTATCAAATTTTAAAAACAAGATTTGCTACAAGTTGAATGAGTGCTAAATTCATAACCAGACCCATGTGGTCCCAATAATTTCTTTTAAGCCCTAAGCATTTGAGTTATTATTTGTTTCTAAGTTGTGTTTGTGTTTACTTGTTAGGCTTTGATCTCGATATGCTAAAGCACACGAATTTAAATATGACCTTTGTAAGACTAGAAAGCGCAGCACAAAAATCAGACATTAATTTAGGTATCACTCAGTTAATATGACCAGTGATGATGACCTATCTAGATAACAGACAAAAACATGAACTTAATTTGCTTGTTTATCCTTCTACATAGATCAAACCAACTTGACAAGTAGCATACCTTTCCTTCATTTTGTATTCACGTTTTAATTTGCATACTTTATCCCTTATTTTCTCCAAGAGTGGAAGCTCTGTAGGGGAAGGACTTATCTTTTATTTAAATTTTTATATCACCTCTCTCACCCTCCCCCCCAAAACAGAAATCTGCACAGAAATTGGTTATGATTGGGGGTGGTGGTGGCAGTGTTTAAAACAAATATCACAGCCTTTAAAATAAGCATTGGCCCATGCACCAAATTTGTTGCACTGTACTGATGCAACCAAGTACAAAAAGTATAAAACTTATTCAAATCTAGTTCAACAGTTTTTCTAAAGTTTAATATTGCTCGATGAAAAGGGGATAAGGAATTATTAATATATAATATATCCAAATTCTATATTAAAGGATGTGCAATGTTAAAAAGAAATCATATTTTGAAAAAATAAAATTTAAAAATAATTAATGAGGCTACACTAAAAGATAATGAGGTGTAAGATTTTACTTTCCCTACAGGGAAATGTGTCTATTAAGAGTCTCATAAGCAAATATTGTTATACCTATTGAAAATCTGTCTCCACATTCCTTTGAATTCAAATGTAAAATTTCATGTCTCTAAAATCTTTTCTTCCTGCTTCGAAAATAATATTTGAGTAATAGGAAAGGAGAACTCAGTGTTCAGGGTCATATAAAGGTCTGCCACTGATAAGCAAATTGAAAGATTATTCTCCCAGCATTAGCATGTCATTAAAGGCCAAAATGAATTTAATAGATTGAGTAGAACCTGTCTCCTTCAGAATATTGAAAGTTTCAGGATTCAGAAAGTTTTCTAATATGAAAAAGCAACATCTACACCACACAAATGCATCAGAATTTATAAACACTTAAAGGTCTGAACTACTTTCCCGTGGGAAGAACTTGACAGGATTCCTTGTTTTATAACCTGATCTTAAGGCCAAGAGTCCCCCCATAAAGATGGCGCAAACAATCCCATCACACAGCACATAAAGTCATAATGAGAAAGCAAAGTCATTATTTAGTAATAGGTGCTTTCATTTAGCAATGTGTTCAAAAATACACCAATAAAGCTGCCCAAAAATGATGGGAGCGGTAATAATTTTTTGAAGAAATCAGTCTCTTGCTATTACTCCTAATATATCTCAAATACTGAATGGGACTTAGTTTAGCTCCTAGAAAGGTCTAATTGTTGATAAATTGTATTACTTTCTTAGTATGGAACCTGAGCTCCGATGAGTGAGATTTCTGCCTTATCTGCCTGGGATCAGACTTCTGGGCCATCTTCACTCCTTGAGAACCTTATTTCTTTTTCCAACTCCCAGAAGTCTCTTCCAGTACAGTTGTTGTTTTGTTTGGGTTTGTCTTTCATTCTCACTGAGGACCTTGGCATCCTGACTTGCAAGTAAACTGAATTTAAGTGAAGGAAGGCAGTGCAATGTCATCAGTCTCATTTTCTCTTCTGGAGTCATCTTGGTCCAGTGGAAAGATATAGAACAAGATGACTGGAGATGGCCCTGAGGCAGTGGGAGACCTTGGTCTTTTCAATCTAAGGTCTTCCCTAGGTCTCAGTTTGACTTACCCAAGACCATTCAATGGATTTAGGTTAGGTAAGAAATGAGGCAAAGAATAGCCTCTTTTACCTAGCCCAAAAAAATTAAATTGGGAGAGGAAGACCCTCTGGGTTTCTAGATAAACAGAAACAATTGTTACTTACATTCACTCAGAGCTATTTTTAGTCAATCAATGAGAGCCTAGGTGGCTAAGTGGATAGAGCGCCAGGACTGCAGTCAGGAAGACTCACCTTCCTGAGCTCAAATCTGGCCTCAGACACTTATTAACTGTGTGATCCTGGATAAGTCACTTCATCCTGCTTGCCTCAGTTTCAACATCTGTTAAATGAACTGAAGAAGGAAATGACAAACTACTTCAGTATCCAGTAGAATGAGCTCCTTCAAAGTAAGGACTGTCATGCTTGATCTTATTTATACACATAGCCAGGTATCTGGACAACTATTTAACAAAGACTTGATCTATCTATATTTCTGAAGTTCATGATTGGGTGAATATCTCTAATTTTATGAGAAGTCAAAATAATTCTAAATATTAGGATGCTGAGATGCTATTAAAGCTAATGAATTCTGAGACAACCATAATTTCTCTCTTGATTCTTAATGAAGAAAGGTAAAAAGGTCTAGGGCAAATCTTCTGATTCATCCTGATGTGCTATGTCCAGGTATGTGGGAGTCTTATGAATTCACTAAAAGTAGAAAAGGAGATATTCTGGTTTTATATTATCTTAAGGCTGAAAGACTTTATCTTGTCAATCCTCTATGTGTCATGTACAAAACAGCCTTGGTGTCTGGCATTCATTTTACACACACACATGTTCACATTCCTGACTCCTATATGTAATACATATGCATTTATATATTATTATGTATGATGTATTATTAATTTATGCATTAATCTGTGTTCATATGTGTACATGTATACACGTATATATATGTGTGTGTATATATTATCTGTGTATACGCAAATATATGTATGTAGACGTGTGTGTATGTTTGTGTGTGTTTAATCAATGAAATCACTCAGAATACAATTAACATAAAAAAGGCATAGTGCCTAGTCAGGTGTGTCTGGATTTGTGCTATCTTTCATATAGCTAATATTTATATGGCACTTGAGGGCTTGAAAAGTGCTTTACATACATTATTTCTTTTGATTCTCACAACAACCCTGTGGCATACTTCCATTCTGCAATAAGAAAAGTGAGGCTAAGCAAGGTTAAGTGACTCGCCTAGAGCAGCACAGCTACAAAGCATCTGAGGCAGGATTGGAACTTGGGTCTTCCTCCAAAGACTATACCACCTAGCTGCCAAATACATTTCAGAAAATGGACTTTCAGTAGTTTCATTCTCAGATGCCAAGCCCATTTCTAATGTCTTTATTTCAATTATACTTCCTCATTCTACATAAACACTGTGTAAGAATTAACACTCTTTAACAGCCAGTGCAAATTTCTTTAAACTGTCCTTGTCTAAACATAATAGGGGTCAAAACCACAGCATAGTTGGAGTCACCTCCCTCTGGCTGCTATTCACTTTTCCCCTGCTTCAATTACCATAAACCTGTCATAACCACAGACAGTTTTGCTATCTTAAACAAACAAGCAAACAAATAATGGCAGCTTAAGTGCAATAGGATGAACAAATTCCCTATTTTATTAGTCTCTTATTTTGATTCATTTTGATCTAAAAATAAATGATTAAATGCGTTACTGTAATTCATGAACTTTCATGTGTATGCGCACAAATAACTCAAAGACATCACACCGAAAGTGTTTAACATTGTGGCCAGTCTTCCAGGAGTTTAAGTGCCTGGGGGAAAAAAACTCTCTTTAAATGGCATTTTAGCAATATATTTATGTGTGGGTGTCAAAGAGTATTTGGGATTTCCCTATATTCTATTTAGGACTATAGAAACATTGAACCATATTTATTATGAAGCATAAAAATATTAATCAGTCACTTGTCTTCTAAAGTTTTTTTGTAGCAACATCTGGAAGAGATGCGAAGAGGTTTACGCATAGTATTCAGCACAAAGAAAACACATTCAACTTTCTCTTCTTAACTGGAGGAAATTAGCATTTAAAAATTAAGTTTCCAAACCCAATTGTTTCTTTAAAACAATCACCTATATTGCATAGGTTCTATTTTTGGAAGTACTCTTTTCTTAAGAAAAGACTTATCTTAACAAGATTATCTCCAGGCTGCTTCCTACCACTTTTTGTCTTCATTGCAGTATGTGCTGTCAGGCAAGAGTAGACAGTATAGTCTAGGATCAGCTGTTTTATTTCTCGTTCTATTAGTTCAAACTGAGATAGCTCACACATCTGTTTTATTTCTAAAATCACTGCCTAGCAAAAGTGTCCAGCTCATTCTAACCAAACATAAACTTTACTATAAATAACCAAAGACCTAACAAAATAGCTGTTTGGGGGAAATGGAAGTGTGTTTAAAAATCTGAATTCCTGCAAGGAGAGGCCTCAGCAATCTTAGTTTTAGAGCCTTCTTGACAGAAGAGATCAGTTTCTCTCAGACATTGTCCCCAGAGTAAGTGAACTGAAACTCTAGCAGGAAATCCAGGTATTAACATCATATTACTTCCTAATTATAAAACATCATTTCACATTCTGACATGATTCACTCCTAACCCTTTTATCTAAATCACGTATTTGCTTTCCGATTACAGCCTGACAGAAGAGTGCATCTGACATAAGACAGTGAATTGATCTTTAAAAAGACAGCAGTTCAAAGCCCAGAGATTTTATGCATAATGCCTAAGATGGCTTAATTTGCTGCTCCACAGAAGTAATTCTGTTTAGAAGAATTCGTAAGGCAAGAAAAAGTTAGAGGAATTCACAAAGCTGAAGCTCTTTTTTTTCCTTTAAGTTCTATATTCTTTAAAGTAATAAGGCTGCCATTCTAATATCTTAAAGGTTCTTGGATTTCTTTGCCGATACTTCCTGAAAACATGATAAGATGCATTAAGGACCTGCTATTTTTAATAATGCTTTGAGTTCTCTTTGTTAATTGGTACCAGGTCAACGTAAAAGACCATCATGAACATGCTCTAGCAATTGAGTTGACATTTTAACTTATTTCATATGTGACCTTTGTTGTCAGTTTATCCAAATGACTGCTCTTCTAAAATGAAAAGAGATGGAAAAAAAGCCTAGAAAAGTCCATTCAATTTGAATTTTTTCCTAATTATTCCCAAAGAGAAATAATATCAAACCATGAAAATTTTAAAATATCCCTGATCACATGGCACAAAAATAAAATTACAAAAATGACAAGAGAAACTAATTTGCATTCTAATTAGTTTTATAAAACTGATCAAGGTATCTACTATGCTAAAAATAACAATAACAGATAATTAGTTCTTCAGAATGACTGAACTTCTTTTCTTATTCTACTACAAATGGTGAAAAAAAATAAGCTAGGTGGTATTCTGAACACAGCATGCTGGAGCTAGAAGACCTGAGTTAACATCTTGCCTCAGACTTTTAAAGCTATATGATCATGGACAAGTCACTTAACCTTTACTTGCTTCTGTCTCCCCATCAGTAAAATGGGTGGAAGGGTAACATCCACCTCCCTGTGTTTTTAGGTGGATCAAGTGATATAATATTTATAAATTCTAGCCATTATTATTATTGAAATTGTTCATTTCAATTATATCATAATCTAAATGCAAAACTGTTAATCAAAAAAAAGTATTACAATAAAGTATTCTGTGCCAGTATAAAACAGTGGATGAATTACTGCTAAATTGAATATTGGTTTTATAATTCATTATTCAGGTCTAGTATATAGAAATTAAGTCATTATCATAAAATTAGGGCATTTCAGTTTTAGATTCATGAGGTGTAAGACTACAGAGATGACTTTAGAGATCCTCTAGACCAGAGCCCTCAGTGTACGGATGAGGAAACTGAGGTACATAGAGGCGCGAAGTAACCTGGGCAAGGTAGTTGCAGATATTGAGCCCTCAATCTGGTATTCCTTGCAATAACCATATTTATATCAAATATCAATTCCTTAATACATAGTTTTATTTTTTTAAAAACATAGAGCATAATTACCAAACAATTGCAGAAAAACTTTTCTGAAGTTTATTTCTGAATCCTTTAATGTGACCCAAAGTTGCTACCAGTAGTAGCCTGGATAATGGAGCCAAATCCAAATTCAGGACACAAGCAAGAACCCCATTGACGTAAAGCCTACAGCTAAAGACTTATAATCTATAACAAGGCATGAATTATGATCATGCAGCCCTAGAAAGATTAGTTACATTTTTGGAAGCCTATGTAAATATCACATTACTCTGATATAAAGCCAAAAATATGAAGCTTGGTTAATTCTGTGGAAGGCTTTATCCTAACATAATGGAAGAGAGAAAGTTTGAAACGAGTTCTCAGGATGACAGGCTAATACTAACTCTGAGCAAACATTTGAATTCAATAGATCAGGAGTGCTTCTTTCCTGCTTTTTACAGGGTGACTGACATCATTTTTAACTACTAGCTTTGGGGCTTTTTTACAGTATGGGATTGTGGAAGGGATGCACCTTCTATTATGGCTTTTTTTCTTATGGAATTAGCAAAAAGGACAAACCTGTACATCATAGGTTCCATTTAGCAAAAGAGGCCTGGAGGAATTGATGTCCTGGAGCACACCGGAAAGCACAGTGCGGTTGACTTTCTGGAAGTCTTTGGAGTGGCTGAACTGCACCATGTTGTGGAGGGCCAAGATTTTGGTGTCAAGCTCAGCATCTTGCCTGGTGCGGTTGTGCAATCCTAGGTGATACTTGCGGAAGTGCTTAATCAGATCTGTGGGGTCATTGCCATAATAGCCATATCCACAGATGTTGCATTTGAAGTCCTGAAGCTCTGGAGACAGAGGTGCCGTATCTGAACTATCATTGACCAGTGAGTCAGTTTTGGACTTGAGTCTTACACCCCCATCTGAAGGCACTTGTGGGTTTTTTGAGGCCGCTGAAGTTGGGCTGGAGCCTGGACAATCAGTTTGACCACTCTGCGCTTGCCCTGTCTCCTCTGTAGCCTTGGGTGACATCTTTTGTTCTTCATTTGTCTCTAGTGGGTCCCCTGATGGGGTGCAGGCTATATCTTGGGTGTCATCTGTATCTGATCTTAGAGGAGACTTGAAGGGCTCACAGACTCCTCCAGCAGCTGGAGATGAGAAAGCCAACATATTTCTGTCTGTCACCTCATCATGAGGGAAGGATGAAATGTTTCCTCCCTTACTGTGGCTTTCATAATTGAAGCCAGCCTTCTCATTCAAGACTGAGCTTTTTAAGTCCTTCTTAATGCTAGAAGATGGATCTTGGACATGCAGGGAATGACCCTCCTTATTGTTCACTTCTGCACTGTCACTCTGGTCAGTATTTTCTGGCATCTGATCTGCAGAAAAGTCTTTATTCCTTCCAGACACCTTGCTCTCCGTACCTATAGGTTCGAGGGTCTGCGCCTCGCCTTCACTAGCAATGTTTCTCAGAGGGGGGTTCTTTTTCCGGACCATATCTGTAAATATATAAGGCGAAAATCTCATGAGAGCCTGTTTGAAAGCCACCCACTATTTGACCAGTTACTTAATACTTTACTTATCCTAGTCAATAGCATGCATTGTGTTAAAAATACTAAACATCATATTGGAGTCTAGATAAAATGTTTTCAAAAGTCACAAAAATAAGCAAATAGTATTCATCAATATATCTATCACAAAGAGTGGTCATTTCAAAATGTCTTGGTGAGCATGGTCAGTTAAAGACTGTGTCTTGCAAATTATTTTCAGCTAAGTTATTTCCTTCAATGGTATTTTAATGTACTAATAACATTTCTTAAAGCCTAACATTATTAAATTTTACAACCAGCATATAAATGTGATTTCAAAAGAAATACTTCTGTAGCCAAGAAGACTGGAAGAGTACATTTTCAAGAAAATAGATATCAATGTGTGGGCTACCTAACTGGCTTCAAAAGAATTATGACGATGACACTCCCTCCCTTCTTGACAGTTTTGTTTTAGTGGTAATATGTTAGATTTGATAAATAAGGTTAAAGAGGTTAAAGGTAATTTTTTTTTTCTAAGACTCTATTCAGCATAATACATAAACCTACCTAGGGCTGTGCAACTAATTTATTCTCTTAACCAATTCTGTAGAAAACTTAATTTAGCTCAAATCAGTCAAAATACATACATATTTAAAGGATGACCTTCCAAACCTATACTATAAGATAGCTACAATGACCTACACACTAACTCAACCATGTCTTTTTATCTGGCAATACCTCTATCTAAGAAATAATGTGAGAAGTGTCATCCTTCTTGGTAAGTTACTGAAATTCCAAGTGCTCTTTTTTATACATTGGTAGGACTTCCCTTACCAGAAGTTCCTTAGAGCTATTAAATTACAAAACCTGACCTGAAAAGGCTGTAACAACTACTAAAAAATAGATTTTAATGGGACTGATGTCACTTTGTTTAACATAAAACAATAGTCCTGAAATACTAATGAAATCTACTTTTTTTATTTGAATCACATTTTAAGGCTTACTACTTAATACCTCCTAGAACTAAGATTTTTGGAAAATGAAGTCATTTTATTTACATAATCGTCCCAAAATTGTGTAATCAATTTTTACAAATATACTGGTCGACCTAATTATCGACCATTAGTTATATGCTTTTTAAAGACTTATTTCCCATCCACTAATGGTAAGAGATTGTTGATCCAACCACATTTTCTCATTTGAACCTCTAAGTTACAAAAAGCATGTAATGGCAAGATGTCTGGCTAGCATTTAGATGAAGTTTGTGGCCAGGGAGCACAGCACAATTAGTTGATCTATATGAAAAACCTTATTATCACCAAGCTCTAAACAGTTAAGTAACTAGCCATAAACTGACACACTATACTAATGGCTCAGTGAATTGTTATTGGTTTGGGTTTTTTTTGCTTGTAAAATGGTTCTTCTCATTTAGACACAAAGACACCAAAAATGTGCATTCATCAAATTTGCCCTGTGTTAAACTTCTTTGTTAAATATTTTCTTCCCCAGAGTGAGTACTGAATTTGGAGTTCTCTCCATCTATAATGCAGCTTGGTTGATATTTGTCACCATGTCCTCTCAGAAAAATCTTAATTTACTTTACACATAATTTAACACCTTAAAGGATGTTTTTTGATGACTCAAGTGCTATATTTCTCTTGGTCAAATATCAATATCCCATACCATAGCATATTTTCTTTTTACATCAAACTAATCAAAATACCAACACTAGCACACACACACACACAAAAAGAAATTTCAGGCTAGCAAAATAGTAGGAAAAAGGGACTTTAAAAGAACGATAGTACTTGTACTTATTAAAAATATCATTTAGTTAGTTTCTATTCCTAAATAAATGACCCAATTTATCAATGGTTATTTTTCCATTCTATATTCAGAAACAATGGAAGAATGAATGGATGAAAGTGTCCTTCTTAAGCACTTACAATGCACAAAGTACTGTGCTAAGTGCTGGGAATGCAAATAGAAAACTAAGAGTCCCTGCCTTCAAGGACTCAAGGCTTAAAGCCAAACAACCATAACTCTGGAGTGTGTGTCAAAGGCAAAACTAGAAATAACAAGGTGCTAAGATCAAACACTATCCTAAGACACAGTAACACTGAGAATGAAATAAATATTTTGGCTAAATATAGAAAATAATCTTATCCATTTTGGATCAGAGTTCATTTAAGAATCATGTAATATCTTCAGTACTTGATGAAATAGTAATATCAAAATTATCTTTCCCATATACAGGACTTCATCCTACGGAAGCATGGATTTTTTGTAGTACAAAGGAGTTCCTAGGTATTTATGCTGAATAGAGCACCTCACAGAACATGAATGTGTTGTTCTTGGTGAGGGGAGAGGAATGAGGTGCTAAATAATAACAATTCAAAGTTTATTACGATTTCCTTTTCCTTTCTTTTTGTTTTCATTTTTGGCTTTTTTTCACCCTTCTTCATTCTGTGGTCTGTTTAGTTGATTGCTACTCTAAAGGATCCTTAGAATTAATATTGTATATGTGAATGTATGTGTACTTTACTGGAATTCAATCGCTTTCATTTTTCAAAAAGACATATTATGTAAATAAAAGCACATTTGCAGTACTTCTACATTGAAGAAACCATCCACTATCAAGTCATAAGTTAGATACAGTAAGAATATAGCCACTCTCAAATTATTATCTCTAAGACAAATAACAGATTGCATGATGTTTTATTGTGTGCCAAGAACTTTTTCAGTTAACATTTTCACTTGAAAAAATGGATCACATACTTGTAAAATCATACCCAGCATTGACTTCATAAGGCATGTGGCTTTAGAGTGCTTTTTACAATTATTAATTCTATTAGTCAACTAGCAGGAGGCTAATGCAATTGTCTTAGAAGATGCACGGAAGACACAGAAGACATTTTGAGAGCTGATCTGTATATCTGTAAAACAAAGCAAAAAAAATTCCTTCCTAAATAATGTATACATAGGATTCTATATCAATATATCACACCTAGTGCACATCAATATGCCCCCACCATGGGCTGCTTGAGAAGCTGCAGGAATTTTCTTCTACAAAAACATGAGGAGCACAGTAACATCCCCTCCCTCCCCAGAGTTTTTGCCAAGCACAGAATGGAGCATGATATAACGAATAGTTAAGAGTGAGCGCTAATAACACGAGAATTTCTGTTCTCAAGTGTACTGCTGACATAACTATTGAGGAAAAAATACCTTAGTTTTCTTAAAGCCCCTCATCTATAATGACATACCTACCTTACCAACACCATGGGGGCACAGAAGATTTAATTAATGAATGATAGGAAGGCACTTCGGTATTTTTCAGAAGGTAAAATATCAAGCTGTGAAAAAAGGATCATTATCCCCCTGATCAGCCTTAATTATGAGCATTGGCAAAATGGAGGTTTTAAACGTGGGGGTTCTACTCCATATGACATCACTCAACTGTTGCAAAGATTTCCAAATGTTCAAAATGCTAGTTCAGTAAGTCCAACAGAAGCAACTGCTCTGGATAATGGACCTAAGAATGAAGTGATGTGGTATAGGCAGGGGAGAGGAAAGAGGAAGAGTCTCTGAATAATCTCACTTGTTGCTTCTGCAATTAAAACTTGATCATCACCAGTTTTGTTTCACTTTTTCTATTACCCCTTGACCTCTGGGTGTGGTAAAGTAGATCATTTCCACATCTACCTAACCCTAATTATATGCCACATGTGAATGTGCCATGAAATGTACAGCATTAATGCTGACACATGTAATGCAGCAAAATGGGGATCCTTTAGGATCCTTTTAAGGAAAAGAGATTTCCTTTTAAGGAAAGAGAGATTTTTATCTAGCCATTATTTTGTGCATGAATTAATTCTCCTTATTAACTCATATGGACGCTATTGCATCTGTGGAATTATATTTTTAAACATCACAGTTGAACACATATCCTTACCTAACTGATATTTCAATTTAAAGCCCTTCTCAGCTCTGTCTGGAAGTCAGAAGAGATCGACTTCCTACATGAAAACCCCAGGAAGCAGAGTAACTATTTTTCTGATCTTGAAGAATATGCGGGACAGGTGTTTAGACAAAGGAGTAAGGACTGATCTAATGATATTATTCTAGAAAATTCTTGAAAGATGCAATTCCTTCTGTTAATGCAGGTCAACATTTTTTCAGCAGTTAATATTCAAAGGGAGTTGTCTGGAACATTGAGAAGTAAAGTGACTAAACCATGGTCATACAATCTGTCCGTGTGCATGTGTGTGTGTGTGCGTGCGTGCGTGCGTGCGTGTGTGTGTGTGTGTGTGTGTGGCAGTACTTAAACTCAGGACTTCGTGGCTTTGAGGTCAATCCTTTTTGAAATACAGACCCACTTACAGAATAGAAATAAAAATATTAACCCTCAATATTCAATTCTATAATGACTACTTCACAGAGTCAGTTAATTAAAAATACAGAAACGATGCCTTTCTTATGGAATAGTTGGATTCTTTGTTTTTTAAGAGTCTCCACAGTGCACAGTGGAACTGACTTTTCTACTACAACCCAGCTACAGTAAAGCATGCACATGTATGCTTCAGGTGTTAACTGACATGTCCAAATGACTGATTCAAATAGCCGGTTAGCATAGGATCATTGGGCATGTTGCCTATCAAAAGAAAATGGGCTGTATGAATTTCAGTGAAGATGGTTAAAAGTGAGGAATCAATAGAATTTGCATGATTAAATCATGAACTATTTTTTAAGAAATCTTGAGTGCTGAAGTGGAGTTCATTTGTCTCTATCTAATCTATTATCATAACATCCATCCTGTGCCGTCCTACTGAAAGTTAATGTACATTTAAGAGGTGGTTTTTTTTGTTTCTTGACTTTTTTTGGTCACTGTAATCCATTTAATAGTCAAAAATGAGAAGACTTTGTCGTGTGATGGAAAAAGTTTATGCAACTGGGGTCATTCTGTCATTCACTAACTGTCTGACTTGACCTTGGGCAAGTTAATGACCTCTGCGGATCTGAATAATTTCACATGTAGAATAATCAGTTTGGGTGGGAGATGATCTCCCAGATCCTTTCTAAGACCATGATTCTGTTTCTGATTTGCTGATTTGTTAACTACTTTTTTTTTTATTTGAAAAGATCAGCAACTAGTGATGTCTATCCTCTAAAAATGAAATTGTATTAAACGTTTAAAGTGACTGTGATATCCATCAAACTGGCTGATCCTACCTTGAAGAATTGAAAAGGGGTGTGCGTGTGTGCGTGTGTGCGTGCGTGTGTGTGTGTGTGTGTGTGTGTGTGTGTGTGCACTCGCAGATTGCCAGGGTAGGGAAGAGTAAAAAAATACAATGGAATACAGAGTCCCACCTTTTTCAATGAACAAAATAACAGGCATGAATGATTACAAAGATATTTCTAGATTAGGAGGAAAAATATACTATTTTGAACCAACTATCTCCTTTTGAATGTGATTTTTATAAGCAGCAGTTCTTTTGTAATGTGAAAACTGTGACTTTTGAATCTTCTTTAAAATAATTTAAATTTTATGTGTTTGCTATAAAAACCTAAGCACAGAGGGCAAAGTCCGATTGGTCTTTAGCTTCCCAATGATATCCCTTTCCATTATGCAAAAGCACTTGTTATGCCCTATGTCTACTAGGTAGGTCATGAATTTTATTTTCCAGTTAGCTTTTGGGAAACAAGGAACAGGAAACTATTTCTTTTGATCAAAAATCCCCCATAAAGAATTTCAAGAATTGGACAAGTGATATCAGAATAAAAAGCAGGTCAAGTCTTGGTCCTTGAAACCTAGATAGCTTCCATATGATCAACTTAGCAGAAACAGTTTTGTAAGAACATATGTGTCTGTTCATTGACTTGAGTGGGGGAGGGAGGGTGAATCTCACTTGAGTACTGTCTATTTCATATATACAGATCAAAATCAGATTGCTTAAGTGAACTATAAAATGCAAGGAAACAGACTGTTTATGCTATTTCCAAGAAAAAGTTACTGAAAATGTTTAAATATTTTCTCTTTCTTTCAATTCTAATACAATGGGTGAACATTAGATTTTTTTCTCTTAGAAAATGCTTCAAGCTTCATTAGTCAAAGTCAGAACCTAGTCTTTTGCTACTCATTTTCATCTAATTTACTCTTTGCATTGATCACCCACCAGTCTTTAAAGGTATTTTTGGACACCTTAAATCCTGTTGAGACAGAAAGTGTCGTCACCTTCAAACAACTTCCATCAAATAAATGCCTTATTAATTCACATCAAATTAATCCAAAGTGATCTCCTCTATTAACATATGCTTCAGAGCACAGAGCACATTAGTAGTCATCTGGACACTAGAATAAATCCAAGCCTCTCTCCAAGATAAAATAGACACTATTCAGCTATCCCATTTCAAAGTGTTTCAATTGTAGCCCAAACACATTTTACTCAAGTCTTTGATTTCATCATGCCATGTTCTCCACATTTTAACCTCATTTCATCCCAAATTCACAAATTAGGATTTAAGACAAGTGCCTACAAAGAACATAAACTAAAGTTTGCTACAATTAGATGTATAAGAGCCATATTCACCTTCTAGAGTGTACTTAACTATTTTACTCTGACAAAACTGCAAGACAAAACAAACTATTCTTGAAATACTTCCTACAGGATGTTTTGCTCAAATTCAAAGACCTAACCTTTGGTTAGCACATGAAATCCTGAGTAAAAGAGATTGGGAATATACTGGAAACAATGTAAAATTTATTCATCTGTTTTGTAGTGTGAGGCATATAAAATATAGAAAATGAATAAACACTATGGCTTATCAAAAGAATGGGATTTTAAAAGGAGTGAAATGGTAAAAAAAATAATCGCACTTCAAAGAGCTGGAATTTCAAACAACATGATTACAATTCCCCTTTGTCTTAACGAGGAGCAGTGGGGGAATAAATGGTTGCCCTAGGAGTCAGAAAAACCTAGATTTAAGTCCTGCCTCTGAAAAATACCGACTGTGTGAATCTGAACAAGGGACTTTATCCCATAAACTGCTGATCTGCATTGCTAGGAACTTCTGTATTAGGAGTGCTCATACATTGCCAAAATCACAATCAAGAACCATCTCTCTCCTCAACCCACAACAACAAAAGTCTTAAATGGATAGCAGTTGGTCAATCATCATGGGTAACAAATATCTATAAATTCAGCAATGTTGGTTCTTGTATATACTCAAGTCACAAAGGAGTATGTCCAAGAACCAGTATGTGTGTGTATGTGTGTGTGTGTATAGGTATATATGTGTGTGTGTATAAGTATATACATGTGTGTCTGTGTATATATATGTAAAATATATATAGATTTTAAAATTTTCTCTCTCCCTCCCTCCTTCCCTCTGTCTGCCTCTGTGTCTGCCTGTCTCTCTTTCTCTGTCTCTCCTCCCCTTCCTCCCTCCTCTTCTCTTTGTCTCTGTTTCTGTCTGTGTCTTTCTCTGTGGGTGTGTGTGTATGTGTGTCTTCCTCCCTCTTCTCTCTTGCTCTCTGTCTCTATCTCTCTGTGTACATGTATTTATGTGGGTAAGGAGGTAGGAGTCTATGGAGGCATGTATTCTGTGTGTGTGTATATATATATATATATATATATATCCAGGCATGTGAATTTAAACATAAGGAGCTCCCTTTGTGGGAAACAAGAAGAGAATTTTGTTTCCACAGGTTTAAAACTCCTCCCAGCTTTAAGTGATAGCGGTTAATCAGAGCTGTGACCTAGCATAGTAAGGTAAAAGATCAGAAACTTGTGCACAGGCTTGATGAGCTACTTGAGGGGAAGCCTATCAAAGAGGAGAAGGTGAAGTGACATGTTCAGGGGGCTTCTTCTAACCAATAAATGGTGAGGTGGGAAATTTGAACTGAAACAGTATAAAAAGACTTGCATCGGTCTGAATAACTGTAGCACTCCCCTAGGAGCTACCCATTCCTTCAAGGGGAATGAAAGTAAAAATTAATAAAAGTTTTCCTTTTTATTCTTTGTTTAAGGTGAGCATGTTTCTCACAGTTGGGGGCTCGTTTCCGTACAAACATTCTCTACAAATGCAAAGTGATTATTCTGCAACTTACAGAGAGTATAAGTGATTTTCCCAGAGTCAGATGGTCAATGTTATATTATGTTCAATATGTTAAAGGTAGGCCAAAACCCAAGTCTTTCTAACCCTCAAGCCAGATCTCCCTCCACTATTCAAAGCTCTATACAGTTCATAAATAATTTAAACTATCAAAGATTTAAATTATAAAATGTTCATCTTAACAGGCTGAAAATTAATTTTAATAAAATAAGAAACACTCTAAAGTTCAGTACACTGTGTACCATCACTTGTCAATATTAGTATTAATACTTTTTCTATAAACAATAATAGATTGCGTTTATATGCCATTTTTTCAGTAGTGTCCAACTTTTGGTGTGTGTGTGTGTCTGTCTGCGTCTGTGTGTCTGTGTTCTGGCAAAGATACTGGAGTGTTTTGCCATGCTGTTTTGTAAAAGTGTTAAGTGATTTGCCCAGGGTCACACGGGCCAGATCAGAATTTAAGAAGATGAGTCTTCTGTTTCCGGATATCGAACTCCATTCACTACACCACTAGCTTCCCCTGTGTTTACGCAGCAAGTTTAAATACATTTGAAATCCACTTTTCCACAAAAACCTTGTAAAATGGGTAGCATAATAATTGCCAATTTCATTTTACAAATAAGGAAAATGAAATTTGGATAAGTTAATTGACTTGCTCACGACCATACAGACTAGAAGACTGTGGGGGGACTTTAACCCAGGTCTTCTAATGGCAAGTCAAGTGGTCTTTCCACTATACCTCTCTGTTGATTGATTAAACTGAATTTACAACTAATTTCCCCAAAGACTTTTTTATTCCTTTCTCAACAAGGAAAAAATAAGGAAATCATCTACAAGCCAATTTTTGTTCCAAACAAATCAATCTGAGTTTTCCATTTGCATTTTCCAAACTTAATTCCACCCCCTAACTTATTTAAGCCAAAAAAGATTCTCAACTAGACTCTGGGCAAAGAGGCCAGTATTCAAAAAGGAGTCTCAAAGATTGCCTCATGGAAAACTCTAAAATATATCCATTTATCTTGACAGTGGTGATCTGAAGTGACATTTTATTTGTATATAAATTAGCTTACCAATCAGGACAAAAATAGCCCCAATACTAGGCTTCATAGGGATGCCTTTGGTTTTCTTCCCAGCATTTGCCTAAAAACAGCTTTGTGTACTAAAGGTACTTTATTTTTATGTAATGATGTTGCATTGCCTGTTCCCTCAATCTGTTATTTTACTGCAGAAAAATCTAAAATGATTACTCAATGTGCTAAAATAATTACTATTTAACAGCTCTTAGCTCTCCCAGAAGAAATCCTATCAGTTAATTATTCACTATGCACTCAGTGGTGAATCTGAGTTTATTATATATATTATATGTGTGTGTATATGTATATATACACACACATATATGTATATATATATATATATAATTCTATAGTATATAAACAGATAGACAACAGAACGAGAAGACATCTTAAAAGCAACATTGGAATTTCTAGCCTGTGTAGAGAAGGTATATTTGATGGTTTGGGGTTTTGATAGGGTTACCAAATTTCTGTTGTAGACTTAAGGGCAGATATTGTTTTGAAGGAAGACTGAAAACTTGTACTACCAACATACTATAAATATAATTGTCAAACTGAACGGAAGTAAATTTGCACCATCACAAGCAACCGTTCTTCCTCATGAAACTGGGAACTCACAAACCACCATGTGCAGACTTCTGTGTTATTATAGGAAGCAGCTTAAAAGACATGGAGACATCTGAGTAGGGTTGGTTGGGTGATGGTTTAATTATGACTTCTTTTTTAAGAAGGGAGCTCTTACTAGTGCACAAGGAAGCACTATATACCAAGCACCTATATGTGTCCAGAACTGTAGGAGGCATGGGGAGACAAGTATACGGAATAAAATCATCTCTATTCACAAGGAACTGACATTCTAATTAAGAAGAGGCGAGGAAAAAAGGCATAGCTAAATGAATATTTAAAACATAGGTCAGCATAAGCAACAAACCAGTAATATGAAAATGACAGAATTGGTTATTTGCCAGAGTCTAAAGTTCAAACAAATTAATAAACTTCCAGACAAATACCGTCATTTATATTGAGAGGCACCATAGTAAGTACACATAATGCCAAATTTGAAGTCACTGAGACATGGTTCATATCCTACATCTAACATTTACTAACTGCATGACCCTATTCAAGTCATTTAACCTTTTAATAGCTGTCTCTGAAACTTAAAATGAATGTTATAATGGAATGTATTTCACAGCATTATTGTAAGGATCAAATGAGATAACGTAAGTAAAGTTCTTTACAAACCTTTAAGTACCGTGTAAATGTATTATTACTATAATTTATTATAAATACATATACTTTGATATAATAAAGAATCACAAGTTCATAGGATCACAAATTTAGATCTGCTTTTGTCTAATCCTTTCATTTTACACATGAGGAAACTACGGGACAAGAGGTTAGGTGACAGTGTCACATAGAATACTTGGTGGAAGTTGGTTGGTACTACTTTATTATCATGAAAGTTTTAAAATGTATCCAATATTCTCTTTTATTTCTTCTTATAAAGCATAAATATATATATATGTATATATGAAAGTGCTGAATATCTACAAATATACATGCATAATTGGCTTGCAGAAACAAAAGGCAGGGGCAGTTAGGTGGCACAGTGGATAGAGTGCTGGGCTTAGAATCAGAAAGACTCATCTACAAAATTTCAAATCTAGCCTCAGATACTTACTTGTGTGACTCTAGGTAAGTCACTTAACCTTGTTTGCCTCAGTTTTCTCATCTGTAAAATGAACTGAAAAAGGAAATGGAAAACCACTATAGCACCTTTACCAAGAAAAACCCAAATGGAGACAAGACTGAAAAATGACTCAACAACAGCAACAAAAAACATAATGTGGTCCAGACCTATAATTTCATCAATGTAGGGAGCTTCCAGTGTGGAAATTGGGGAAATTCCCTCAGTGATGGAGATCAGCAACTCATATGTAACATATTATCTAAAAGCTGGGGTACTCAAACTATGTGATAGCACATTCATGTGTTGTTTTTTTTTAATGAGCATATAGACCCAATATGTGTATATATTTTGGTTTATAATTATGAATATACTGAGGTAACATTGAGTACGGACAGTATAAAACTTGTAAAAGTAGAAATTTTAAAATTATAAAATAAAGATGAAATACGAGGATCACTAGGAAGTCCCTGGAGTTCATTAAATAACACAGTGACATGGTCAGTGACATGAGATTTTTTAAAAAATCATTTTGGCTTCTCTGTGAATTAAAATACGTATAGACCAGAGGCAGGAACAGAAGATGCAAAATAAAATATTTCTCAAATTCAGGCAACTAGGAATAGAGACCTGAATAAGGGTGGCAGTTATATGAATGGGGAGGAGAGGTGGGAAAGTGAACCAATAAGGATGAGATATTGTGACGGTAAAACACCAGGTTTTTAGATAGGCGGGGTGTAAATGAGAGAAGGAGGAGAGGAGTGAGCAGACAGGAGTAAGAGGGAGGGGAAGGAGGCAAAGATCCTGCCAAGATTACGAACAAGGAAATTGTAAGGAATGTCCTTATCTATCACAGAATGAGAGATATTTGAAAGAGATATGGCTTTGAGGGAAAGAGGGTGCAAGAAAATCTGTAATAAGTCCATTAATGTCCATTCATCCTTAGAAATTCACTCTGTCCCACCTAGAATGAAAATTGGGAAGTTGGGCTTCTTATTAATCCCTCCAATGTCACCAGTTATAAACAAAGAATTGTTGTGGAAGATTGCATCTACAGCTATATTTGCCCAAGTACCAGTTAAATTATGACTGAGGTATAACTGTCCTTGAAAGGCAAAAACTGGTGCACAAGGGTAGAGGGTAGAAACTTGCAGCATGGAGAGAGGAGATAGAATAGGGTGGAGTTTGGGTGTAAAGGTGGGTGTGTTGTATTGGAAACAAGCCCCACAATTGGCTATCACAGGGAAACGTGTATGGAATCTACCTTTCCACCCTGTGACTGGATGGTCTTACAACCACCCTTAGTTAAACCATAGCCCTTTTTTGGTAAGGCTGAGGTCCAACCCTTCAAGCAGTTCCCAGTGTACTTTGAAGACCACTGTCTTAGAGGGAATGACTAGACTTGTCCACAGTGACAAAGCTAGTATGTGTCAGAAATAACTCATTCTGTCAAATCGGGCAAGAGAAGTTCTCATCAGCTTAACTTTTTTTTAAAGTGGCAGTTTCCTTCTCCTATAATGATTTATTTCCCTAATAATGACATAAAAATAACAAAATAATTATAAAATAATGAAGGTTAAACATTATACATATATATCCTTTATTTTTTGGTTGGCCAATAGGAAGTTTTACCTCAAGAAATGTCATTTTTTTGTCCTTCAGAAATAAAATTTCAGGTTATGATTGGGCACAAGACTATTTTGATTATATACCTAGCTAACTACGGTTTTGTATCTTAACAAATATATCCTAAACCAGAATCTTCAAAAGACCTAGCAATGATCCTATTCCAATTGGAATTTTTATAGAAGACACGTTATGCCAGAACAACATACTACAGAGCTATACATACTTTGCTATCCAAATCATAAGGGTAGACTTTATACATGAATTTATACAATGACAAAAACACTGGCAAAGGATACTCATATGCTGTCCATTCTAATGCAGTCAGTCACATGTCTAAAGAAGCTCTACCCTTGATTTTATTCCCATTATTGTTTCTATCTTCTACCTGGAAACAACATAAGATCTAATGGAAAAAAACACTCTCTCTAGAGTCAGAGAATAAAGGTTCAAATCTCACCTATGTCCCTAATTGCATGATGTTGGGCAAATAATTTGACCTTTTTGAGACTCAGTTTCCTTATCTGTAAAATGAAAGAACTGGACTGGATGGTATCAATAGTCTCTCCCAACTCAAAATCTATGGCTCTAAGCCACATCTTTGAACTCAAATATTTAGGACTTTGCATATAGTTTTGTTTCACAATATCTTGCAAAGATATGTTTTAAACAAATTTGGTACATCTGATGACTAGTAAAATTCTTCTGACATTCAAAAAAATAATTAAATTTGCTATGTGGACTGCTAATGCTTATTACAGTTCATTAAACAGTCTAATAAAGGGGTATTGAAGCACTGAGATTTGCTTACCCAATTGGTGAGATTCAATGGCCACAGCAGCAACATATAGCAGTTTGGTTTCTACTCTTCAAAAAAACAGCACCAAAATGGATAAAGTAATAGATTCTAAATATATTGAGATATTGTTACACGAAGGGAGATGAGAGAAACATGAATGATTTCACTGAATTAGATTATCCACTAACAGATCCATTAATTTTCAGTTTTCTGAATCTACTATCTGAGGATAGTTTTTCTGCACAAAAGTATGCTGTCTGATTCTCAATGAATCATTTTCCCAGTCTTTCTGGTATTTCTAACATTTGCTTCTCCTCTAATTTGATCTTCTCAGACAACAAAGCATAGGAAACCAATGTCTGGGACCAAAGTTTGGAAACAGTTGCTTTGTGGAGATTTAGTCTAAGGTTGCTGCCCTTGTGGTGTGGTATGACTGGCCAGGTTAGAAACACACTGCTTATGTAGCTGGACAATTTGACTAAAAGAAGAAGAAACCACTTAGTTCTATATTTATCCATACAGAAGAACTTTAAAGTGTTCCTACCCATTTGACTCTCTTATGTATTCACTCATCTTCTATTTTTTAAAGGGCAGAAATCAAACTCTGCTTTGTAATGCTGCTGTAGTCACCAAACCCCAGCAGTTGAACAAGCAAGTTTTCATCTTCTGTTGCCTTAGCACAGTGCCTAAAGTGCTTAGCACAATGCCTGCCACATAGTAGATACTATATGTGTTTAATCCCTTCTCATATCCCCTTAGGACACTCTTTGATGAACGGTAGAATTAAAAAAAATTCTCACTCAAGAATAAAAATAAAAAGAGAATGAGAAGAGCAGGGTCAAAATGGAACTTAAATTAGGAGTTAAAAGTGTAGCCTAGGGCCAAGGCAGGAGATGGGATCAGAGCAAGACAGAGAAACAAAGAAATTTCCATATATACAGACTGTCCCCTACCTTGAGAAATTTGAAATTGAAGATTCTATTACACATATTCATAGATAAAGGGGGAAAATGGAATTAGATGACTGATAAATCTATATATGTATATATATATGTAGATCTAATATAACTAATAGTCTATATATCATATATACATAATTGACCTAATCTCATTTTATTTATATATGAACGTGTGTCATAGAACCTAATAGAATCTAAATAACTAAGGAACATTCATATGTCTAATTTCATATATGTGTCTGTAGGTATTAGAGCTAGTCAGCTAGAGTGGGGGGAGACAGACACAGAGACAAAGACATAGACGGAGAGACATGTTTACATAGACACACGCAAAATTTTTACTGGATGTGTGATTACATTCTTGATGAGGAACTCCCTCTATCAATGCAGGTTGCCACCTTATTTATGACTTACAGGCTTAGAGAGTTTCTTGGGGGACCTCTCTATGGCCACCTGCTCAAATTTTCAGTTATATGTTATTTAATGATTACCTTCTTTAAATCGTTCTTATTATGGGCAGGTAGGTGGCCCAGGAGATGGAGTACCTGTTCTGGAGTTAGGAGGACCTGAGATCAAATCCTGTCTCAGACACTTAACTAGTTGTGTGACCCTAGGCCAATCACTTAACCCTGTTTACCTCAGCTCCTCATCTTAAAATGAACTGGAGAAGGAAATGACAAGCTACTACAATATCTCTACCAAAAAAGAGTTGGACACAACTGAACAACCATAAAATCACTCCTATTACTTTCAATTTGTATTACTAAAGAATGTAACTATAATCCACAATCCAAGTATTCCCTGAGCTAAATCCTGCTCTCAAAATCACTGCCCAAACTGCTATCAGGATCCAATATATCAGTAAAAATCAAACTTAGGACCTGAAGAACTGATGAATTAGAATCTGAATGCTGTCTTCTAGACTCTAAGCACAGGAGTATCTGATATGATTGTCTTTTCTGTCTCAGGATGACACATGATCGGTGCTTTTATGACTACAAAATTCACCAATTACCTTTAAAAAAAACCCAATTATTTCTAATTATTCCTCTGAATTCCTTTGAATCATAATCTACTATGTTTTCTTTATATCTCACTTTTTTACTTCACACTCTTTTCATGCTTTGATGCTTTTTATTTATATTATGTATATATATGTATAAACACATACATATATACATACATACATACACACACTTACACACACACACACACATACATCCATCTCTTATATAAGATTTTAGAGAGGCAATTTAGCATTGTGAATAGATTGCTGCTAGCCTTGGAGTCCAGAAGACCCAAGTCTAAATTCTTTTGCAGACATTTGTGTGATCTAGAAGTCCCATGTCCTCCCTGACTCTCCATTTCCCCATTTGTAAAATAAAAATAGTAATAGCACCTACTTCCTAGGTGTGTTGTTAAGGTCAAATGAGATAATATATACAACGCTCTTTCAAATCTTAAGGTACCAAATGTGGATTATAAGATTATCATGATCTTTGAAATCTTCAAGGGGAATCCTCTAGCCCTTTTATTTTTATCCTACCTTTTATAAAAAAAAATTTGTTCTCCAGGTACTAACTATACTATAGGTACGTTGGAGCTCTCCAAAATGTAAAAACACAATCAAAAAAATCTCTCAAATACTTACTAGGATTTATTTTCCTGACCACTATTCATCTTTAGTAGGCTGTGAACCTCCTGACATGAATTTGGCCCAGAAGAATAAATGCTCATATTCCTCATCTTGATGCACTAACAACCATGTAGGCTGGGTCTCTGAGGTGCAAATGCAGAAACCCACAGCTAAAACCCAGTGGCATCAACTGGTGCTACGTCCTTTGCCCCTCCCCATTGTTCTAAGTAAAACCAAAGAAACCAAAAATTTTTGTTTGGGTTAATTTCTGTTACATAGATGTACATAACACTTTTTAAAAAATGTCTATGTAAAAGCCACAGCTAGAGGAAGGTCATACAATCTAATGATTAATATAAAGATAATTTTATAATCAAAAATGTATATTTTTATTTGAAGGTATACTCTAAAGGAATTAATTTCACTAAACACACACACACACACAAAGTGAAAGTCAATGTTCTCTCATACTTTATACTTTTCATGACTGAGTTTATTTTATAATTGTAGTAGTCCGTCCACTACCGCTTATTAAATGCCTACAATGTGCCCTGCACTGTGCCAAGCATAGGGACACTAAAAAGGGCCTCCTATAGTCCCTCCTTTCAAAGAGTTCACTGTCTAATGGAATTTATAATTACTATTTAAAAAGAAAATTTATTGGAGACACTTCAAAATATTGTAGTATGAAATAATATCTGCAGACATTTTGAACATTTACGGTGACATTAAACTGGATACAAATTTTAAAAATGTTTTTTTTTCCTCAGAGGAATTCTGCGTACCAAAATTACAAGAAAGGGGGAAAAAGCATTGAATAATGGGGGAGTAAAAAGGCAAATTCCTTATATGACCTTGAGCCTCAGTTTCCTTATTTATAAAGTGAAGAAGGAAGGGGGATGATCAAGATGATGTAGACTCTTCTAAAGCCACTACTCTATGTTTCAATGAAAAGATATAGAAAGGGAGACAAAAAGAAAAGATAAAAAAAGGAAGTGTTTCTTCTCCATTTAGATTAGAAACACTGATGAAAGTAGAAATCAGGACAATCTGTCAGCGTGGAAAACTCTCAAAGACAAAGAAAAATAAGAGAATCACTCTGGATTTTTGTGAATAAAACATCATTTTCTTCTCAGTCACCTCTTTGTTCTTCAGCTTAGGTTCATAGTGATTGTAGTCAAATTGTACTTAGGTCTTCCATCCTCCATTTATCTGTCCATGCTTGTAACTTCAGTGCACACTTTCTGTACTCTAACTTAATTGAGAAATCCCCCATGTACCCATGTAAATTTCTTTAGAGAACTGCTTTTCTCATTTGAATTCTTTCTCTTCAGAATTTCCTTCTGTAGAGCATCCCATCTTTTATTGAGATGATTTTCCCTATATTTTAGATTATGGGATACCACCTTTTCACTGAAATCTTGAGAGCTATTATTGTCACATCTAAATTGTATCACTTAAAGGAACATAAGATCAAATCAGCTTTCTTATCCCTTCCTGCCATAAATTCTAAGACAAAAGAATCACTTACCCCGAAACTTCCCACTATTTCTACTCCTAGCACCTATTATTCTTTATTGATGAGAATCAAGTACACAATAATTTCCTCTCATAGGTTTATTTACAAATGAAAGGATGAAATTATCATTAAGGTAAGGCACTAAAATATTAACTGTTCTTCTTTTGGGACAGAGAGCCACAGAGAAAGAGAAATAGAGGGAGGAGAGGGACAGAGAGCAAGAGAGACAAATAGAGACAGAAAAAGACAGAGACAGGGAGCGATAGAGAAAGAGTCACACAGAAAAAACACTACATCAGATATTCAGATAATTAAATTCCTTCATCACTACTATGAAATGCCTCTATGCCAGGCATGTGATCAGTTTCACAACCAAGATTTCATGTGAAACTTGATCAAGTTTCAACATAAATTTCATGGGAAATTTGATCAAGAGATTTCATGAGAAACTGGATCCATTATGAAGAACTTTCAATCTTATTATAACATTAAATGATGCAATTTTTAATGTTGTCTGTTCCTCAACTTTTATTAAATTAGCCAATTAAGAAAGTCTGGACAAAACTGCAGTTTAGGGTCATTTGTACAGAAGAACCTTGTCCCAATGATGAAAATTTGTGAAACTCAGAGTAAATACCCACCAAACCCTGTCACAAATTCTTGAAGCAGTGGGGAAGACTCTGATATTAGAATCTAGCTTTTTCATTTGTTCTGATCTGTGATATCATTGACATAGAGAACTTTCTGGTGTGGAAAACCACTCCATCAATGTAGATCAAAAACCTTACCTGTATCTTGTATATAGTCTATGAAAATTACCTAGGCAGTACTGGGAAGTTAAATGAATTGTCAGCTAAAATGTGTGGGAACCAGGGCTTGGATACAGGTCATCCTGATGCCAAGGTTAGTCCTCTGTTTTACCATACAGACTCTGACAGAATTTCCTTCCAAACCCCACCCATAAAAAGCAAAAGGAATGTTTATAATCTGACTAGATTATACTTATAATACATTGTTTTAATGATATAAAGATTACAGGCAATATTTTCAAAGGATCATAGTATTTAGAGGTGAGAAATTCCTAAGAAACCATATAATCTAACACCCTAAGTCTACCAATGAGGTTACCTAGATGCAGAAAAATGAAAAAAAGCTCACCCAGTCTTATAAAGGTGATAAACAACAGAATAAATATTCAAAGCAATATGACATTAGAGGCATTTAAAGGAACACAAGATCAAAGATATTTCCTGAGGTCAACATCCATTCAACACACAGTTCTCTATTATCTAGATCTAGAATTACTGCCAGTAAAAGGCAGAATGCTTACAGTGAAGTCACTCAGCCATTAAGGACATAGAGGCAACACAACATAGTGAATGGAGAGTTGGTTTTCAAGGATCAAATCCAGCCTCTTGCATATACTGGCTTCATGACCCTGGACATGACTGAGTCTCTCACTGTTTAAGGCAGCTCTCTTCTTATAAGTTGCAGACAAGGTGCCAAACTGCATTGGGAGAGGAAGTTTTCTCACCCAGGAATTCCCTATATCAATAAAACCACAGGCCCAGACCTTAATCTTCAGTCTCTTTAATGAACAAGGTCTCTTGAATGAAAGTGCACCCTTTTGAAAGATTTCCATTTAAATTCACACACACACATGCATACACACACACGTATACACACACACATACACACATACACACACACACACGAGATTAGAGACAGTATTCTCCAATGGATAGAGAACTGTACTCAGAATAAGGAAGACCTGGCTACAACTTGCTCCTCTGACAGGGACTGTCTATTCAATCCTGTGCAATGTTTCAGTGCTCCAGGCAACTCTCTAACTGTAAGAAGACATAACTCTTCATTGGTAAAGTAATATAATATGAGATCATCGAGCTCATGAAAAATAAATACAATCATAGCAGTAGTCAATGTCCAATATGCACATTGCAAACCATGTCATCATTTCTCTGATGTCATGGTCTTCTCCAGAAATGAAAGGCAAACACAACAAATAAAATCTTACCCTGAATCTTTAGTCTTTAATAAGACAAAAGGAAATGAAAGAACCAAGAACATACAAAGAAAATACTTTTGTGGCGGTTCCATCCTACTCCTGACCAATATTTCACTATATTTGACCCATTTTCCTTCATTTTTAAACTTATTTTCTCTTCTTTTTGTGCAATTCTCGTTTGTATAAAGTTCTAGTCCACTAGTTTGATGCTGGATTAACTCAAATATGTATTTTCTTATTTCCTTACATACTTCCTGTCTGTAGATTTTTGTGGTACCATGATATTCTCATGAACATACTAATTTATTTAAGTATCCTACAATTATTTGAGATATGTATTCTAAATTTGAGATTTATATAACTTTATCTCTGTGTGTGCATTTTCCAATGTGTTTCCATTTCCATTTTGGGGGGAAAAAAAGAATTTTAAATTATATATTTCAAAATTTAAACTTCAATATTAGAAAAAATTTTCATTTTCTGAGAATAAATAAACTTTACTGGACAAACTTATATATGCTCAACACAAAAAGAAGTGTTTTCTTCTAGCTAATTATTAGAAAGTTGGACACCAGACAATTAAATTTTTTGGCAAAAGAAATTACTAGAGACCATCTAAACAAGCTAAATAAAGAATGAAGTCTGCATCAGAAGGAAAACAACTGAACCAATAAACTCATAGGTCCTTGGAAGTGGTGAAGACACATTAGAGTAGATAGTTTTAATTTGCACATAATCTTTTCTTAGGAGAAATGTCACCATCATAAAATAATTAATTTAATAATTAATTCTTAGTTTTTACATAAAAAGAATTTTCATTTTTCCAATACAATTTTGATCACATGATAGTACAATACCAAAAGTTCTTATATTTGTCACTACCATGCCCAATTGAGAAATTTAATTTAAATTCTGGTAGTATGCCAATATTATAAAATACATATAAAGAGTTCATTTCGGATTTATCTTTTCCTGAGAATTAGGTATCTTGTACATAATTGAAGCAAATGATAAATTCACATACTAGAAAAGAAGATAAAAGAACCTATTATCACTCATTTTATAATAATAGATAATACATTGTATTAGAAGCTATACTGAGCCTCTGGGGTAAGAAAATTAAAATACTAAGACTCCAATAGTTGTCACGTCCAGTGGGTTTTTATATGCCCAAACTAACCCATTCATGAATCCATTTTATTAAAGAAGCCCTTATCGAGACCCACCAAGTACAATACAATAGAATGAGACAGCTGCAGAAAGACAGAGAGAAAAAGACAAGAGAGAAAGTGAGAGAGATGATTCTTTCTTCTCAAGAGCTCTCTTACCAGCTACCTGAAGTGACATAGCATGAACTCATAAGATAGTCAATTAACAATGCAGAGTAAGGTAAGATTAAGCTAGGGGAAAAAAGGGAATGCAACCGTTAAAGATCCAGGGGTAGGGAAATCAGTGGCCTCCAGAACACACGTGGCCCTCTAGGTCCTCAAGTGGGGCCCTTTGACTGAATCCAAACTTTATAAAATAAATCCCCTTAATAACAGGATTTGTTCTGTAAAACTTGGATTCCATCAAAAGGCCACACCTAAGGACCTAGAAGGCTACTTATGGCCTCAAGGAAGCAGGTTCCCCATACGTGATTGGAAAGAGGGAGGTAGCTAAAGCAGTTAACAGAAAAGGCCTTATGTTGCTGTTATTATTGCTGTTATTTATTATGTCTTATATTTCTAGGCCTCATATATCCAGATAGAATTAGAACCAGAATTAGGTTATACAGGCAGGTTAGAGCAAAGATTAATGTTGCATATGAACAAGTAATATTTGGATGACACCAAAGTAACTGACCAGCATGGGACAACGAATTCATATGGGATGAGCACTGATCAGAACTCAGCTTCATGAAAGATCACATCAACTCTGAAACTCACACATCCTTATTATCCTTTGCTCTTTGGGCCCATTCCTTTTGATTGCAGAGGGTTGGAGATTTCCTCTAAGACACGATTTAAGGAGAGGGCCCAGGGACAAAGACATCATTATTCTTCCCCCTCAACCTTGGCTTTTCCATTACTTTTTAATGTGCTGTTATCCCCCATAAGATTGTGAATTCTTTGAGGGCAGGGACTGTCTTTTGTATTTTCTTTGTATCCCCAAATCTTAGTACAGGACCCAGCACATAACAGGTGCTTAATAAATGTTTATTCATTGACTCAGTAACCATTGCAGATGGGATTCTTATTTAGGTCTGAGTTAGGCTAGTTGGACTCTTATCTTCCTTCCACCTTTGAAATTCTCTAGCTAAGACCTCAGACCATAATGCATTCAATGACAATTTTGTTTGTCACGTTCTGCTCCCTGCAAGTTATGGAATTAAAAAATGTCCAGGAAGGTTTCAACAAAATGCAACCATTACCAAAGTTCTAAGGTACTCCAGGAGAAGTAGCATTGCCAGAACTTGTCTCTGTGTTAGGAAAATATGGATTCAAGTTCTCTGGCTGACCTGATGCTAGGGGTTGAGCTGGGGGCAAGGGCACATTATCCCCCAAGCAATTCTAAGACTAAAAACTTTGGAGCAGCTGTTGATTTGTATTGATAGAAGAAGTTTCTTGTCAGGACTTTGCAACTTGTAACATTTCAAAAAACCACTGAATAAACATAAACTTTCATGATTAGTATCACCACCAGGACCACATTACCATGAATACTGGCAATTTGAAGATAGGAAGTGTAACCTTTGACATCTCAAATGCCATTCTAGTGCTAATATTCTATGGATTTAGGATCTTTAGTGAAGAGATCTAAGATATAAATCCAATCAAGAAACAAGAGAAATGTGTAAACTTACAAATGTATAGTAGGTCAATAATACCAAAAAGCAAGGGGCAGAGACAAGATGGCAGAAAATAGCAGCTAAATTGTCACAACATTCACCTCCAAACAGCTTTAAAATAAAACCTTATGTCAAATTTTAAAGAGCAAAGATCAAGGTGAGACATTTTTCCAGCCTAAGATAACTTAGGAGGTTGATAGGAGAGGACTTGACAGAGGTGTGGAATTCCTCATAGTACTTGCACAGAGCTGGAGCACCAGTTTCAGACTTTGCAAGCAGCAGCAGCAGTAACAACTTCAGGAGCTCTCAGTCCAGAGACAGTAAGGACAACTGATTGGAAAGAGATCACAAGGGATCTTTGCTAGCTCTAGATACAGTTGGCACTGATTGGCAACTGTATTACTCATAAGCAGTACTGGGTCACAGTTCCAGGGCAGAAAGTAGCACTTGTGATCAGTTACATGGGAGTTTGGGCACTGGTAAGGGAGCAGGGGCACTGTTCACAATTTCAAGGCAGAAGGAAGTGCTAGAGCTTGAGTTGCAGGGGAACAGGGAACCTGGTCATAGTTCTAGGATCAAGAGGAGCACTAGTGCTTGTGGGGGCAGGAGATCGAGGAACATGGTCAAAATTCCAAAGGGTAGGGATAAAGATTGTGGTTACAGGAAAGCAGGGGTCCTTTATGAATACGAACCAGGAAAGCAGTAACTCTATCTCTCCCCACTTCACACCAAAAAATTTGCACACCCCAAGTACTCTCATTGAAAACAGCAAGAAAAAAGTCTGAAGCTTGATAGAGTGCCTCCCCACCCCTAGGTGAGCATAGTACAATTTTAACATATAGTTCAAAGACAAGAAATGGGCTTGAAAAATGAGCAGGCTAATAAAAAAGAACTTGACCAAGGAAAGCTACTGCCATGGCAGGGAAGATTAAGACATAAACTCAGAAGATAACAATGTGGAAATAGCTATAATCAAAGTCCCAAAGAAAGATCCTAATTGGACTCAAGTCCAACAAGAATTCCTGAAAGAATTAAAGAAAGAAATAAAAGCAACAGAGGGAAAATTGGAAAAAAAAGAGAGTAATGCAAGAAAATTATGAAAAGTAACAGCTTGATAAAAGAGGCAAAGAAGAAAGATAACACTTTAAAAATAATACTTTAAAAAAACAGCATGGCTGAATGAAGGCACAAAAATTCACAGAAGAACTCCTTTAAAGTAGAATAGTCCCAAAAGAAAAGGACGCACAAAATTTTACTGAAGAAAATAACTCCTTAAAAATTTGAATTGCACAACTGAAAATTATTGACTCCATGAGATTACAAGAGACAACAAAGAAAAGTCCAAAGAATGGACAGGAAGAAAGAAAAGAGAAAATGATATATCCCATCCCCAAAAAAATTACTGACCTGGAAAACAGATTGAGAAAAGATAATTTATAAAGACTATATGAAACTCATGACCAAAGAAAAAGCCTGAACATCTTATCTCAGGAAATTATCCAGGAAAATGGCCCCAATATCTTAAATTCAGAAGATAAAATAGAAATCAGAAGAATCCATCTATCACTTCCTGAAAGAGATACCAAAATGAAAACTGCCAGGAACATTATAGTCAAAATCCAGAGCTTTAAGCAGCAAGAAAGAATTCTAATATTATGAAGCCATAAGATCACACAAGATTTAATAGCTTTCACATTAAAGGAGTAGAAGTTTTGGAATATATTAAGGAAAAAGAGCTAGAATTACAACCAAGAATAATTTATCCTGAAAAACTGAGTATAACTGTTGGTGGAATTACGAAGTAGTCCAATCATTCTGGAGAACAATTTGGAACTATACCCAAAGGATTATAAAACTGGGCATACTCAGTGATCCAAAGATATCAAAGGAAAAATAAAAGAACTTACATGTATAACAATATTTATAGGAGCTCTTTTTGTTGTGACAAAGAACTGGAAAATGAGGGCGTTCTTATCAATGGGGGGATGGTTGAGCAAGTTGTGTGATGTGATTTCATTGGAGTACTATTTTGCTATAAGAAATGATGTGTGATTTCAGTAAAATACATGAGAAGACTATTTGAACTGATGCTAAGTGAAATGAGAAGAACTGAGAGATCACTGGGCAATCATAGTTACAACAGCAATACTGTAATGAAGATCAACTGTGAAAGACTTGGCTACGCTGATCAGTACAATGATCCAAGAAAATTTCACCTCCAGAGAGTTAACTGATGAACGTCAGGATGAAAACTGAAAATATAAATTTCTCACTTCATTTTTGTTGGGTTGCTTTTTTGGTGATGTGGCTAATATAGAAATAAGTTTTGCATGATTTCATGTGTATAACTGATATATTGTTTGTCTTCTCAGTGGATGGAGGACAGGTCTGAGAGAATATGTAATTCAATTTTTAAAAAAGAATGTTAAAAATAATATTTTTTTTTAAAAAAGTGCCGAAAATCAATCCAGATCTATACAATGTCATTAGCCAAAGCCACTTGATGTTTTGCATGAATTGGAGCTGATATCTGCCAATATAATGGAAGTTCCTCGAGATCAGGTATTGTCTCACTTTGGAATTTATACATTCCAGTGTTCAACAAAGTCCACAGCACATAAAAAGTGTTTAATTGATGCTTATTTATTGAGCACAGTAAACCTCAACCTGTTGGGTTGAGCACTTTGTAACCAAAATGGGTGAAGTGACTTCTTTAGAAAATCTAAAAAAATAAATACAAATGAGAACCTCCAGTGAAATTATATTTTTAAATGATTAGGAAAAGGTTAACCAAAGAGTTCTTACTAGATACATAAATCTCTCCTCACAGAACAGTTATGTCTTCCAGTTAGGCTAGGAGGTGCTGGTCTGTGTTTATGTTTGAATAGAAAAACTACCAACTGTTTCCCTATGCACAGTCCTCTTCATAGTACTCTGTGTGATAAAAAGGTCAGCCAAACTTTTCTGGTAAGAAAGCAGAATCAAGCAGTTCTTATTTCTTTAAAAAGTAGAACTTTTGGTTTTCCTCCTCTCAGGCAAAGTGTAATTTCTCTACAAATGCTCATATATTGAATATATACTTGAAATCATGCTGGCAGCAACAGCTGAACATAAGGCTAATGCTATATTCCTCCCTCACCCCCTAAGTCACTCCCTGGCAATTAGGCAGGTATTTAAGAAAGAGTATTAACTCTTTCCAGAGATTAAGACTATTTAATTCACTGCAACTGAAGATATCAACTGAAATACAATGCCCTGACTGTCCTTTAGGGGACTGATAAAGGATGGAATGCCCTAGGTACATAACATAATCATTGAGTAACCTAGGCAATGAGAATAAAAGATATAACTTCACAGAAGCAATTGCTGACAGCTAATTAACATTTTTCTGGGTTTTTCAAAATTCTTTTGAAAACTATATATATAACATAAGCCAGACTGCTAATTTGGCACACTGGCATGAGGTCAAGTTGATGCCTAAAATCCAACAAAATGGGATGCAAGCCCTGGTAAGGATGCAAGGGGGATGATCTTTTATTCTGAGTAATTTGTGTGTGTCTCTATCAAGTGAAGAACACCGAGACAACTCTCCCCACTTATACTGAAGGGAATATAATCTCATCTATTTTTTTTTTCTTTTCAGGCTCTTTTTAGCAGAAATATGATGGGTATCATATTATAGGCTTTTTAAAGGGACACTGTCAAGGCTGCAAAGTCTAAAATTAAAGCTGGCAGCTTTGTTTAAGTTCACAGAGACAAAAAAGTCACATTGCCCATATGTGCACATTGTGACATCCTGGGAGAGTGAAAATGGTGGAAATGCCTTTGAAAAGAAATGAAGTTGGTGACTACTGAAGGTGTTGCCTGCAATAATACCAAAGGATCTCTTTGCCACAATCAGAAGGACTGAACCCATGACAGGTTCCATCTCCTTGGCTTTACACACAAAATTATCAGTCTTTGCAATTGAGAAGATCACATGGTTTCCAATATGGGCTATATTCATGTTTCTACTGGGAGTCACGAAGTGAGGTGAAAATTAACATACCAGAAACTAAGTTTTCAATGTACACCACAAAGGGCTAATGGTTCTTGTTTACTTAGGGAAGCCTCAAAGTTCCTCCAGGTGACACTCATTTTCCGATCTTGCTTTTACAAAGGCTCTACCTTATCCCTGGAATGTACACCTTTCCCACCTTTGTCTCTTAGAATTCTTAATATCCTTCAAACTGAAGCTTAAATTGGACCTCCTACATGAGGCTTCTCCTGAAGCCCCCAGCTGCTACCCCTACCTTCTCCCCAGATTACACTGCATTTATTTTATATTTACTTACGCAGGAAAGGGTTATCTCTTCTCATCAAAGGTACACTCCTTGAGAAAAGAGCAGGGTCTCCTTCATTTTGGTCTTTGTCACTGAAGTGACTAACACAGTGCTTGGCACAATAACAGGTAGTTAATGTATACTTGTTGATTGATTGATCTATCTCTGACTTAGTCATTAAAATCTCTATATTGCAAAGTCTCATCTCTGCTCAGTATTTTTTTTACAATGAGCTGCATTATCCAAGCAGATTTTAGAACCAGGAAATCACACAGAAAAGTTGTTATCTAAACTCAGTGAGGCTGCCCATGGGGATGGGGGGTGGGAAGTAGGAGTTGGATTCACTTAGAGCTATCTTTCTGTTTTGCAAAGTATCTTAAAATATTTTTGAAGAAATATGGTAACGTTGTTATCCTTCTGGAACTAGATACGTTGACACTGTTGCTTTAACTCACAGCTTGTTAAATACTGCTCAGTTTTTCTATAACATTTTTTTCGGTTAGGAGACTAGAATCAGCATATGGGAATTGCTCTTTTCCTGCTAATCTGAAGCCATTACTAACTATTCATCTGTGACATGCACTCTTTATTGTAACTAAGTATTTTAGCTTAAAAAATATCTCGTCTGCCACTTTTTTTTTCTTGGCATCTCCTCATTTAAATTTACTTTAGCAAAAATTCCAATCAGTTTCAAGTTGGATATTGCCCATAAGATTGAGGGCAATCCTGGCTTGCACTGCAAGAAGCAACCCTAGAGGTAGAAGGACAATTCATTCTCTCCAACTATTGTGTAACAATCCTTTCATTAGAGGCACATAGAATCATAATGAGCTCAATAAATGGGTTTCAAAATAGGTTATCAAATTAACATCATATAGAAATGGCTTCCAGTTAATAAAGCCTTGAATTGAAAACAACTACGATTTGAACACACATGCTCAATTTTCCTAAACTATTATATCTAAGGAAGGTAGGTATTGATTTGTTTTTTGGGGGTTTTTTAAATTATTTATTCTAACCAGGATCCAAGTGCCTCACAGTCTTATGCCACTGTTTGGCATGAAATAAACAAGTAACTGTGTCAAACTGACAAAGCAGTACTAAGGCATCTGTATTGAAATTCATTCAGTGATTTTCAGTGCTTGTGAGGTTTTTTTGGGGGGGGTGAAGAGGGAAGTTCTTGAATGAGTCCCAGGTCTTACTTCATTATCTGAAGAGCTCAATTCTGATCTATATAAAAATAAAATAAAATTATAGAAACCAACTTCTGTAATTAAATCCACCAAACTATGCAGGATCCTATTTTCATTTAACTTTTTAGACTCCTAATTACAGCTATCCATCTACATAGGTCTTAACTTTGGCTCCCCTGATATGTTAGTAATTGCAAGAATTTTTCCTCAAAATAAAAATCCATCCCAATATATCAACTTTCTTATTCATCCCATAAAATGACAATAAATGTCTCTGTGGGTCAATATTTACATAGTCTTTGGGTTTTAGATAAGTAGCTATATAAAGTGTAAATTTTAAAGAGTATATGATCAAGCTCACTTCTGTAGTCAATACATTCATTTCTTTAAAAAATGCATCTGGTGAGACAATCATGAAGTTTTCTTTACTAGTACTTCTGACCCCTCCCCCCCCAAAAGATAACCCAACAACACTTAGCCTGGAAGTTAAAGCACAAGTCTTGAAGTTCGGAATTCAGAGTAGGAATAATACTTCAAGACTGAATTGCTGTACTGGAACCTCCACCCCACAATTTCCTGTACATATGACTACCTTAATATATTACAATTCATTTTTATTCATGAAGTACTTTGGAACATTATCCAGAGAATTCCAAGTGCTTTATGAATATTATGCAAATTAAAAAGAAAGTCTCTGAACAAATCAAAGCATAAATAAATGAGTAAATAAATGGATAAATGATACACAAATAAAGGAAGAGATAGTGACAGAGAAAGAAGAGAACAGAATCGAAGACAGAAGCAGGAAAAAGTGAAAAAAAGAAAACTAGTTCTCAGGAATATTATTCTTTTAAAAAGATATTGATAATTGGTAAGATGATGGTAGAATAAGGTTGTGAGAAAGTCTCCACTGTAGTGAAAGGGAGAATAATGCCTCTAGAAACTCAGTTCTTGTCAATGATTAGGGACTTAGAGAGGAGGAAGTAAAATGTCATGAAATAAACTCAAAATTGCATCACAGGTAAGGACAGGAAGTGGGTCTATGACTTCATTTACATGAGAAACATCTGAACAAGAAAGTGCCTTCTATTAATACATGTAGGATACTTCTCTGTAACTTAATCTTAGTTGTCTAGAGAACTGAGAGGTTAAGTAACTTGGTCTGGGTCTCACAGCTGAAGAAGAATAATTTTTAGGCTCGAAAGAAAGGTGATATGTTACAACTACACAGTAGTACGAACGTGCACTTAAACTAATCTGAAAGGCCAGGTGACTGATAGACCAAAGAATAAAATGGGAAGGAAGGGATAAGCAAGGATAAAACTGAAAAAAATGTATCTTAAAATGTCTCATTTTAAAATGGAGACTAGGCAGATGGTATGTTTAGTATGCAGAAGAAAATGAAGGTGTAGAGCCTCCAAAAGTAATGAGTCAACATCAAGATTAGTTGACATGACTCCATATCAGTAGTATGTAAGCTTCTCCCCCCACCCTCATTCACCCACCCCTTTGGATCCCTAGGGTACTATGTCTCTTACAGAATATAGATAGTTCTCTCTTTACTTAAGTGAACCAATCCAAAAACCTCTCCTTAAAGCAACTTTCACATGATGCAAATTTGCCCTTACCCACTCATCTCATTTAGCCTACATAACAAAACCATATAAAAGGCACGAAATGTACCATGATGCAGATATATTAAATGCTGTACTGTAATAATAAAAAATTTATGAAACAAAAGGTAAATGATAAAGTATGCATAGTATTGCATAGTAAAGTTAGCATGTTTAGTACATTGTCATTTCCCTACCTATCTTACCAAGTCTTTATCACTGGTAGTTGACTATACAATTTTTTTTTAATGAAATTATTGAGAGGTGTTTGGACAGTGGCTTCTTCCCCCCCTGCCCAATTATATACCTGATGCAAGTATGTGATATTATCTGCAAGTAGTATTTTTTATGTGGATTTCTTTTAGAATAATAAAGTTCAATTTTCATAATGCAAACATATAAAGTGAGAATTGTTTCTGCTTGATAAAGATGTTTTATTGTATTCTGCACTAATTTAAACTAGAGGCAGTTAATATAGCTATTTTACACTTAGCATTAAACTCCATTAACATTAAACTCCATGTGTTGGGTTTTTTTTTTTAAAGGTAGTGTCAAGTATTCTTAGGCATGAGCTAGACTCTGAACATTACAGATCCCATTCTATCTCTTCTTCCCGTAATGTTGCACACTGGCCTACCCAGATCTTCCTTCGTAGCCATATCCTAAGCTCTAGTAATCAGTTAATGGCTAGTAATAATTAAGACTCTACAAAGTACAAGGAATATGTTTTAACGTATGAAATTCATAATGAGAACACCAACCATTAATTATAAGAAAGGCATCCGTGAGTTAGGTCTAAAAGGAGTAACATAGATATAATCTGCTACTTTGCTAAACTTTGTAGGATTTTTGTTTGCTCCACATTAAGCTTGCTCTTTCTCTATGTAAATATCTTATTGGACATGGGAGTAGGTCTGAGTTCCATGGCTAAGCAAAAAATGGGTCTTTCAGCCCTTAACTATCTCTTTATCCTTGTTGTCTTTTCACAGTCAAGGACACTTGAATAATAACTATGGTGGGCAGAGGGGAATGTCTAGAGAGAGGCCAGCAAACTTAAGTGACTGAAAAAGATCAAAATAAAAAGTTAAAAATCATTTTGATTAAAAGTCTCAAGTATCAAAATAGCTGGCATGGTACGCAGTGAAAAATCTGGACAGATCATTAAATCTTTAAGAATTATACCAATAGTGGAAAAGGTATATAAAAGAATCTGAAAGCCTAGAGACTTGATTGCTGTCTGGTAATCTGATGACATACACACACATATTACATACATATATATATATATACACACATAGAGACATACATATATGTGTGTATATATGTAACTATATATATACATAGGCACATATATATACACATATATACGTATACACACACATATATAACTATTTAATTTTCAATTGGAATTTAATGACTCAGTACCATAGTGGATAGCAAGCTGGACCTAGAATCAGGAGGATCCAGAGTCACATACTGCTTCAGATACAAAGTAGCTATTTGACAAATGAAAGTCACTTAATTTCTCCCCAAGTCTCAGGCCACTTCCTAGGTCTTACTTGCTAAGTTATAAACAGGTTGCCAGCTGAGTTAAAGAGAATTCCCTATGGTGTCAAAATCACATATCCTTTTATACTTAGTTACTTATTTTGAGAACAGAACACAATTACTGTTAATGATTTAAGTATTATTGGTAACACCATAAGGCAATCATTTTCTTTTTAAAATATGATTTCAAAAGATTTACAGAGCTTAAACTACCTTATATCAAGGAACCAAATACTTTTCACTTGAACACACTTTCAATTTTATAAAGGAAAACTTACCTAGAAATAGATACATATTTTCATTTTTAGACTTCTGTGATAGAAAAGTACTAGACAAACCAGAACATTAGAGCAAAATCAAAATAGACCACAATTTGGAGCAAACAGGAAGGAAAGTATGCATGTAAAAAATGTGTTGAATGACTTTCTCAAAAAGTACTAAGCAGAATTCTCTATTCCCTCATTAAATACAACATACCCATTTCTTCATTAAGATAAGTTTCTAACCAAGGAAGTATGTAATGGAGGGAGGACTAGTAACTGGTATGGATGACTTGAACTATCAAAATTCAATCAGGGCACTTATTTCAAAATGTATTGCTTTGAAAAGCATAATGGCCTCAATTCTAAGAACATAGAAAATGTAAATGGATTAATATATACATGTTTTATATATATTTATATATATATACACATAAACTATGATAAAATGATACTGAAATTTTAATACAGCACATATCATTTTCTTATATTCATACATAACTATTTTGATAACTTATATGAGCTGATTAAATCTACTAAAAATGCCTTTCAAACTGAAAAAAATTTAAAATGCCAGAAATATCCATTTCAGCTTAATTTTAAAAAAAAAACAATACTAGTGACCCTTCAGGGGAAAATATGTAAAATTATTCATTTTAAAGCCAATAATATCTAATTCAATGAAAAATGAATCGAATCATAATATAATTGACTTGATGCTATGTTTCATACAGTGCCTGCAAGTGAAAGACTAGATTTAGGAAAGAATAACTTGATAAACATGTTTAGCAAGCAACAGAGGCAGAGAAAAACGTCAGGGTAAGGGAGAAAAGAGAACAGAGAAGCAAAGAAAAGGGCAAAAGAAGAGGAAGGCAGAGATACAGAAGCAGGCAAAGATAAAGAAATTGGAAGTAAGGCAGCACACAGAAAGAAATACAAATGAGGCAGACATTGAAAAACTAAGAAAAGGGTGATGGAAACTGACGCAAAGAATAGGCACAGAGACCTACCTACAAGCAGTAAAAGACAGTGAGAAAAAGAGATGGAGACCACCAGAGAAAGAGAGAACACTGGAGAGAGAGGAATCAAGAGACAGAGCCCACAACTGATTTCCGCAAGACTTCCTGTGATAAGATAAGACAGCTTGGTTGCAGTGCATATGTTACAAGTACAGTCGGCATAAAGTAAAGGTTTATGTAATGCAAAGATCACACTCAGATACACATGCACATACACACACATAAACACAAAACATTCATTTCAAGCCTGAGCTTAAAGGGGAGGTTAATAGGAAACAACAGCAACAATGACATTTTCTTTAAAAAGCTCTTGAAAGGAAAACTAATTTACTTCAACTATAACAATTCATGAATTAAAAGAAAAATGTTACATTCCTGATGATGATTTAGTGGTTTTGCTTTTTTAAAATAAAAGACAGAAAGAAGAAAATTGTATTTTTCATTTTGGTTTGGAAGGAATGAAGCTAACAAATATTCTTTCATTTTAAAAAAACTCAGTCAAGGAAATTTTATTAAGAAATAGCTGTTTCTCCCTGCCTTAAATCTAAGACTTGCTTATTGAAACACAAGTACACTTATTCTGAATCCACTTATACTTCGACAACATTTCAGTAGTATTTTTGCTTCCTTAGTATTAAATTAAGAGCAAGGTATCTCCGTATCGTTCAACAATTTCCCCTCACATGCACAACGCAAAAGTTTGCTGATCACAGATTTTTACTGTAAGAGAGCCAAGAAGAGGCAATTACTTATACTGATGCCGACTTTTACAAGAGATAACAACAATCTATCCTGAAAATACCCAAGCTGGCAATCTTTTTCTTTTTTAATATATTCCAACCAAATAGATTTTTTAAAACTCTACAAAGAGTGTCTGGGCAGGTCATTCATTTAATCACCAAAGCAATAAACAGTGGAGGACAGCTACATCACTGATTAGGGCCTAAGGATGTTTAAAGCCTGGAAAAGCGCTAGTGTGAGGAAGCAGTCTAATCTTTGAAATCCTATTACTACCCCGGAAGATGTAGCAACTCAAAGCCATTCACACTTACATGATGAAAAACGGAACTAAGGGAAACAGGAAAAGTGGTAATGACAAATTGAGTGGGACTCTAGGTGGACACTTGGCAGGCAGCCTTTGGCTTTAGAGGAAGACCAAGGAGATATGTCCACTAACTTCTTTTTTTTTTATAAAGAAGGCAGGACTTGCCAAGGTGCCCCGATTGAGACAATGCTCGGAGGGGCTTGATTTTATGCAAATTATGCCCAGCCCTGGGGCAAAGTTTGCATGCTCCTTGCCCCTTTGTTTTCACAAGTGTAAAAGCTGCACAAGCTAATAGGGTCCCATCCCCTTATTAAAGGGCACCACACAGCTTTAGGGATCAGGAAACTCCTGCAGCACACGTGCTGTCCAGCTGGCAACTAGAGACATCTTCAGCAAAGGCCACCCCTCCTACATACAGCCTGATGAAGAACATTTTTCTTGTAGCCAAAACATACATTTCCTTCCTCTATTTCAGCATTTAGCAAACACTGGGACTGGACAATGATGTCAGGGATTATGAAACTACAAAACTGAGATTTTTAAGCTGTGGAGCCTACCAAAATTGCATAGCTATATTTCCCCAAGTCATTTTCAACCAAAAGAATGTGCTCTGACATCGTTGTGGAAAATAACTGGAAGTTGTGTTGTGTGGCTTGTTTGTTTGTGTTTTAAGCTACTTCTTAAACAGCCATGTACCAGCAAGGAAGACTGCCCACTGTCATTTGTAAGTGGCTTATAAATTCTGAGGTAGGAACTACAAAACATGACTTGCTACACTTATACCTTCTTTCAAAGGATTTTAAAAGATGGTAGAAATAATAGGTGAAAGAAGTCTTTCTGAGAAAGTATTAGTAAGTAGTGAGGCAATGTGAATGTGTGTGTGTGTCTGTGCGTGTGTGTGTCTTTTCAAAGGAGAAAGGAGAGACATACTGAAATAGCAGTCGCTTATTTTGTCCTGGAAAGGTTGGTATTTACTTATTCACTAAGTAAATCATCTCAGGCTTGCTCTTCATGATTTCATGTTAATGTGTTTCTGGGAATACATACTAGTAAGAAGTTTTGATAAATTTCCTGTACTGTTTAACTAAAAGAAACCTAATGTGTTTCACAGGTTCATGTGCTGAAGCACTCAGTCACTTCTCCATTTGCAAATAAAAGAGGAAAGTGTTATGAGAGACAAGAAAAATCACAGAAAGACCAGAATAAATTAATCTAAACAATAACAATAATAAAACCTCAAAGAAATTATTTAATTTTTACAACAAAAGGAGATGTGACTAGTAAAAAAGGAGCCGAGCACTAAGTGAAATATGATGACAACATGGGAAACAAGTGATAGTAACCACCACCATCACAACACTCCTCTTTGTAGCCTTTGAGAAACAATCCAGTTATTGGCCTATAGAGTTCACTGAATCTACATTGCCATGCTTATCACATTATGCTTCATCTCTCTTGGTAGACTGTATACACCATTATATGAAGGAACTGTCCATTCAATTATTTGTACCTTCCATGGTACCCAACACAAAATGTTGCAACTGGAGATGATCAACGATTATTTACTGAATTAGATTGAAGTGATTTTTTTTAAAAAGCACAACCTCACTTCTGAGTATTCTGAACCTACATTTTCTCAAAGTCTCACCCCATCAGGCTGTTGTCTGTGCCTCCAAGTGCTACAACTGTCCACTGTTAACATGAACCTGGTTCTCTTAGCACCCTGACACTGGACATTCTACCACATCCCTTTCATTATATGGAAAAAAAAAAATCAGTCCTCCATAACACGTGCCCTTGCATGCACCCACATGCACTGAGAGACTCTAACATATGGATATTACATCTACAAGTCCGTGTAATAGCCCTGGAGCACAATATCATCATGTTGTGAGGGTGCATACTTTTATCAAACATTTGCATGTATGATTACCTTGAACTGCCACTGACTGATATAATGTCAGTAAGGTATGACAAACTGTTGTTTTCATTTTCCTATCTCTGATAAGCAAAATTCTTCTCTGATGCCTCACTATGGCATGAAAGTGACTTTGACACCTTGAGGCCTATGCCAACCAGAGCTGAAGCTCTCTTAAGTCATACCAAGATGAAAAAACTTTGCATGAAGGCCTGGTAAAAGACTTTGTCTTTTATTTCTGAAGATTGACAAATAAATTTAGCACATCTCATCACCAGTAGGTACGGTGGTAAATTTAGGAAAGCAAAGTTATTCAGGAAAGCATCTGTTGAGGTATGACAAGGTTGTGAACTACATTGTAGAAGGACATACCCACACAAGGAAAATCAAAAACCTTTTACGGTATCTGAAGATGGGCCAAGATTATGCAATTATTTCTCTCGGTCTCAGTTTCACTGTCTGTTAAATGGCACTTCTATGACTGCTTACCTAGAATAGAAGTGGAATTGGATGTGCTTAATAAATTAAAATATGCCAAAGCATCACACTCTAAGGTTTTGTAATTAAGAAACAGATGACAACCCTTATAGTAGCAACAAAGTGACAAGATTATATTATCATAAAATATATCATATTTTATTTATGATAATGATTTATGATATTTATATATAAATATATATTATTTATTTATCACATCATAAAATAAACCATCTTACATACCTAATGGTTTGTCGATCAGTCAATAAGCATTTATTACACAATGACTACGTTCTAGGCACTTTGCTAAGCACTGAAGATAGAAAAAGAGGCAGAAGATATTCCCTGTCCTCAAGGAGCTCACAATCTGTTTTATATATATATATATATATATATATAATTTCTGCTCTGTGAATTATAAGCAATCTAAACTGAGACATAAATAAGGTTGCCCACACTGAAGTGCCTTGAACTGAACTGAACAGTGTCACCAAAAGCATGGAAATCCCTTTGATCTCTAAGCTTTCCTATTTCTCAATCTCATCAAGCTTCATTCTCCTTTTTGCTAAGCCCACTACAAGATGAAACATACCTAGGAAAAAGAAGTGATAATATTAACATTTAATTTTTGCAGCAGAGAAGCCATTGTTAAAACTGGTGAATTGTAATCTAAATTTATTCCTAAGTTTGTGCTCATTCTTCATCTCTAGACTTTAGCTGTAACACATTAGCTAAATAACTTGCAACTGAATTCTCCCTCGATGCCAGGAATGCTTTATAAACAACTAGCTGGGATTCAAAGCCTAATGGGCAGGGAATGATGCTATTTAACCATGTCCTGAAAAGCACCCATCATATTCTTTCCTCAGAAATACTATGTGCCATAAGAAGAGAAATAAGACAGCTTAAGAAGTTTTTGGAAAAGGCTTAATTGAAAAGTGGATAAATAAGCTACTGAAATATTAAATGGCTTAGGAAGGGGAATAGGTGTGAGGGAATGGACATCTTGATTATTAGGCAGTCACATTTCCTACTAAGTGGAAAGGAAATCATTTGATACACAAATATGCCTATTCCTATTGTGTCTTCAAAATCTGATCTTGAGGACACCTGTTGTAAAAGCTAACTGAAAGTTTCCTGTTAAGTAAGGTTAAGGAAAACCCAGTTGAATGAAAGCAGTCTATTAGCCTAATTTTGGCCCTTTAGCACTGGTATTACAAGGTAAAATGCTATAATTGTGAAAAGAAAGGATTTGACCATGTAAAAATAAAAAAAAAGAAGAGAAAGGGACTGAATTTATAATTATTATCCAGAAAATCCAAAGTGAGGCTCAGTTAACTGGAAAAAGTATACTTTTTTATCACAGACATTCCTCTAATATTGAACTTGTAGTCAGAGATTGACTATAATTCATAGACCTATAACTTTACTGTTCTAGGTACTTCTTTCACTGACATAGACCAAAGCTTCTCTATAGTTCTGTAGGTTGGTCTCTAGGCCCACACACTCATCATAAAGCCAGCCTGGTGACAAGCTTCCCTGCACTTGGCAGGCCCTCTGAAACACGTGTACGAACCATGAGTGGATGTCCTCAAGTCTTCCTTCCTTGGTAAGAACTGACTAGAGCAATCTCTTCACGGCTACATCCTTTGAGATGACAGGCTCACCTCACCTCTTGGACATGATGAGTCCTTAGAGGAAGACTTAATGACATCCAAGTCAGAGGAAAATATAACTAAGTAAACTAAATTGATAAAAAGATGATAGGAGAAGCAGAATGGAATGAAACTATGTGCATGTAATCAGAGTTCAAGTTTTTACCCTTCCTCTGTTTAACATAAACGTAGTATCTTAACGTAGCATCCATGAACTCACTTTTAAAATGGTAACTATTTCCATATAACTGGTCTCCTTTGTAATGGTATGTTTTTATTGTATTTATTTAAAAATCTCTCTGAGAAGAGATCCACAGACAGTTCAAAGACTCCATTACACACACACACACACACAATCTTTATTTGTATATGTCCATAGGATATAAAACCAAAAAACCCACAATGATAGCATATTTTTATGGAATTCTGTCTGAAATGAAAGGATTAATCTTCCTACTAGAATAATGAAAGTCTCCCCCTTCAATCACCCCCAACACATACTGATAAGAATAGCAAAAGATTATTAAAAGTCATTGTTTTCCCTGATTTTAAATATTTATATGCTTCTTTTTTGTTTCAGAGAATACAAATTTATTCAAAAACCTTCCTGATGTATTATCTTAGGGAAAAAAATCATTATCACAAATAGTGGGGAAAAATGCTCTGCCTGGGGTTGGGGAGTGATGGAAACCTGTCCAAAAGGATTCTAATCCAAATCAAACCAGAAGTAAAAGAGGTAGCACAACAAAACCTATTCAAGAGACTAATGGGCATTTCTTTATGTTTTCAAAGGGTCTGAGATGAGGATTGTTTTAAGGCCAGTCCAAACAAGAACTACATGTTGTCCTTGGAAGGGCCCAGAATACCCATGGCTACCCTCACCTCAGACAATCATTTTTAAAGATGACCTTTAGAAGACCAATGGGACCTAATATACACCTGTCATTCAGTGATTCTACAACACTATGAAATTATATCAACATTTGAATGTGAAATTCAAGTTCTCCATTCATGCTTTTGCCTTTTCTTCTCTAAGGGGTAAAAAAAAAAAAAAAAAAAAAAAAAAAAAAGACCATAATAACAGTACTACTTTTTCACTGAGTACAGAGGGAACTATAAAAAGTTTGGTATTTTATTACTAATGTTGAAAAACCAAAATAATAAAAGAAAATTAGCTATGGTAAATGTGTCATTAGGAGAACTAGATAATATCCATTTTGTAGACTTGCAGCGGCAGCTCTAAAATAAAAAGTAAACACACTGAACATATATTAAAGCCCTTATTTGTAATTTCAAAATTATTCTTACTTGAGTCAGAATGCAGTATTAATAAAAATAAATTTTAGTGGGTGAGATCCATTTTTATTATTTAAATTTACTTGTAGAAACATTAAGAAGTATATGCAAAATGTTGTGAATAATTTTTAAACTGTTAAAAGTTAAATTAGTGACTCCCCAGCATCAAACTCAGAGATATTATTTTGTCATTTTTCAATTGAGGGGGACTATGGATTGCTACAACCAAATTTTTAAAAAAATCTGATTCCTTCAAAGAAGAAATAAGCTCTAATTTCACTGAATTTAAGATTTTTTTTTAACTTTCCAGATATGGAAAAATTACAGAATTGTTAGAAAATAAGAGGAAAATAGTTCAAGCAATGTGGAGAGGTAATATAACTTAGAGAATAGGGAAATAGACTTGGAGTCAGGGAAAGACAGGTTCAAATCCTGCCTTAAATGTTTACTGTGTGACTCAGAAGAAGTCAACCTCTTGGTTCCTCAGTTTCTTCATCTTTAAAATGAGGTGGTTGGACTTGATAGGATTTCTTCAAGCTCAAATTCCTCAAGTTTTTTCCTCATAGGCAGGGTACAAAGAAATTATTTGGTAAAAAATTAAAGTGCTACAGAAGTGCAAGCTATTCATTTTATCACAGAAATCTAATTCTAAAAATTATTACTGCCTTCATTTTTTATTTTCCTCCCCTGACTCATAGTATGAGGTAAATAATAACTGATCAAACAGGTCAAATCAGTTCTAATTCCCCTATTTCCATTTCTTGGGAAGGTCCTAGAGGTACCACATTTGAGTGTGAAAATAAGGTTCTCAATAAAGAAGATTTAGTCTCCCACAACATGCAGACCATTTTAATCTTTTCAATGACAGCAATTTGTTCAAAAAGAGAGAAAGCAACAGAGAGAAAAGGGGGAAAAACAGAACAAAACACAAAATTTTGAATGGAAAGTAAATTCCTTTGACAAATCTTCAAAACTTAGATCATATATGAAACTATTCCATTGTCACCACAGAGAAAGAAATAATCCCAAACAAGATGAATGTAGAACTATGAAATAGAGATTTTGCCACTGACAAAGGGAATGATTTCGTTAACTTCACAGCAGGGTATTCATAGAGCAGATACTGCTTACCAACGGAAATGATATTAAATTAGTGAAACACTGGGCTTAAAAGCTATTCTCAGCCTAATTGAAGCTCTGAATATTATACTGAAAAAATATAGGAAGAGGAAGAGAGAGACAGAGAGAGACAAAGAGAAACAGAGACAGGGAATGTGGGTATAGGCATACTTTGGTAGACATAGAGAAACCAAGAAGCTACTCAACATAAAATACATTAAGGTTAATCTATTAATTAGGTATTATTAGATTAATTAAGTTAATGTGATTTTGTTGTTGTCTGGTCTTTTCGGTCATATCTGACGTTTCATGACCTCATTTGGGGATTTCTTGGCAAAGATACTGGAGTGGTTTGCCATTTCCTCCACCAGTTCATTTTACAGATGAATAACTAAGGCAAATAAGATGAAATGACTTGCGCAGGGTCACACAGCTAGTAAGTGTTCAAGGTCAGATTTGAACTCAGGAAGATGAGTTTTCTGACCCAGATCTGGTGTTCCATCCACTGGATCACCTAGCTACCTCCACTGTGATTTTAAGCTACATTAAGAAATGTCATGCTCAGCACTGAGAAAGTAACAGTCCCCCTCTAATCTTTTTTCAAACCACATCTAGATTATCATGTCCAATTCTATGTGCCACATTTTAAGAAGGACTTTGATAAACTAGAAATATCTAGCAAAAGTCCTTGAGAAACATCATATAAGGGATCTACTGTAGGAATTGGGGATGTGTATAGATTGGAGAAATAAAGAATTGAGCAGTCTATCTTAACTGTCTTCAAGGGCTTTCACATGGAAGAAGATTTAGAATCATCCTGCTTGATGCCAAAACGCAGAACAAGAAAAAATGGACACAAGTCACAAAAGGTGAAATTTAATTTTGATACAAGGAAAACCCTCCTAACAATAAAAGTTATGCAAAAGTAGAATGTACGTCCATTGGAAGTAGACACCAGCTCCGACCATTCTCCACCAAAGGAGGTCTTTTGGCAAAAGCTGGATAACCATTTGTCAGGTGTATATATATAGTAGAGACAATGTTGGCTCAGGCACAGGTTGGATTGGATGGTCTTGCCAAACTACAAAATTCTCCTTCTCTTATACAACATTAAGAAAGAAGGAGATAGTCACACTATTCGGGTTTTCTGTTTGTTTTGTTTTGTTTTTTACTAATCAAATAAATAGTCTGGACAGAGATATTTACTCAAATGAAACTCTGTTGTCTCCAATTCAGTCAAGATGACTATCTGGTGGCTTAGACATGAAGTAACCTACAACCATGAATCATGGAGGTTTATGTATGCAGTACTTCAAGATTTTCCAAAGTCTTCATATGTATTACCTCATTTTATCTACACAACAATCCTGTGTGGTATAACAGGAACAAAACAAAAATTGGACTCTGAAAAATTGGTCTCAAACCCCAAATCCGACATTATCTCTATAATTTTTGTAAAGTTATTTAAAATTGTTAAGCCTCAGTTTCCTCATCTGTAAAATGATCTACTGAACACACAGACTGTTGAAGAAACTTTTAAAAACTTTAAAGCAATTTGCTTTTTGAAATGTGAGTTTTATCCTAAGCATATTTGGACAAAAAGGTACACTGATCAGTTAAATGTTGTATTTCTAATCAAAAGTTAAAGTTTTGATATGAAAATGGAAAATATTATCCTGGTTCACCTAGATACTACAGGTTAAATGAATTTTATGAATTGTAATTTTTCAAAAAGCATGCTAATTTTGCTTTTAAAGAATGATGCTCTCAAACCTCCACTCCACAAACTTCGTTTAACTCAAAATTGCATCAAGGCAATAATCTTTGGTTAAAGCAACCTGTCACAATGCATCATGTAGCAATTTGCATGTAATGCTAAAGTTTACAGAATTCTTTATACATACTATCTCCTTTTATCTTCATAACAGCCCTATTTTTTTTAAAGCAAATACTTTTATTTTACTGGTGTCAAAGTTGAGGCTTAGAAAGGCTAAGTATCTTAGTTGAGGCCACACAGCTATCACTTTCTTAGGTACAATGTAAATAAAATGAACATAAAATTACATAAATCTATTTAATACTACAGGTAGAATACAAAAAGCAAAGCATGGGATTTGGTTAATCTCAAAGGATCAATTGCACCCTTCTGCCTGTAACGCTGGCCATATCTATAGCATTTGTTACATTTGTTCTCAAGCAGAAACATACTTAATGGGACTTTAGAGTGAGCATATGGGATTGTTACTTCTTTACTGTATACTATCTATCTAATTATGGCTCACAGTATCTTATTTAATTTTAAAAATCATGTCAGTTCTGAACAAAGTTCATCATTTTTGAATGAGATCCTTGGCAGAGACAGATGAGTACACCAACGACTCAGAGGTATGCATTAAGTGAAAGAAATGGCATAAAAGCCAATCACAGATACTTCAACAAAACTAATTCCAGCTATCCTAATTAAAGTCTATAATATCTCAGTATAATTTTTATATTGTAAGTTTTGCATAATGTATGCTACGAGTTTCTGTTATTATACTGATTTACAGAATGGTCTCAAAATATGTTCAAATTTGGCTATAAATGTATATTTCTTGATCAGACTTTTAAGTATGATACTTGTTAGAAAGTTTAAAGGAAAAAAAAAGAAAGGGTAAAGCTTGGTATTTTAATGAGTTCAAAATTATATGTAATTAAATTATAAGCAAAACAGCTATATTCTTTGGGGATAATTTTTTTTTAGTGAGCGCAAGTATGAAAATGTTACAGAGAAGGAAGTTATTTTTCCCACATATTGTCTTTAATTTTCTCTTCAGGAAAAAATATATCTTCCAAGGAAAAATGTTATAATAGCATACAACATGAGACAGTTAAGTTGAACTCACTGATCCCATTTTCTGATGCTAAAAGAATAGTTTCTGAAAATATGCAAAGTGAAGGAAATCACTGATTTATAGAGAGTAAATAGACCATCATTTTGGCTTTTATTGAAATAAAATAAAACGGAAAGATTTTCTAGAATACAGGAACTGAAAGGAGCTCTGAACTCTAAATGTCCTCCCTCCCCATACCTTTTTAAGTTTGAATAAACATATTTCATGGATAATAATGACACCAAAAAGCCTGATAGTAGTTTTGCTAATGCAAAATTTTCAATATTGAAAAGGGGAATAATGAAAATCTGTACTTTGGTCAGGAAAACAAACAAATAACCCTCACGTTAACAAATGCTACTTAACACTTTAGGGATTAGCTCAGGGTTTTTTCATCACCAAGAACAACTTTAAGCATTTAACCAAAAAGGTTTTCCTGTATGATGATAAACCATATTATTTATGGACCCACATCTCAAGCCATTGCATTGCCTGTAGCCCCTGAAAAAGTCACTGTTTTCCTAAACATTTACTACACAATTACTTTGTTACCAAGTTATTCCACTTGTATTTATTTTATGGATTTGTTTTTGTCATCTACCTCATAAATCACAGGATCACAGAATGTGAGAAAAGCTAAGAGCAGTTCTAGAACCCCAATGGATCTCTCCTTCAGTAGGTGCTAGTTTACGTGGTTCTTTAAAACTTAATATCCATCTGACTCACAAGTCATTTTTCAAGTTTCTCAGCATGAGGGAAAGCAAGAGGATCAAACTACAAATATGGACTCATGAAATCAGTGTTACTAAGGAGACTTTGATTTGCCATTAATAGAAGAAAACAACTGAAAACCGAAGAAGATATATGAAATACCCTGTGTTTCAAGACTAATATTGTCTATGTTACTGTTTCTTTCTGGTCCACATACAATATACTCATGAATTATAAGAATTTTAGAATCTCTGCACTGAAACAAGATAACATCAAGCATTTTAAATACCATCCACGTTCAAATGCATCTCATAAAATTGGAAGTCAGTTTGGTGGAAGCACACAGTAACTGAAAATTAACTTTTTGCCAAGAATATGTCACAACCAGATCTTAAAATTCTCTCAAAATTACACCACAACTTTATTTAATTCCACTCAACACATTATGAGTTTCTTCACAGAAATGGAATGACAGTAGTCTCCTTGACAGCAAACAATAAACAGTAAATTATTATTTTACAATATGTGTCCTCCTTCTCCTTCTTATACTATCCGTCTTCCAAAAAATATAAAAAATAGTAAGAAAGGTAGGGAAATCTTGCAGCTGGCAAGTTTTTGTTCTCAATGAGGAAATTCTTAAACTCCGTACTGCTCCAGACACTGAAGGATTAGATCCTACTAGGGAAAACACAGGAAAATGGTAATAAACATTGCAGAGTAATCCACAGGAACCACACTAGGTCTCAGTGTAGTTTTACTCTAGTATCCCATAATAAATGGAATTATTCTGCCCCAAATCTCTGCTTGAGCATCACACTTTCTATTCTTTTCCAAAGGGAAAAAATCTAACTTTACTTTACCTTGAACTTTAAACAAGCTCTCTTCATTTCTATTCCTTACTGGAATACACCTATATGTGAAATTATATGTTTGTTTCACCATATGATGTTACACAAAGCTGGAGCTGACTGATGTGGGGGATTCTGCTGAGCATTTTATTCCGGTAAGTTTTAATCTGACAAAAGAAGTTATAGTTTTCTATCTCAAAAATATATAAATAAATGCAGCCATATGCTGCAACAATCTTTATGTTATAATGGATTTTACAGTATCCTAGTCCCCCTTCTGTTCAGATGTATATCTTTTTGAGAAAGAATTCAAAATGGGAAAAGCCAAAAAGAAGAAAACCACATCTAGGCTTGAGTCACTTTTACTCACACCTTTCAGTTTCTTACATGTGACTCAAATGAAGAGCTTTGTTAAAATACTTAATATAAACCAGGCAGGTATAAGCACATATGGGTATACATACACAAGGACTTGTTCACAAATGAAGAATTGATACAAAGACATACAATATATTTGATAAAATTAATCCTTGAAATCATGTGATTGTATGTGTATCCACAGTTATATATAAATGTTTACACACTTTCCAACATGTTTCCACCACCGACTAAAAGTCCAATGGATTTAACTCTTTCCTGTCCAAAAGTTATTGTAATATCACTAAATTTAAAAAATAAGCATTTTAAATAGTTTATAGAAACAGCCAACATTACTTTCAAGAACTGAAATCATTTTAGAAGTGCAGTGTTAATCAAAAGCAGAGGAAGCTACCATAAAAGGTTTTTTCTAAGTACCGCTCCATTTCAATATAGTTTAGATAGTAATATATTACAGTGAATCTCACGCAAGAACATAACACCATTATATATACACAAAAAGTGGCACAAATTTATTCTAAAGGAGAATGTACTACAAAATAACAATTTTTTCCAGATTATATGTAATATTTCAAACACTTTTGATCTGAGATATAGTGTGATGAATATTTTCCCAAACCTATCTTAAGTTTGCAAAACTGAACTGTAAATTTACTTGAAAATCCATATAAGAGAATACTTTCATTGTCACTTTTTCCCCACTAAATAACTTAAAAGCTTTGTATCCTAGTTTAATGATATTTTGAAAAGACTAAATTAGGAGTAAAACTGTGAATAATATTTAATCTAAAATAACATGAAAATTAACGGCATAATCCCGTTCTTAGTTATTATAGACCCTAAATATAAGTGGTTATTTTTTTTAGCTTCTACTGGTTAGCTGATATCATTTTTATAAGTAAAAATTGAGTAAATTATTTTACAAAAAATATTTACACTTAAATATAAAATAGAGATAGATATAAAAATCTCTTCAGTTTTCCTATCTTCTTGAAAATGAATATGCTCAGAAGAACCTAAAGGGCATGAAGAGAAAATTAACTACTCCCTGTATTTCTCTTTGACTTGCTAAGAGTTATTACTGATGTGTACATGTTGCAATCTCAAAGGAATCACAAAAAAATTAGCTGTTAATCTGTCCTACTATTTTTGTTTCACTTATCTGTTTAGAACCAAAATCTTAATACATATAAGCTACATTTAACAATTTCGATGTATTAAATCTTCACTGTATGGAATCCATACATGCTATTGTGATATAATATAAAATAACATCTGTGTGTAAGTATGTAAGTACCTTTATATTTAGTGAGATAAGTACTTTGTGAATATTCAGGTTCACATAGACATCTTAGATGAGTACACATGTTTAAAGTCAGGATGTACAAAGATAGAACATAATTCAGAACAGGGAATAATGCAAAAACTAGATTAGCACTACCTCGCTTTTCTGCAGCTGAAGTCTATCACATTATATATATCACATTTATGTGTGTGTGTGTGTGTGTATTATTGTCTTAGTTACGTAGGAACACTCTCTCTAGATGCAGTGAATTTTAAATTTAAAGCATATTGTTCTAAGAGGATACTAAAAATGACTCAAACAAAATTACCGGGATGCTCACTGTATAATGGCATCATAGTTTAAATGTTGATTTGGGAAGTAATGGCCTTACGTCCAAATTCTACATGTAAAAAATACTATGTGTGTATGTGTGTGTGTGTGTGTGTGTGTGTGTGTGTGTGGCGTGTGTTTTGGTAGACTTTGAGAAACACTTCATGTCTCCCTCAGATAAGCAAATATACAGTGATACTTAAACATACAATATCAGTCTTCATGTGGTTTACTGCTGTTATATATAGGATGTATGCTTGAGTATTATAATGCTCAAAGGAATAAAAATGACTACTTGTGAAGTTCAGCAAAATATAGTTTCAATGATAGAAATCTATCTGATGTTTCTTATAATACCATATTTCTTATTTCCCAATAAACTGTCTTAACTATACATTAAAGTTAACAGATGAAAGGCATTTATTGAATACAAAAAGTCAAAGAAAAATCAGAAGAATTTTTGAAATATTTGTAACCAATTGCTCATTTTTACCTCCAAAACTTTAAATGAAATATTTCTGGTTTTTAATTTTCAAAAAAAATATCAGCAATTGAACTTAGAAGCTAAAAAGCTAATGTGTTAAATCATTAGAAGTATTTTCCATAGACTATTCCTATCACATCAATTACCTAGATACCAAGTTGTTGTATTATGTTGCTTTATGAAATGTGACATACAGCAAGCCTCAAAACCAGTATTACAAGCTTGGGAAATAACATCACATTTTGGTGACGCAGAGAATCCATCACCCTAGGGAAAACTACTTGAGTCAGAGTAGAGTAGTCTTTATAGGTTTCATATTATATCTATAACATTTTTGGAAGACAAAATTGTAAATTATAACATTTATAAGACATAAGAGATGTACTATGCTATGCTATCTATCTATGCACACACATAGTTAAACAGACAGACAGACAGATAGATAGATAGATAGATAGATAGATAGATAGATAGATAGATAGATAGATAGATAGATAAATACGCATAAATGCATAGGTATGTACATATATACGTATGTATGGTGTAAATGCAGCTTAAATAGTGAATTAACTGTTTCCTTCAAAAGTTATATTTTTAAGAAGCAACATTTATGGGATCCTGACATAACTGAGATTTTATCATTTCAATAAGTTTAGAGATTAAATGAAATATCATTAGTCAAATGATGAATTTATCATTTTACATGCTATACATATTTCAAACCTGCAAACTTTATAAAATAGGTCATGAACACCCTTAAAAGCATTCACATTTGATTACTGCAAATATTCAGGTAAAGAATTTTTAAGGCTTGTTCACCTTATACTTCAGCTATACTATCTTCACTTACACAGAGGATATATACGTATTATATATAATATACAAAATAAACAAACACATAATTATTTATATATACATCACCAACGATTTAAACATACTTCAAATATCATAGCCATTTCAGACATATTTAGATGTTTACTTTGTTAGGTCACCCCTTACTTTAGAAGTATGTTACTGCCAACTGCCAAAAAAAAAGTACACAAATCAAAATATATTACCTTTGTTCAAACAATACTGCTGTTCATTACATAACAGAAACTATCTTCCTTAATCTCTCAGGAACTGAGATACTGGTAGATTCTTGGAGTAGAGGAGATACAGAATAGTTTCAGGCAAAACTGAAGCATATTGTTTAAATAATCTTAAGGGGAGAGGATCTTTTGTGCACAACTGATGAATTTTTGTGTCATTTTCCTGACGCCCCCCCACCCCCCTCCTTGCCATATTAGTAAACAGCTGGTATTAAATCTAGAGTTCTCCCTCTCCTTCTCTTTCTCTCTCCCTCCTTTTCCTGAAATCATTATTGGTTTTTACTCTGATTTTTCAAAATAAGAAACCAACATTCACGAAATTAAAATAAATGTTGGGCAAACTTAGTGCTTAAAACCAATGTTTGCAAACTCAAAGATAAAATAAATAAATAAACCCAGCCTTACTAAAACAAACCATTAGTATTTTGCACTACTCGTGTAAACTATAAAAAGCTGAAGGATTTAAGTTGGCACCCCCTCCCCCCTGGCTTTCTTAGTAAAGTTGCGGTTATCAAATGTTCAGCTTTCCAGATTTGACCATTTCTAAAGTTTGTGGATAGGAAGGGAACGAGATAAGAACCACATAATATAAATCCAGACTCTGCAGGCTTTTCTGTATGCACCAAGTAAGATATCCTGTGCATATTAAGTTCCTTTAACAATAACAGCAATTATTATTATTGTTAAAAATACCCTAAATACATTTTTCTTTAATTCCGCATATCAGCCAATTTTCAGGTTATAGGATGTCTCAAATGTGCTTATGGAAAACAAATCGAAAAGAATTTTATGAGATTAAATTTGGAGTTAAAATTAGACATGGTACAAATTAGTATAGGGACTTAAATCCCAAAGCAGGATAACACGAAAAATTTTGCTACTGACTTGTTACCCATCACATGGGGTGGGGCACCTCTGTCTTGGGTGGAGTATCTCCACTTAAAGAAGGAAAAACTGGCCCAAGTTGATTTGGCCTTTGAAAGTCTTTTTAACTTGCCAACTTATGAAGCTGTCCTGACGTCAATCAACATCACCTAGGTGTTTCTTGTCATACTCCTACTTAGCTGGAGAAAGTTCTACTTGTCTGAGGAAGGCCAACAGGACATGAAAAGGCAATAAATAAAATTAGGATTTTAAAAAGTCTAGGGAATAAATTAGTACAAATACATCATCTGTGATGTAAAAACAAGGGGAAAAGTACCACCAATAAAAAATGTCCTAGTCTTATTTGTTAATGTTTCCAATGTTTAAAAAAAAAGTATGCCACAAGAAATGCCGCATGCTTTCCTTCTTCTGCACTTAAAAATCATTAACATCACAGTTAGACTCACTAACAGGTGGATCATTCCTTTATAGAAATATACTCAGTGACTTGTCAATAGAGTTAACATTAATTTATTTATCTGGAATAAAACAAAACAAATGGCTTCTCCAAATGAAAAGAAGAGAATGAAACTCCAATAGCCACTAAAAAACCAAATCCCTAAACTGTTAAGTTACTGTAACCTGAAATGCACCAGCCATCACAAAGAGCAATTGGAGAAATCCAGCAGAGCTCAGCAGGAAAGATTTTTAATAACAGATTGAAAACAAGAATAAAAATAACTGCATCAACAGAGCCTTTCTTCCTCAGGCCACAAGCCCGTTTTTACTTGAATTAAAAAAAAATGGTATTTTGGCCACTAAAACCAATCCAGAACATTATTAAAAGTTAAAAGCTACCAATTACTTCTGTCTGTTCTTTTAAAGCAAAGTTTGGCATTACGTCAGTTGGTTTAAAGAAAACAAGAAAGAGAGAAAGAAAGAGTAGGAGAGAAAGTTTCCTGCTTGTATAAACTAAACCACCAGGGAAGGTGTCTAGCCACTTATAAGGTATTTACTGCAGGTTTTTAAAAAGTTAGAAACATTTCAAAAATTAAAAGTTTTTATTAAAAGCACTGAGGAAAGATATTTGTCTTAGATCAGTTTGTCGATTTTTTTTAAAGAAAAAGATCATTTATATCTCGATGACAACTTCTGCCACAGACAATGAATTCTAATGATGCTTTCAAAGCTTATTCAATTCATAGATAAGTTCAAACGAGTTTTGATATTTGGGGTTGTACTTTAGAAAATGAAAACTGGACAGAAATAAAAGGATTTACTATAGAACTATTTGCAGGTATCACGCCGATTTCTTTACCTAACTCTTGCCAATGCACATGAATTCACTTTCTCTAGGCATTTCTACAAAATCAGCTCTGGACTCACCATTAGCACAGACAACCCTGCTTAATTTACACTAGATCATGCTTTTAGTGATACAATACAGTAAGCCAAGAGGAACTTACTTTACCTGAAATCTCAAACTCAGCTGGGTGACAGTTCGATGGATGGACACATTACTAAAGTAATAATATGAACATATTTCCAGCAATGGCATATTTACATTCTACACAAAGAAATAAATGGTTTAATGATTTGACTTACATACATCCTTCTACGATATGTAATTTAAAAAAAATCCCCCCACTGAATTGTTGAACATTTAAGAGTGCGAATTAGTTTAAAGCTTTTGAGCATGCGGGTGGTGATGTTAACTCTGGCCTCTTTTTTAGGTACAAATAGTACTTTTAGAAGTTTTAAATTCTTTCTATATGTATCTGAATTGTAAGTGTGCTTAGAGAGAAAAAAATTCTATTCCTATTTTCAAAGCTAAAATAAACCTTTCATAACATCCTATGAGGGATATTAACATTCTACAAATTATTATGATACTATTAAAAGAAGAATTAATCTCTTTCTTTAAGACAATTGCAAAGAACAACTTTATTTATCTTATGTATGTACAAAAATATTGAGACTAGGTCTAGATATGTTGTCATTAATTTCTCCAAAGATTAATAGATCATTACTTATAAGAAGAATGAACGGAAAATAAAATTTAGACTATATCATCAATATCATTAACATTTTTTAATACAGATGAAAGAGGGGAGGAAGTCTTGCCTGACAATTAAACGAAGTTCTAACAACAGAGGAAAAGCCTATAAAACTTTCTGTGAATACTTGCTTGATTTTATCAACTTGATTTTGACTTGTGAGGTGCAATATCTGAGATAGAAATTTCTTAGTTTATAGTTTCCTATGCCTGCCAAAAATGATCCAAACTACCACACTAGTTGTCCTGTGGAAACTAAATTAAGCAAAAGAAAATAACAACTGGAAAGTTGTCAGTCAATGAATAGCTTCATTTTACACACTAGAAGAATATCTGAATCAGAATATATTTTAGTTATGAGTCAGTGATTACATTTCAAGTTCATCACTTATCCCTAATATGCAAATTTTTTCCTCCTTCCCTTTAAGCCTATACTTTAGCAACTTGCTCATAACTTTCATAAAGTTTTTCTATTTCTTATTGTTACACACAAAAGCTTTATTGTAGTATCATCACGAATGTAACTATCAAAAAGTAACTACCTTTAAATCAAAATGATTCTTCTAAACCTCAAGAGGTTTACAATCTGTCATTAATATCAATTTCAAAATAAGAATTAAGATTGAGCTTCAGTAACATGTCTCTCTTACTTAAAAAAAAATCCCACATCTAACCTTTCAGCAAAGTTAATTTACTTGGATAAAGATAAAGATGATGAGACAAGAGTTTATTAAAACAATACATGGTTGGGGTGGGTTAACAGAAATCTGCGGGTCATTAACTACAAATTTTGAATTATCAAAATAGGACTGCAACACTATGATTTTAAAAAGCATCTTTTGCCACAGATGCATTCATTCCCTTCCCCTAAGGATGATCATGATGTCTTTATAAAGTCAACATATATAATATAGACATACTAATATACTCAGAAAATTCAAGTCATGTATGACATAAACTAAAATATAGCAAGAAGTTATATTCAGTGAAGATTCACAGATTCATTTTGAATTGCCCTGTTGTTTTTTATACAAGTACATAGGAAAATCTCGAATTGATAAAAAAATAAAGTCTCATTCAATCCAAATCATCTTAGACATTTTCAGCTATAAAAGACTCTAAGGCTTCACAACTGCATATGACACTTTGTTTTAAGATTATATTTTAAAATAAAGTTTTAGGTGGTAGATAAAACTTTAGAAATTACCCAAACATAAGAGTCCAAAAGTAAAGGAATAGTTGCAAAATATAAATCGGGGATGGGAGGAAAGAGAGGAGAAACTTACTGTGCTGTCTATACCCATTAGGCTTGAATGAGTTCAATCATATTTATGATGTACACATAGATACATTACATTTACATGTAAATGAGCAACATACTTATCTGTATATATTATATAAGCTGGAATTTTTAGATATGAGGCACTAGTTTCTATTAGGCTATATTGCAGAATGTCTATTATATAAAGCGGTAAGTCAAAATCTTGACAATGTGAGTATGTATTTTTCCTCCTAGTTTTGTTCGTATGTTAACAATATGCAGAAATAATCCTGTAACTTCAGCAACCTGATGACTCTCTAGGTTATTAGCTCCACAGATCTTTCCATGAAGAGCCCTGAAGAAGAGGAAGAAGGAGAAGAAGAAGAAGAAGAAGAAGAAGAAGAAGAAGAAGAGTCAGAGGAGGAGGAGATAAACTCAAAGGAGAATAGCTTTGACTTGCTGGATAAATCAAGTCATTAATAAACTCACGTAAAATCAAAAAAAAATAAAATCTTTAAAGTGCTAGTATTATTTCCAGACAGTGTTGTCAGCATGACAACTTACAGGAAATACTTCATTTTCTCATACAAGCCCTGTATTTATTCACAGTCCTGGCATACTATTAAAAAAAAATTCTCGCCGTTTTGGAGTTTGTTTGCTTTTTTACATTAATGTGGTGGAATATCTGAGACAGCTTTCTAGTTGAATGCACATCATGTAAGAACTTCAAAAACAGTGAATGCAGTTCAGAAACTTTCATTCTCATTTCGTCCACGTCAAGCACTGGCTTTCACCATTACTTTCCTTTGCCCCCTTGCATTTCTTACTCTGGCAGTCTTTTCCAAATGATCAACTTTTCCTAAAACCAAGAGGAAAGTAATTTGATGCCATCAAAATCCATAGGTTTTTCACTTCATCGCTAGAGATTTCTGATGGACTCGTTAGAGGTTCTTTCTTTCTTATTCTTTTTATTAGTCAAAGTAAGTAAAGTACAAGGCTTTAGTTATCATTACTGGATGATTTTTGTCCCAGGCAGGCCCTATCTGGATTGCCCCTTTGTACTTATTCTGACTCTCTGACCTCTTCCTCTCTCTTCCAGGTAAATTTAGAAAAGTTTAACAAATCTACTTAACTTCTTCATAATTTAACTCTTCCTGACTTTATACTTCACATTTCCTCATTTAAAAGTTTACTGCCAATTTTTAAAAAGCAGCATCAAATTGTAGAATAGGAGAGAAAAGAAATAATCTTATTCGAATTTTATTTTCCTTCATCTTTTAAAGCTTTCTTGCCCAGAACTTTCTAACGATCAATACTCTGAAAGCTGAAAGTATGAGAGTGGGAACGAGGAAGGGGGAGAATGGAGAACCTAATTTTACTGAGTCGAAGATCCGGTCTCAATCCCGAAAAACATAAATTGCTTTAAAGTCCTGAAGCCATAAAAGTTACTGCCTTCCCCGGGCAAACACCACCATCCCAAGCAGGTACTAACAAAAAAGCTCTCCGAGTCACAAAACAACTTCAAACAACTCCCACCCCAGGTCCCATCCTCAAATTGCTCATGGGGTCCTAGAATGGTGGAGATATTTGGAGGCACAGTGGTGTCTGCCATGGCCCTTCAAAGATCCCTTTCCCAAGACCAACATCAAAGCCCAGGGAGCACCAGCTTCAGAAGGCTGAGAGACTGCTTGCATAGCCCTCCATGGGCCACTTAAATTCAAACTACTGTGGTAGCTTTTAATAATTAGCCCCACTGTCACAACTACCCCCAACACACTTTCCCATCATGGACTAAATAGGAAGTCTTCCTCTTTCTCACAGCCCCCATTCATTTAAAGAACCGTCCCTTTCCTAAAGCCCTGTCATACAAAATGAAAATCGCAAAAGCAAACTGGCCCAAGACTCTAGAAACCACTCCCGGCACAGACACCAGAATATGGGGACACTGCAACTCTGCCTCTAAAGAGAGAGGGGAAAAAAGTTTTATGCCTGGGTCTGATAGTTTTCTCAAAGCCACCCAGAATCAAGTCCTCCTTGCCATTCAGAGGACCAGGAAAAGGACCCCATTCGCTTCGCCTCTCTCTTTTAATTCCTTCCCAACCCTAAAAAGTTTCTCCCAACTTACTACTCTTCATGATGGTCTCTAGTTTCTGCCCCGCTTGTCATGATTCCCATAAAACTTCCAGCAGCAGCAGCAGCAACAGCAGCAGCAGCAGCAGTAACAACAGCAGCAGCAGCAGCCTGGGCTATGACTGCAGCAGCTCCTCAGTTGCAATCTCCTCCTGCTCTTCTACTTTGCCCGATGGTAGGGAATTAAAATCAGAAAGAAAGAGACGAGGGGGAGAGGGGAACGGGGGAAAAGGGAGGGGGTGGGGGGGACATCAGCCCTGAAACTTCTTTTTTGGCAAATGGGGATTTGTTTTTCCTCCTCCTCAGCAGCTGAACTTGACCCTCCTGACTCCAGGGGCTACTGCAGTTTAAAGTCGCCAATTTCCAGGGCTCACATGCCTTTGACCCACCAAAACCGGGGAGGAGGGGGGGGTGAGAAGAAAAGAAAGGGGGGAAAAAGAAAGAAAACACACACGCATAAAAAAATGCATGTGAAATCCGAGAACCCTCTCTGCTTTGCTTTTTACTCTCTCTCTCTCCGTTTTGCAAAGAAAGTCACTTTTAATTCCCAATCCTCCTCTCTCAGCTCACCCACATTTCGCACACACAGAGAACACTTTAGCATGGCCACACTCAGCGTGCGCAATATTATCTTACGTAGCGAGAAAGAAAAGCTGATCACCCCCATGCCTTTCTTTTTCCTCCTGCTGATCTCTCCCTCTCCCTCTTTGCCTTTTTTCCCCTCCTCCTTACCTGTTGATTAATCGGCAATAATAACCTCAGCAGCCCGAAAGATGGTGGAGCGGTGGCTAGAGCCATGAACCGTCTTCTGTTGTTCGCAGAGTTGATCTTGGATTATTCAGGGGGGGTGGGGGGGGTGGTGGTGTGGAGGGGGGGAGAAAAAAAAGGTTTTTCCTGCCTCCCCCCCTCTCTTTTCCCTCCCCCCCCTCTTTTAAAGAGAGAGAGAGAGAAAGAGAAAGGAAATAGATCTAGGATGTGCCTGATGTGGGTTTTTGGGTTTTGTTTTTTTTTTTGCTTTTCTGTTTTAAAGAAGAAAAAAAAAAGCGAAAACCCAGGGTCTGGAGCAACAACAAGCACCAAAAAAGAGGAGGCTTTAGATTGCAGTGAGATCAGTTCTTTATCAGAAATGTTATCGCTTGTCAGGACCTCGAGCATTACGTCAGTTTCAAGACACCAACACTATTAATATCAAAGGAGCCTTCGCAGAGGAAAGCGCCACCCCAGCCTAAGCTCCCTTAAAGAGACAGTACCGCCGCCGCTGCCGCCTCCTGCAACTCCTCCTCCTGAGCCCAAGGCAGCATCCGCTGCTGCGGCCGCCAAGGGGGAAAGGACGGCTTGGGAGCAGACAATTATTACGAGTTTGAAAGAGCTCCACTGTAGTGGAACATCCGAAAGGGAAGCCACCACCCTCCCCCCACACTCACATACACACACCCGGGCTTTCTTACCGTGATATTTTACACGACCCCATCTAAAAAGCTGACCAGCCTCCCTCTGCACCCTCCCCCCTCCCACTCTATCTATATTTCTGTGGTAGTGAAGGGGAACGGGGCGGGGGGGTTTGGGGGGGGTAAGTCTGAAAGTTTTATGGGAAATATGCAAAGCCATCAAGTACTTACCTTAAAGGGAGGACAAGGAAAGGGGGGATGGGGAGGATGGGGGGGTGACTGATCTATGTCAAGAAAGGACCCCGAGACTGATGCTATGACTTAAAAGGAGGGGAGGAGTTCTATGAAAGTTAAGTCTTTTAAAATTTTTATCTTCCTTTATTTACTTTCTTTTCTTTTCCTACCTCTTTATTAAAACTCCACAGGATTTATGCGTGTGTGTATTTGTGTTTGAGAGAGAGATAAAGGAGTCTAAGGCCACCTCCTTGGTGGTTAGTGTTTTACTTGCATTTTATTACAAGAGAGCTGGGACAGAACAACTTGAACTTTTTCCTAAGTTGGAAAAGTGCAGAGGGATGTTACTGGAGTTTTCTGTTCTAAGGATACCTCTCTGGGATAAGTTCAGGGATTCCATCAAGCAAATAAAACTGGAAATGTCTTTCCAATATTAATAGAGATGAATAGTTATTGTTTGACTTTTCTATGAACAGATAAGGAGCCATGAATAGACTTTTTTATGGACTTTTAAAAATATATTTCACATTTTTTATTTGAGAACCCTCATTGTTTCTAATCAATTTCCTGACGATGTTTCTGAATGTGATGTTTTTCACCTCTAAAGCTCATCAGCGTATAAAAAATTACCATGAATATTCAAACCATAGTAGGTGTTAAAAAAAAATAAGTAAACATTTATTGGGCATTTGGACATAATTTTTTCTCACTTGGATGACTTTAAGTGACATGTTTTTCCTCTGTACAAGTCATTTTGAACTGATTCTGTGCTCAATGGAGAAACAGCTTATTAAAATTATGAAATGATTTAAAATAGAAATTAAATAGGCAAGATCATGAAAATGTTAGGTAAAAATGAAGTAATTTCCTCAAAAAATATTTTCCCCAGGAAATGGTTCTTTCGTCTTTCTTTACAAGGAAGATGGTAAACATATTTTGTGATATAGACTATCTTCTGAGATGAAAAAGCAAATCAAATGTAAATTAGAAAACTGAAGCATATGTCTTTTAGAGTCATCATCCTACTCTTGTATGATCTCCATTTGTGTTTATTGCATACCTAGACAGGCAGATTTGTTAGGCGATTCCTTTTTAGTACACGTTTATCCCCTAAGTATTTTTGTAAGGTGTCTATTACACTCTTTATGGGTAGAAGGGCAATAATTCATTGGAATAGAGAAACTTGTCAAGTGAAAGGGGTAGTCAAAATACAATTTCACAATGAGGCACACAATATATTCCCTGAAGGTGGGATAAGAACACTAACCACTTATATACGTAGAACTACTCATATATTATCATCAATTGAAATTAATTTTGGAACAGAGTTGCATTTATACAATATATATTATATAAAGTCCAGCATGAAGGGAAAATTAATATCAAAATCTTCAGTAAATCTTACAGTCAGCTACTAATAGCCATCTGCATACTTATACACTGGAGTCATTTAATATCGTCAACCACCAATTTCCACAGTAAAAGACATTTATATTTTTAAACTAGTCCTTTTATTTTTTTAAAAAAGCTATAAATGAAATTGTTGACCTATATGGGAATATGTGTGGCACCTCAGGAAGAATTGTATCCAAATAGAAAGACGTTCATTTGCCATGACATACTTAAAAGTGTGATTTATGGAGTGTGTCTACCATATAAATATGAGGCAGCAGACTTTAAATTATGTTTCTGATAATTACCAGGCCACTCTCCCAAAAAAGTTTATATGCTAAAGGGTTAAAATACTGAAAATGACTGAAGCTGTTATTTGAATAAAATTATCTGAGGCTAGAGGATCCTAGAAGCAAAGTTTAAATAGTAAGTGTATAACAAGGGCTGTCTTCCTATACCCTCCTCTCTTCTCCTTCCAAAAAAAAAATCTTATATAGATATACTGTATTGGTAGAAGAAATTTTAAAGCAGTTAAGTGAGCTTCTTCCTGGTTCTCCTTATTTCCAACTGAACTTGTAAGAATACAAATCTTATTTATAGCAAATACTCAGTGATTAAATAAATTGGCAAAATTAAAGTACATGCCTTCAAAAGGACAAAAGCTTTGAAATGACCTGCATTTTTCTACCTGTAATAATGTAAAACCCTACCAACAAGTACACCCTAAATTATATATTATACAAAAAGCCAAGACCAATTGTCTAAGGGTCAATTATGTCCCTTAAATGAAAGGCTGAAGTGACACTTCAGGTACTAACACCCATCAGTGCTGTTCATGATCACTGAAAACTGAAGCTTTAATAAATTATTTCACAAACTCAATGTTACTGACATTTCCCTGAAACAAAAAAAAAAGAAAAATCTCTTCTAGTTGCTTTCTTTCTATATTTCAAGTTAAAGTAAAGCAGATCAAGATGATGTCAATATCAATCCATTTACATTGACCACAAAAGATCTGTAGAGAACTTAATAAAAGCACAAAATATTTTCGTAAACCTTTTCAGGCAAATTACTTATTTATTTATGAAATAATTTATGAAGAAAATTTTTACCTCATGCTTTAGATACATTGCATATGCTCATGATTGACACAATATGTTCGAGCTCAAAGGCCCTCCTAGCCCTTTTTCTATCCTAGTAGGAATATTTCAAAACAACCAACTAATACATGAGGTCATAATTGTTTGACAGTTGTTTTCAATATATAAAATAAGTTGTGTATATTGTTTTTCTTCAAATACTTGTTGATTTGTTTTTATAAATATATTGTCTTGACATTTGCATAGCATACTCTAGATTAAGGGAATATTAAAGGTTTATTTGCATTTTTTATCTTCTGTTGTCAAATAAATGCAAAGCACTTAAAGCCATTCTTTTATTTTGTTCTTATTTTAAATTTATTTCTGTACAGTAGTTAAAATGCCAACTTGTGCTTTTTGTGACAGACTACAAAATAAAGCAGAAATTAAGAAAAATCTAAAAGCAAACAAAAGAAACACCGATCTACTTAAACAGAGGGAAGGAGAAATAACTTCTTTATAATCCTTCCTATTTCCTTTAACTCTGGGATAATCTTTATTGGATGGGCCACTGTTAGAATGATTCCTTATGGTGGATAAAGCCCATTATTTATCAAGACGACATAACATGCCTTTCCTGCCTTATTATTTAAATGTCCTTTTTTCCCTCTTTTCTTGTAGTTTATTCAGTGTAGATACAAAGAGGGATTAGCAGTTAAGCATAAGTATACTTGTTTTACAATTTCAACCTTTTAGCACATAACTTACTTACAGTACTAGTGCCTGTAATCACAATGATTTTACCTGATGGAACATGCATTTCAGAAATGTAATCCAACTGTTTACTCTAACACGTCATAAATAGCAATTCTTTTCAGAACCCTCAGAGATTGACAACCCTGCTCCTAAATGCCTTTTGCTTTAGCACACATCATCAAGAAAACATTTATGTATTATTCTCCTTCTGGTTAGCACTATATCATACGATTTTAGTATAGTCTACTTTGCTTTCCAGTATTTCATAATGAGTCTTTCAGAAGCATTTACTTCAGCACTGTGCACTCTTTCATAGCAAGAATTACAACAGAAATAATATCAAGGAAAAGTTTTAGTGGGTCTGTTTTTCCCCCTTCCAAATCCATATCCCACTTACTTAAAAATAAAAATCAGTTTCTGACTATTTTCATTTCTAAAATGTATCTTTAGACTTAGCATCCCTGGCTGTAATTATTTAAAATAAATTCACATTTAAGCACCTCATATCTGGTATTCCAATTCTCATTTACACTTGCCAAAACCCCTTCAGCCTCATCGGGCAAATGTCTAGTTGGACAGATGGGCCTTGCAATCTACCTTAAAAGTCAGAAAGTGTGGGCTTCATTGAAACAAGAAGAAAAGCAAATTTCTAGTATGGACTCATCCTAGAAAGAAATCTGACCAAAGATCCCCTACATAATAATGATCCCAATAATTATCACCATTCCAACTACATCTACTATGTAAATACTATTATTTTAAAATATTGAACATCAACCATACTCCCAAAGCTGAGGTTGACACAAAATTTGATAGACTTGTTGGCATTTATTAATAGCAGTTTGACTTACCTCCAACTTTACAGTAAAGAAAAAGAAACATCTCCAAGGGAACCCAACTCTTTATGCCCTCATGGATTCCAAAAGTCTTTCCCTCCCCCCACCCTTCCTTTAGAAGCACACACTATGGAGCCCAGGTCTTACATGCTCCATGTGGCCCTGCCTTTGTGCATATGAGCTGCTCCGCCATGTACCAGTTGAAACTTCTGGGTGGTCTACACAGTGCTCCATCTCACTCAGCAACACATTTTTGGCAAAGTTTCATAGAAGACTTTTGTCCTCATTATCATTCATAAGAGAGGCTTTAAGTTAAGATTCACAATTCTACATTATCCTAAAAATAGTAAATTAAATGATAGACGGCAAAAAAGTAGGCACTAAAATATAGCTTAAGGTATAAGGAGAGCATAGAATCAAAGGATGTGGATCAGTATAGAAGGTGCTGTAAGACATGAGTAGTCTGGATCATGGGAGTAGAGAAAGTGATAAAGAGAATACTGTCTCTTTGATTCACTTGAAGTAGCCTCCTATACATAATTTCAGTACTCAAATGGATATGAGATTTCATCAAATCAGTTACTCCTTGTATTAATAATTACTAATCGTTGTTCTATATTATCCTATATCATTCAAGACCCTGCATTCCTGAAAGCTTTGTGATAGTTTCAAAGAAAGCCTGATATATCAAACCAGCACTGAACCAAAAAAAGATCTGTGTTCAATTCCTATCTGTGATTTATACTGGCCTTGTGACCTTAAGAAATCATGACCTCTCTGTACTCTCAGCAACTAAGATTCAATTTTAAGGAGGTTTTATATTTTGATATATAGAGTTCCCTCACTTGAGGAAGTTCTCTTTTTCAATGAAATCACAAGTCTAGTTACCTATGCCTTCTGACAGCCAACTGATGTGATTTCACTAACGCAGAGAAATCCATAAGCCAGAGCAGTTTAGTATCTACTCTGAAATGTTTGGTCTTAGACAGTGGACTGTAATACTGAGTTTAGTGACTTGCCAGAATCACACAGCCAATATGTATCAAAGGTAGAACTTGAACCCAGGTTTTCTTGGTTCTGAGTCCAGTTCTCATGCCTATGCTAATTCTTTGCATAGTTCTATAAATCTCAAGTCCCAACATTAAGGGATTGTAAGTACCCTAAAAGCTTATATGTGAAGTAGCACTTGCCTGATTTCTCTTATTGAAATATTAGTTCTCCTATCTCAAAGAAAACTATTTCCTAAAGATCACACATATACCTGTTAAGGCACCACATTTTGAGTGGAAGTGGTGTGTCATCAAAAAATCCATCTAGATTATTGAAAGATTTGGATGGGGCAGTTAGGTAGCAAAGTGGAGACAGCACCAGTCCTAGAGTCAGGAAGACTTGAGTTCAAATCCTGCCTCAGACACTTGATACTAGTTGTGTGACCCTGAGCAAGTCACTTAACTGCCTTGCAAAAACAACAAAAAAGAATGCCATGAAATTACAGGATCAGAGGAAGACCTCCAACACTTTTGATGGATCCTCTGTGAAACATTTACCTGCAGACAAAAATCTCATAGAATGAGTATTCAGAAGTTGCAATCTGCATTATTGGGGAGAACATAGACATGAATGATGAAATAGATTCATTAAAGCATTGAACTGGATATCTAGAGCTAGAATAAATAGATTTAACATGTACATTTACATGTAACTAGATAGATGTATTAGCTTGGGGGTAACAAAAAGAATAATTTAGGTTAAGGAGTGCCATAGAGCAAGAAGCCATTGACATTTTTATTCTGATCAGAGGAGCTTGATTATTTTTATAGTAAAGCCCTAGATCTAGCTAGAACCATCAGTTGTGGGTTGTGCACCCTAGGGCGAATCACATTGATCCAGTGTCCTTTTTCCTTCCCAAGTTCCATTCTTCACCTCTGTGTATTACAAATATACAAGTATCACTCTTGTTTCCATCTCCATGCTTTTGCCCTGAGTCTTAACCATATTTAGAATCATCTCTTCACCTCCACCTCTTAGAATCCCTGCCTTCCTTCAGGATGCAGCGCATATGCCACTTTTTGTCTTCCTTTACCGTCTTTCCCTCAAAAGTTACCTTCCACCTATTCTACACATATCTTATAATACTTATTTATGTTCATGTTGTTTCCCCATTAGAATGTAAACTCCTTGAGGGAAGGGGCTCTTTATGCTTTTAAAGAACAAACAACAAGTGCTTAATAAATGCTTGCTTTATTGCTTGGTTAAATCTGGCATCAGTTTACCTGTCCAAAATTAATTCATATGATTCCCCTTCTAGTAGTGTATTCCACCAGGAAAATTCTTTATCTTCTTTCATATCATAGGTGCTTTGCCCACATGGTTCTCTCCAGCTTTTAATGGATGCTTTCACCCCCAAAGGCATTTGTTGATGTCCTATTTGTTGTAAAATCCAATTCAGTTGCTATCTACTCCATGAAGTTTTCCATAAAGTTGATCCCTCCTTCATATTGAAAGTACATCTCCCTCCTCAAATTTCTCATAATACTTTCCTCAAATTTCTCATTTTTGTATTTATCTCAGGATCATTTGTATCATACTAATTATATTTGTCATATAGAATTTTAAGATTTACAAGCATCTTTACATACCTCATTTAAGCCTCACAATGACATTATGTGGTATGTAGTGCCAGTGTTATCCCTGTTTGGGACATGGGGAAATTTCATGATTTACCTATGGTCTCATAACTAGTAAATATCCATGTTAGGATATGAACTTAGGTCTTTCTGACTCTAAGTCCAGCACTACATGGTATCCACCATGGAACACTGCCTTTTACAGCATAGTTGTGTGTGTGTGTGTGTGTGTGTCTTTCCCTCTCTCCTAATTCAATTAGATTATAAACTCCATAAGAGTAGAGCTTATTTTTGCATTTCTTTTTTCCTGCATCATCAGTGCCCAGAATAATGACTTGAACAAAATAAATGCTTAATAAATACTGATTGAATCCTAAATTATACTATTCAAAATAGCAACAAGTCTAGCTGTCTGCTCCTGAGAATATCACAGCATCAATTGTACCTTAAAAATGCTATCAACAAAGTTCAATCTCTGACAAATTTCAATCTCAATAATTATTTTAAGCTATCATTTATGTAATGCTTTAATGTTTACAAAATTATTTGCTCCCCATAACAACCTTGAGAGATAGATAGGTGCTATTGTTATTCCTATTTTATATATGAAGAAACTGAGTCTCCAGGAGGTTTAAATGATTTGTCTAGGATCACATAGTTATCAAGTATCTGAAGCAGGATTCAAATGTATATCTTCCTGACTCCAGGTTCAGCACTCTATGCATTCTCATCAACTAAAGTCAACTGTTTTTGGAAAGAGATAGATAGACACAATTCTCTTCTAACCAGCAATACTAGTTAAATTAATAGAACAGACCAGAAAAAAATGGGACTAAAACATTACCTTGAAGCCAAGTCAGTATTCGGATTGGAGATTAATTATGGTAGCACCAGTCATTTGGTCATTTGTACCAGATACATTCATCTTTAACAGTGGTCCCTACAGATCGCAATATGTGGCCAATGCATGGTATGTGTTTGGCTCTTTCCTATTGCCCACAGTACTAGCTGCTATCTTTCAGATTATTGGTAGAAGTCCCTGGATATGCTCACTGCTTCACAACTCTTTTTAGCTTCCTCTTTCTTCTATAATATATTCAGCAGGGAAATAATCTTAGAGCTAATATGATAAACATTCAAAACTGCCTTGCATAACCAATTCATATATAGTATATCTCATGGTAACCTAAGATACACACATATATATATGCACTTAAACATTAACGAATGAGGTTTCTTATGTAGGAAAATATAGTCAAGCACTTTGTCTTTAATCTTGACTTTTCATTTCATCACTGTGAAGGAACTCCTGGTATGAACAATCCTGTCACTTAGATCAGTAGCTTTTCAGGAAGCTTGTTGTCTTAATGAGTTACCTGGAGCACTGAAAAGTTAAGTGACTTGCCTAGGGTCACACAGCCAGTAAGTATCAGGTCTGAACCTAGATCTTTCTAAACTTAAGATTGACTTACTATTCAGTAGACCAGGGGTTCTTAGCCAATGGTCCACAAACCAAGGGATTCATTAATCAATTTCAAGGGTTCCATGATCTTAGAGGAGAGGGGAAAAAAATCTTCATTTTACTCTAAGAGATTCTGTGATGTCTGTGATTCTCTGATCTTCTGTGATCTCTCTTGAAATTATCTGATTCTCTGAAGGTTTATAATTTCCCTTTATAATCCAATACTGTAAAAGGTAACACAATTAGGAGGGAATCTACCATTGAAATACATATGTGCATATAAAATAACGTGCTTTTGTAAGAGTCGAGGCAATGCCTAAGTACCAGTCTCACTTTTTGAATTCTCCACAAAAATATTAGGAACATATTTACCTCCTAGCAATCTAATGAATTTTATTTTCTTCATTTGAAAAAATATTCTGCAAAGGGGTCCATAGACTTCACCAGTCTGTCAAAGGGGTTCATGGCAGCAAACGGGTTAAGAACCCCTGTGCTAATTCATACTGTATCTCATGTATGACAGTATATGCTATCATAATAACATTTTCAGAACCAGTAGCTAAGGATACAACCAATGCATTACTTCACAAAAGTTGAAGTTTTAGTGCAAATTTCAAGTGTTTCTTGATGCATACAAATGATACACAGAGGAGAAATGGAGGAAAAAGAACCACTGAGCACTTATATATGAATAAGACATATGAGGCTCTTCCCAGAGAGAAGGGATTCAGACCTTCTGGGGAGGAAGCACCTGCCTGTCCTCCCAAGAATAATGATTATGTTGATCCTGAACTTCTGTCAGAAATGGTCAGAGGGGAAAAAATGAGCCATGATGGTTGGTGATTCCCAGCTGAGAGCTACTGAGGAAGCTATTTATTGATTTGTTATATACAGTACAGATGTCTGATGAAGAATCTCCAAGACTTATCAAACCAAAAAACAACCACCCACTTGTAATGATTTATACGTGAACAAATAATACTGACAATAAGAATCTAGAAAAATAATTGTTAAGGATTATGATGCTTTGAATAAGAATCTAAAGACCTTAGGACAAGACTTATTTTCCTCATTATTGTCATCCAAGAAACCTAAAGTAAGGGTTTCAAAAGAGAAACAAAGACTGGAGAAATGAACAGCTGATTAAGAAGATGGTGTGAGTAGACCATGGCTTTACCAGTAACAATGAGAAACCCTTGAATAGGAATGGAGAGAACTTATCAAAGTCTAGTAAGATTATTTTTGCCTAGAATCTTCCAGATCTAATTAAGAGCACTTTAAATTATTTTTTAAAAAAAAGGAGGGAAAGAACAAGCTATATACTTGCATGTATAAATAAATGAAAAGTGCTTTATTAAGCACTTGCTTTGTATTAGGCAATGTGGTAAGTGTTGAGGATACAAAGTGAGACAAAAGTCTGGATTAAGAAGTTTACAAGACATCTAATTTGAGATGTTTAATTGACATTTGGCAATGTGAGACCTATAGGAGAGGTTTGGACTAAATAAATAGATCTGAGAATTATTTACATAGATATGATAATTAAACCCATAGGCACTTATGAGATCACCAAGCAAGGCAGTATAGTGGAAAAAGAGGGAAAAGGACTGAGTTTTGGGGAAAATTCACCATTAGTTAATAACTAAAGCTATCGAAAAGAGGTTTGAGTTGCCTCAGGGCTCCCTATTACTAAGCATCTTCAAGCACAGGTTAGAAGATAACTGCTGGGTATATCATGAAGGGGATTCTTGTTCAGGTACAGATTGTACTAAATCCACTGAGCACTGAGATTCTGTGATGCTATGAAGCTTTATAATTTCCCTTTATAATCCAATACTGCAAAAGGTAACACAATTAGGAGGGAATCTACCATTGACATACATATGTGCATATAAAATAACATTCTTTTGGAAGAGTAGAGGCAATGCCTAAGTACCAGTCTCACTTTTTGAATTCTTCACAAAAATATTAGGAACATATTTACCTCCTAGCTATATTTCTTGTCCAATAACATTTTTTTTTATTTGGAAGACAAACAAGAGGGAAATTATGGACTTTCTTTTGAACTCTTTGTGGATAGAATTCTCCAGTATGATTTAAGAAGAGAATCCCTGCTCATCTGATGAAATACCACATATTCTTGATCCCACTGCTGGGCATATAACCCAAGGGATAGAAAAGATAAAGAAAAAAGGTCCCCAAATATTCACAGTAGCATTTTGTATATATGTGTCTATGGCAGCAAAATAATAAAAGCAGAATATGTACCACATGATTGGGTAATGGCCAAATTGTGGCAATTAAATCTAATAGAATATCCCTGAAACAATGAATATGAAGAAATCAGAGAAAAACAGAAATGGCTATATGAACTAACACAGATTGAAGTCAACAGACCCAGAAGAAAAAGGTATATGACAGCAAAAGCAATTTAAGTGGAAATAACAGTAGAATGAAACTGAACACTATATAATTATAATGACTGAGCTTATCCCTAGGGAAAAGGGAATAGCAAGTATTTGCTTCTTTTCATCGCATTGATGAGAGATTCTTAAGTGTGGAATATTGCTTATACTGTCAGATACAGTTGATGTTAGTTTTACTGAACTATTCCACCTCTTCTCACCCCCTTCCCCAAATTCCTCCTTAAATCTTTGTTATAGAAATTATCCTGGCTAGAGGAAGAAGCAAAACAATCCAGAACGATTTAGACTGATGTCCTTTCTCCTGAGCAAGGACAGAAGACAACAACACCAGGCAAATCAAATTATCAATACTACCTTGCCCACTTCCATCAGACCCTAATGGAGATCCCAAGATTCTGAATCCAAAAAATCTTGGGAATAGCAGTGTCCCCTAGATCATCAGACCTTCTTGAAGTCCTTGCAGCCATCTTTGAGAGAAATCATTGTGGAGAAGGTACCTACTTCCCTCATAATTGCCAGTAACAACTACTGACCAACTACCCCAAATAGGACGATGAGCACTAGGGCCACACAGAGAGTGGTGGCACTCTCCCTAGCCCCAGACCACTAGATTTGTTTTCCTCAAAGTCATCATCTAGGGAAGCAACTCCTGTAGAGAAAGGGCTAGCTCTCCCTACTCACTGCCACAAAACAAGTAAGTCCACTTAGTTGAAGCAATAAGGCACCCTGAGGAAGAGATGGGAAATAACATGTACCAGGCAAGTCAGACTACTACTACCTTGATCACAATCTTTCCTCAGATCCTCAAAGAGATATCCCAGGATTCGAGCCTTAGGAATATCAATGTTTTCAGCCTACGGCCCATAGATATCATCACAGTTAGTAACCCCTATGAAGATGCAACCTGGCAACAGCTCCTATATGTGATACAACATCTACTGAGTCCTAGAAAATAAAGTTTTGCCACCCAAATCTATGGTTCTGTTAAATGATTCAATAATAGATTTTAATTTGATTTTATCAGTGAAAATGACATTAATGAAAAATTATTAACATCTGCTTTGCCCCTTCACTCTAAGACCTTCTGATTTGCAACTGCATTCTAAGGACCATAGGACCTTCCTTATGTATTGCCTCCTCCATTAGACTGTGAGCTCCTTGAGAACAGATACTATCTTACTTTTCAAGCTATATTTCTAGCACTTAGCACAATGTGTCGCGCATAATAAGCACTTAATAAATGCCTCATTTATTCATTCATTTGTGAATGTGATATAAAACAGATATAATTTTTAAAAAATCAAATGATATTTAAAAATGCCACGTAGACCCATAGCTACTTGGAAGGTACACTACATGAATACAGGACATTTCTAGGATTCACACGGTACTTTAAAAGGTCCATAATAACTCAAGATTACAATCTTCTGTTCTTCTATGTCATATCTACATAGATTGAATAAGCTGTAAGTAGAAATCTTAAGTAGATTCTGCACAAGGAAAAGCTATCAAAGGATAGGAATTAATCATTGTTTTTCACTCTTTTTGTTTAGTCCTGTAAAGACAGTAATAAGAGGAGCATGACTACCCAACAGTGAAACAGAATCCGGGAACTGGAAGGAAGCTCAAAAGTTATCTAACTAACCCACACCTGAGCAAGAATACTTAGTATCATTTCCCCAATAAGGGATCATTCAGTATCTATTTGGATACCTTCAATAACCCAAACCTAAGTAAGTATTTTTTATATCATATCCCCGATAAGAGATAATTCAGTATCTACTTCAATACAGAAGCATCCCATTAGAAATTTCCAGTTGGCATAATGTAAGTGAAACACTGCAAAAACCTTTAAGTGCTATGTAAATATGAGACATTGTTGCTACCTAAATGTTAGGAATCTTTACTTTTATTAAATCAAAATCAAATTCTCTCTAAGTTCTATTCCTCTCTCCTATATCTTTTTTCTGGCATCAAGAAGAACACACCTAATTCCTTTCTATATGACAGTCTTTAAAATATTTGAAGACAGTCATTGTATCCCCTCTGATTCTTTTCATTTTCAGTCTCCACATCCACAATTCCTTTCACAGATCTTTGTATGACATATTCTCTAGCTCTTTCACCACTCTATCTTCTCTTGGACAAGCTCCAGCTTGTCTACAACTTTCTAAAATGTGATACTCAGAAAAAAAAGAAAACTGTCCTAAGCAGAACAGAGTACTGTATGGTGAAACTCCTTCATATCCCTTTTAATTTAGTCTAAGCTGCATTCCTTATTTGGCTAATGTCCCATTGATATCACATTTTGAGCATATATCACACTAAAGCACCTAAATCGTCTTCCCTCTTTCTTTTTCTTTCTCTTCCTTTCTTTTACCTTTCTTTCTTTTTATTCCCTTCTTTCCCATCTTTCTTTCCTTTCTCTTTGTTTCTTTCTTTCCCCCCAACCCTCCTTTCTTTTTTCTTCCTTTTTAATGCTGCCTTGCCTTGCCTTGCTTTGCTGTAATGGTAATTTAAATGGGAAGATCTTTCCCATTCCTTAATAGGCCCATGTGTCCTGCTTAAATCACATGGAAGCCTAAGTCACATGTGGTGGGAGGAACTTGCTGAACAGGTGGAACAGGAAGGGTGGAGCAGAGGTGAGAGGAAGTTGGTCAGGCTAGTCAGAGCTGGGAAGGACATAGCCAAGCAGGCACAGCTTAGGTTCCTTAGTGTTTTTTTGTTGGTGAGAAGGCCCCACCAGGTGGGTAGGGAAGGCTTGGGAATGCCTTTGTCCCCTGCAGTGCTAAGGTGTATTGACTTCTTGCTTACTATGACGGATTTGGCTTTCTGATTTGGGGATTTGACTTCTTGTTATCTGAATAAATGCTTTTCTTCTGCCTTCTATATGGAGAGTCTGTTATACTTTGTGATTCAAAATTACTCTGGTATATTCACAGTTGCCCCTGATGCTGTGAATATTGCCTGGATGACACATTTGCCTTGTCTTACTTTTTTCTTCTGATATCAGTGGGCAAAGAACAAAGAACATCCCTCCCCTCCTCCCCAGCTTGAAGATAAGATTTGGGACTAGGAAGGACCAAGAAGAAAAAGTTCTAGGCATACTAAAAATATGTAAAATTGGATGGTTTCAAAGTGAATTATTAATGTTATGTTATAATGAAGACCCAGATTAACGATATAATAAAGAAAGATCATTGGTCATATGTATAAAAATCAGAATGCTTATTACTCAGAATCAGGACTTTTGATATCCAGTAGAATCTTAATCAAGGCTGTGACTCAATAACCATCATTTCATGTTTTCAACTATCATTTATAATGCTAAATAAAAGGCTTTCTTTCATGGGAAACAGCATGGCATTGTATGAAGAGCACTAGATTTGTATTCAGGCCTCCTAGCTTTAAACTATACACACACACACACACACACACACACACACACACACATACATGTATGTATCACACAGTTTAAAACAAGACTACTTATTACTTTATGGCATTTTCAAGTATTTGGGTTCTAGATTTGGAAGTTATTTATTTTGTAAGATTCTGATGAGGAAATCGTATTTGAGAAAGTTCCCACTGTTAGTGCAGAGCCACATCTGCCCTACTATTTGCAGTCTTAAAGAATTTCTTGGGGACATTGAGAGGTGAAGTCATTTGCCCATAGTCATATGGCTAGAATGTGTCAAAAACCAGGCTTTTTAACCTTGGGTACTAGGTCTTATTGACTCCAAGTTTGCCTCTCTATTCCCCACTGACTTTCTGAGTTTAACTAGACATAAGTAATCTCATTTTTAATATTAAAATACTTCAAAATGTTTACATTTTTTTCTTGTATATATTCTGTCTTATTTAAAATATAAAAATGTTACAAAGGGAAAGAAAATACGTTACCTTTCATTAACATATGCACTAAATTCAAGACTCAGTTGAAATGGGAAAGAAACATGTTTATTAAAGTTCTTTCCTAAATTTCATATCACATAATCACAAGAAATTCCAAATATTATATTACAAAGGATTAAAATTTGATTTTAAGAATTGATTTGATAACTTAATCAATCAAAAGAGAATGAAGCAGGAAGGAAAATAAGCATGAAATTAACATCAGAGTCAAAATATATAATCACGTAAGGGATCATACGCATTAGTCATGGATAGCCTAGGACTATATGAAGCTTCTCGTGTTAAGACAGTGAGTTTTAGAACATAGGAGATAGATCTAATATAAGAATACCAGTTCACACCAATTCATATGGTCTAAATATATATATATATGCATACACATATAAATATGTGATATATTGTATAAATGACAATGTTTTTCTCTATATTCTAATGGATTTTCCATTTCCATTTACCTTAAGAAATATTTTGGTCACTGGATCATAAATTTAGAGATGGAAGGAACCATAGAGGGCACTGAGTCAAGACTTCTCATTTTACAGATCAAGAAACTAAGGTTGAGGATGGTTATGTCACATAGATCTCATATTTTGTAGCCACTAAAATTTGTTTAAATTTACTTCAGCCTAGTCAAACAAAAATATTGAACTAAGAAATCAAAAGATTTAAGCATAGACTTTGAGATTAACTTATGGTTAATGAGGTCTCTTTGAGGTACAATTATAGCTAATTGAAAACTATGAAATCTATTCCTTAAAACCAATTCAATAATTTATTGATTAATTCAAGAAATAATCATTGAGTACCAACTATATGCAAAGTTACTGCGCAAGGTATAGAGGAAGATGCATAGCTATAAAGTCTTACAACATATTTGGAAATATGAAATATATACTCAAAAAACTATAAAAAAAGTCAGCAAATGATATATGCCATAGAAATCTTAAAAATGATAGGAAATATTCCCAGAAAGATGAAGCAATGCTTCTATTCACAACATGGGAAAGACTTAAGATAAATCTAAAAGAATGCATAGAAATTCTCTGATACTGCCACCAACCTTGTACAGGACCTCATCTCCTCATTCCTTGACTATTACAATAGCCTGTTGCTTAGTCTTTCTCTCATAAGACTCTCGCCACTCCAGTCCATCCTCCATTCAGTCACTGAACTAATTTTCCTAAAGCTCAGGTCCAACCATGTCCCCTACCCCACCCCAATAAATGCCAGTGACTCCATATCTTGCCTAAGGTCAAATGTAAAATCCGTTTAGCATTGAAAAGCTTTCATAACCTAGACTTCCTTCCCCGTCCACACACACCTTCCTTATCTTCTTAAACATTACAGTCCTTTCTCCATATATCCTTTGATCCAATGCCGTTGGCTTCTTTTCCTTAGGGAAATACGCTCCACATAGCAGTGACTAGCATTTTCAATGGTTGTCTCTCATGTCTGGAGGGGTGTATGATGTGTTCAGGAAACACTAGTACCTCTGGTATGAGGCTGCTGAGCCCGTTTCAGGTTTGCTTTCCACCTTTGGCATTCACCTGTTCCACCTACCTCTTACCTACAGCTCCAAGAAGCTGTAGCATGCTTAGGGAACACACCCTAGTAATCAATTTTGGCAGACAGGCTAAACCCAGTAGAAGGTAACTGAGGGGTCTCAAACCTGTTGGTGCATTAGGGAGTGTCTATCCCAAGCATATGAAGATTTCCCCTGGTGGAATGGGTGAATGAGAGCAATTTGTTCCAAAAGCCATGAAGGCAGCTGAAGCAAAAATTGTGGAGGGTTTAGAGCTTGATTAGACATCAAAGATGCCCAGGTCAGCCACTGCATCTTAAGCCATCACCAGTCATCTTGACTCTGTCCTGCCACTGGACTGTGATGACTCTGGAAGAGAGAGACCAACAGCTTCATGCAACTCTGCCTCACTTAAATCCAATTTGCACATGAATCAAAAGACATCACCCATACCATTTTACCACTTTTACATATCTCAAAGTCCAGTGATGACAGGCAAATAATGAAGCAGCAGATACAGATACCCTGGGAGCCACAGTCACAATCCTGCACAAAGGTGGCCCAGGCCATAGGATCATCTTGTCACTGGAAGTAGCAGTGGGATTTGGTAGCCCTCTGGGTTTCTGAGCAGCCTTATTAGGATCACTCCACTTACCTCATGGTATGAGGAAGGGACTAGAAAAGGTCCTTAAAAATTGTCTGCTTACCCAACCCTGACCTGATTACTGGAGCAGGTGGGGATCTCACCCTGTGATCAAAACAAACAAACAAAAATGTACAACGATGTTTGCAAAGATGATTACACTCACCTTTGGTATATGGATTGTGTACACATTTATAAACAGAATAGAATCTGGTAGACCTGAAAAACAAACTGCTCTTGCTGCAAGAGAACTCAGCAGGTGTCACATTCAAATAGCAGCCCTGAGTCAAACAAGGCTGGCAAATGAAGGCCAGCTTACTGAAGTTGGAGTTGGATACACATTTTTTTCTGGAGTAGCCATAGCAAAGGGGAGTGCTGTGTGAAGCTAGAGCAGATTTTGGAATCAAAACTAATCTAGTCAACAAGCTTGTATGCCTACCAAAAGGACAGAAGGACAGGCTCATAACAATACAATTTCCACTTACAGAAAAACTTCATACCACTATCATTGGTGCCTATGTTCCCACCATGACAAACCCTGATGAGGTCAAGGAAAAATTTTATGAAGACCCAGAGATATTTATCATCAATGTGTCAAATGAGGACAAGTTTATATTCTGGGTGACTTTAATGCTAGAGTAGGCTCAGACTACCAGACTTGCCATGGAGTCCTAGGGAGGAATGGAGTTGGAAACAGCAATAGTAATTGTCATTTACTACGGAAGACTTGTGCATCTCATGACCTCATCACCAATACTGTTTTCCATTTACCTAAATACAACAATATTTCAGTGATGCACCCATGCAGCAAATATTGGCATTTAATAGACAATGTGATTGTAAGAAGAGACAGGATGTGAGAGTGACAATGTGTGGCTCAGAGTGCTGGACTGATCATAGACTTATCCTCTCCAAGGTACCCATTCACATTCAACAAAAGTGGTGTTCCCAAGTCAAAATTACTAACAGAAGAATTAATGTCAATAGAGTAAAGTTTTTCTCAGAGAGGGAGCAGTTTGTTAACTTGGAGGGAAAGCTGAGCCAACACATAGTTGGCAACAGTGGAGCAGAAAAGGAGTGGGCAGATTTCAGAGATTTGGTGTAAAGCACTGTATTTGCTCAGCTAGGCTAGAACACTTGCAAATATCAAGATTGGTTTGATGAAAATAAAGGGAAATTCAGAAGCTGCTAAATGAAGAACAGGGCTTTACCAGCAGGATAGTTCCTTCATCTCTTTGAAGGCAGCATTTAATTCCATCAAAAGTAAAATACAAGCAAAGCTTGGAGAAATGTAGAATTCTTGGCTCAAGAGGCAAGATGAAATTCAATTTTATGCTGATAGCAACAATCCAAAGCACTTGATGATGCCTTGAAGGCTATTTATGAGCCAAAGACCTATGGTGCATCTCAGTTACTCATTGCTGATGGAGCCATATTGATTAGTCATAAGGACATGATCCTAGAGAGATGGTTGCTTCTATAGGGTTCTCAAAAGACCATCATCAATCAATGCTAAAGCCATTGACCTTTTACCTGGGGCTGAAATCAATCCCTCCCTAGCTGAAATTCCAACTGAAGAAGAGGTTTTGAGTGCCATTAGGCCCCTTTTGTGTTGCAAAGCACCTGGTGCTGATTCTATTCCAGCTGAAATTTATTAGGTAGAGGGTCCATCACTCATACAAAAGCTGACTGAAGTTTTAGGAGGTTATATGGCAAAAGGAGGTTATCCCCCAGGAATTCAAGGATGCTTCCATTGTCCATCTCTATAATGGCAAAGGAAATAGACTATCCAGTGACAGTCATAGTGAGGGTCTCTCTCTTAGTCATTGCTGGAAAGAATCTTGCTAGAGTTCCCCTTAACAGGCTGAGTTTACACCTGGAAGATGGTCATCTACTTGACAGCCATTATGGCTTCAGAAAGGAGAAATGCCAGAAGCAGAACAAAAGTCTGCACACAATGTTTGTAGATCTGACAAAGGCCTTTGATATGGTCAATCATGAGGATGTATTATGTCAAAATTTGGTTTTCTGTAGAAGTTCAGCCATGTTGTCAAATGCCTCCAAGAGAATGATCACTGTATCAAGGTCAGCTACTGTATTGGTGGTAAATTCTTCCACCTGAAAAAGCCAAAAGCCAAGACCAAAGTAGAAGGAGTATTGGTGCATGATTTTCTGTTTGCAGATGATTGCGCACTCAGTACAACTTCTGAAGCTGAGATACAACAAAGTATGGATCAGTTCTCTGCTGCTTATGTTAATTTTTGCCGAGCAATTAATACCAAGAAAACACAGGTGCTCCATCAGCCACCACCACACCATCCACACATGGAACCATTAGTTACAGCAAATGGAGACTTTTTGAATGTTGTGGATAAGTTCACTTACGTTGGTAGTATACTTTTCAGGGATGTACACATTGATAATGAGGTTGATTCACACACTGCCAGAGTCAGCTTAGTGTTTGGCAGGCTCCAAAGGAAAGTGTGGGAGAGAAGACTGACTACCATACTGAAGGTCTACAGAGCCATTGTGCTGAACTCATTGTTGTATGCCTGTGAAACCTGGACAGTCTACCAGTGCCATGCCAGGACACTGAATTACCTCCATTTGAGTTTCCTTAGGAAGATTCTGAAGATCACCTGGCAGGATAAGATACCAGACACTGAGGTCCTTACTTGAACTAAACAGCCAAGCAGTCAAACTCTGCATCAAGACAGTGCAACTCCAATGAATTGGCCACATGTTCAAATGCAAAATGCTTTCTTGACAAAAAGATTATTTTATGGAGAACTCTCACAGAGCTAGCGTTCACATGGTGGTCAGAAGAAGAGATGCAAGGACACTCTCAAGGTCTCTCTTAAGAACTTGGGAATTGATTGCGTGATATGGAAGACACTGGCACAGGACTGCTCAGCATGGTGCATTCTCATCAGAGAAGGTACTGTGCTCTATCAGCAAAACAGAATCAAATAGCTCAAAAGAAATTCAAGAGGTGCAAATTTAGAAAATCCACCCTAAATATTCACATGGATTATTTGTACCCGACCTGTGGTAGAACATTTCGAGCTCGTATTGGTCTGATCAGCCACAGTAGGACACAGTGTCACTTCACTACCACATAGTGATATCATTTTGGTCCTCTTCATGAAGGAAGACCAGCAAGCAACCAGTCAACCCATGCCTGGAATGCTCTCTTTCCTTAAATCTACCTTGTAGTTTCCCTGGATTCCTTCTTATTCCAGCTAAAATTCTATCCTTTGTAATAAATCTTCCCCAATCCCTCTTCATTTTAATGCCTCCTTTCTGTTGACTGTTTTCTGTATGTTTTGTATATAACTTATTTGAATTTATTTGTATGTTAGCTCCCTTATTAGATTGTAAACTTCTCAAGGACAAAAGTTGTCTTTTGACTCTTTTTGTATCCCTAGGATTTAGCACAGTGCTTGGCACATAACAAGTGCTAAACAAATGCTTATTGATTGACTGCTTGAGAAAAATGACACAAACAGGATAATTTCATTGCTACTTTGTTCGATTTAATAAAACTATATTATAGTTCATCAGCTTATATGTTTGTGCGCATATGCAGACATACATACATACATATACACATGTACCGTACTTTAATATTTTACTTGTATATTGAAATGTTTGTGTTTGTTAATGATTAAGTTAATAATAAAAGATAAAATAAAAATGAAGAATGAAATAGTGTTTATTTGTTAAAGAATGGAAAGGGGAAGGACATAAGAGAGTAAATATTTATTAAGTACCTACTACCTGCCAGGTACTGTGCTAAAAGCTTTACTAATACCATCTCATTTGATATTCACAGCAACTCTAGTGGCCATTATAATTCCCATTTTACAGTTACAGAAACTGAGACAGAGGTTTAATGACTTGACCAAGGTTACACAGCTGGTAAGTGTCTAAGGCTAGATGTGAAAAAAGCTTTTCCTAACAACACACCCAGAATTCTATCCAATGTTCCACTTAGCTGGAGAAACAAAACATCTTAGCTGATTGAAATGGAATAAAGTTATGCTTTTTTCTAACTCTGGGGAGCTGTGAAAAATATGGGCCTATGATTTCACCAATATGGAAGACTCTTGATGATGAAAATCCTACCAATGTAAATCTGCAACTTAAAGAGCTCTCTGGGGGCAATGAGATATTAAATGACTTGCCCAGAGTCACAGAGCTCAACCCAGGTTTTTCCGAATCTGAATCAAACACTCTATCCAATAATTCAGACTGATTTTCCATTATTGGCCCAAACTTAACTTCTTTTTATTTTGACCACATTCTGTCTAATCTCAAACTATAAGGCAACTATTTGCCTGCCACTCTAAAAACATATCTTGCCTCCTCGCTAGGAATGGGAATAGATGGCAATGAACTTCCAGATGATTAAGTGTGGACTGTAAGAATTCCATGCTTGGACTTTTTCTTAGTTGTTTGGAATTTGCCTTCAATACACAGGGAACCAAGAGTAGTTTTGAGAGATTTACAAAGAATAGAGGAGAAAAATCAATCCCACTTCAAATCCATTGGAACAGTTAACTGTGGTCCACCAGGATTTCCAAGGATATGAGAACAAATTTACTCTTCCTATTCCTGCCAAGTTTCTTTTCAAATGCTAGAGCCAGTTGAGGAAAATAAAGAACTGAGAAATAGATCAAGTGATACCTCTTTATATCTTCCTGTCAAAATCAAGTTAAGCTCAGCAGTGACATGGGAACTCCATGGGATATTCCTCAGCTAGCCTGCTCAACAACTCACAATCTTAACCAAGTCACATGCCCAAGTACTAATTTTTTTTTTAATCACAACATAGGTAGATGGTGACTAGTTCCAAAACCACAAGATTTTTGTTTCAAATTCATCTCTGGACTAATCATAACAGACAGGTAAATACTTTCTGAGATAGGTTAGGCACAATTCCAGAATTTTGCCTTTAAGTCATATATGGTATCTCTTCAAGAAACCAGCAAATTTGTTTTTAGGATGAAAAGTGGCATATGCCTCTTTTTACATGGCAAATATTCCTTGAAAAGTTTTACCTGAAACAAAGCCCTAAAATTACTTTAACCATATTATGGGAACTCATTCTCTAAAGGAAACCTTGCAATTAATCCTTTGATAAATCCTTCTTTCATGTGAATAACCACCACCTAATGTGTGTTCTGTAAGTTCAGGTTAATGATGTAGGCCACACCCCTACAAAAGAAAATGTTCAGTACAGGATCCAGTGAAAGTCAGTATCAATTTCACAACTCATCTTCAACTTAGAACCAGAGTGTGTGGTATTTTGTGGGCAAACTCAGACCATTATGATAGCCTTTCTTAAAGTAGCATTCTAGTGTCTGCAGGAGTTTCTGTACCACCCAGAGGGTCACACCCATGGAAAAGCTTACTGACCTGAAAGGCTACATTTCTAAGAGCTGTGTGATCTGATAATGAGAGACTTCATAAAAAAAATAGTGTCAGGGGGTGCATCTCAGGGCCAAGTCAAAGAAATGTATACTCTTACAATTGTAACTTTGATGGAATTTTCCATAATAAATACATAATTCATTTATATTAGGTGCTATATGCAACAGACATGGTCAGAAAATGTCTTCTAAAAGCTAACTGTCAAACATGCAGAATTTCTATTTCTCCAGCTTCATCCTTAATAATACATTTTTGGACTAATTTACATGACGCTTTCACATTTCAGTTACACTAGTTAAATTGTCACTCGTAGGAGGTGTGGAGAGGCAGCATGTAATAAGAGATAGATAGCCAGTTTTGAAGCCTGGAAAACCTACTTCCAAGTACTCCTTTTGACACATATTAGTTGAGTTGATCAAAGGCAAGTCATTTAACCTCTCAATGACTAAGGCAACCTTCTAAGACTTTTAAGTTACAGAGGAGTTACCAGTTTCAACACTACAAAATCCCAGGTCTGAACACCCTTGCCTCTCCCAATTATTTCCCTACCTCCAAAAAAAAGTTGTCACTAAAAACAGGGGGGTCAGGATTAAAGATCAGCAGCTGTTAATAATAATGGCAATAAGTCTTCTAACACCATCTTAAATATAGCTTTTTCTTCTCAAATGATTCGCTTTACCCCACCCACTTATTCTCCCACTCATTTCATTTTCTTTATAGTCAGCACCTACATTGTGCTGCGTGCAGAGCGGGACTTACTAAGTGGCTGTTTAATTGAATTAAATGTGAGCATCTTTGTAAATGGCTATATACTTGTCCTGATTACACAAAGTTAAGAGAAAGTGACTGCCGTGTGCCAGTCCCCAGTTTTTGGCATGACTTTCAGCTAATTAAGAGACATAAAACTGAAAACAGATCATATACGGTAATAAATTCATCAATATTAGAGATGAAAGGGACTTTAGAGATCATCTAGTTCTTGGGCTTAACCTGAGGTATATGAACTTGCTTTTGTAAAAATTTTGGATGACTACATTTCAATATAATTGGTTTCCTTTGTAATATTCTATATTTAATTTTATGTGCTTAAAAACATTATTCTGAGAAGAGGTCTATAGGCTTCACCAGACTGCAAGAGAAGTCCATGACCCACACCAAAAATGTTAAGAACCCTTGATTCTATTCAAAATCCTTCATTTTATTTTGGAAGAAACTGAGACCCAGAAAGGCTAAATGATTTCACCTGTGCCCAGAAGGTTATAAGTGAAAGAGTAAGAATTTCAACAAAGATCACTTGATATTAAATCAATTAAACAACAAGAATTTATTGTCTCCCATGGGTCAGAAACTTACGTGTTTTTCCTACTCTACCGTAATATCTGTTTTCTCAGATAGTTCATTACGAAGCAGCTAACAGCCATAGTCACGTAATTTCACCATGGAGGGCTGAATCTATTTCTTTCTTATCTTCCTTGGCCAGATGTGACATTTTAAAGCCACATAAATTCCCAAAATCCCTTGGAGACTGTGCCCTGGAGCCAAGGAGATGTCTAAAGAAGTAACCTTTTTCTTTTTGGTTTCAGATTATCTCTTTGGCCCTGTGAAGTGAATACTAGTAGAGGATCTGATTCCCTCCGTTTATTTCATCCCCTTTCTTAGGTTATACAATCACCTCTATGTGGCTAACTCCTAAATCTATACCTCTGAGCTTCCCTTTCAACCTCCTTTCATGCACCCACACTTTGATGTCTCATTATCACCTCAAACTCAACATATACAAAATCAAACTCATCTCCTTCCTTTTAAGAGCAATTAACACTCAAGACCGCTATTTCTATGAATACTTGCACTATCTTCCCACCTCCTTAACTTGAAATCCAGGGCTCATCCCAATTCTACAGTCATCTTATGGTTTCTTTCTTCAGCTTTTCTTCTTCTCATATGCCCTCATTCCGTTTCATTCCCATTGCCACCATCTCAAGCTCGGCACATAGTAAATCCTTAATAAATGCTTTCAAAAACTCACACATTCATTCATACATTAGTGCTTTCAATAGTTTCCTTCCCCTTCATCCTGCATACTATCATGATATTGATCTTCTTAAAACAACATATAACCCTATTACAGTCTTGTACAAGATCCTCCATTGCCTAGCCCATGTTATTTACAGGATAAAGTCCAAAATCTTTATCACTGGACCTTTTATTTTCTTGACTTCAAAGCAGTTTTCTAATTCCAGATTCCAGAATTCCCTCATAAGAACAATCTTCTTTAGTCAAACTCGTTTACTTACCTTCTCCCAAACATAGACTCATAGGGTCATAGATGTAGAGCTGGAAGGGGCATCAGAGGCCATCTGTCCAACCACATCATTTTACAGATGATGAAACTGAGGCACATGGAAGTTAAATGATTTACTGAAAGTCACGGAGATAGTAAGCACCATAGGAGGGACTTGAACTGAGGTCCTTTGACTCAAGAGTCAGTGCTCTTATCACTGAGCCATGCTGTGCTTTCCTATCTCTGTTTCTGACACATACTATAGCCTTCTCCATCCTTCCTATTAAAATCCTATAGATTCTTTAATTTAGAAATTCTTAAATTGATTTTCAGTTTGTATGTGAGCGTGTGTGTGTGCATGCGTGTGTGTGTGGGAGGGGCGGTGAGAGAGGGAGGGAGGGAGAGAGAGAGAGAGAGAGAGAGAGAGAGAGAGAGAGAGAGAGAGAGAGAGAGAGAGAGAGAGAGAGAGAAGGAGAGAGATATAAACTCCTTTGGCAACTGAGGTGAAGCCAGTGGACCATAGCAGCTGGCATTTATATAGTAATTTAAGTTTTGCCAGTTGCTTCACATATTATCTTTTTGAATCTTCTCTGTCTCTCTGTCTCTCTCTGTCTCTCTCTGTCTCTCTCTCTCTGTCTCTCTCTGTCTCTCTCTCTGTCTCTGTCTCTCTCTGTCTCTGCCTCTCTCTGTCTCTCTGTCTTTGTCTCTCTCTCTCTGTCTCTCTCTGTCTCTCTCTCTCTCTCACTCACACACACACACACACACACACACACACACACACCAGCCGTGAGAACTTTTGCATTTATTCTTGTAACTTGTAAATAACTTATAACTTTCATTTATTCCTAATTTAAATGTAAGGAAACTAAGACTGAAAGAGAGTAAATGACCTGTCCAGTCACACACCTCTCCTATGTCTGAGACAGGAATTGAACTTAGTTCTTTCTGACTATAGCTTCAACTCTATATCTATGATTCTACACTCTGTTCTAGACACTATACCTACAATTCTCTTCTGCGCCTGGTGTTGTGTTTTTTTTTTTTTCTAGTGCCCACCAATAAAGTCTCATGTCTTGTTCCCTATCCTGTTAGGGAATAATCCTTCTCTCTCTTCCTTCCCTCCTTGCTGTGTTCTCTTTAAAGTCAGTTATAAGATATGCAAGGTATGGAAGTGCATGAACAAATCAAATTAAGTTGAAATCAACATGCATAGGATATACACCTAGAATATTTCCAATCCGTGGATCTTTCACTTCCCCATGTCAAAGTCCATAACCAAAAAACTAGAAGTTATTTCTCAACCTCTCCCAACAGGGAGCAGGGCTTTTCACTTATTAAAAATGCTTATGGTAGGTCAACTTTTTTTTTTTACTGTAATGACAGCCAGGATTCAAAATGCTTTTCTGATTCCTTTGAAAGTCTATTGAGGCTGCCCAAACAGGACAGCATCCATTATTAACTTCATTTCCAGCTGACGACATCTCTACTTCCCAGTCTTCATATCTCTTCCCTTCCTGGCTATCAGGTGTATAAATTTAAGTCTCTCTCTGTCCTTCTGATGTCGGGCCACTTTGGTAGGGTGGAGTTACCCCTGCCACTAGAATTGAGATGCCTGGGTATCACAGCTCTCTCAAGACAGCCAGGAAGAAAAACCATAATGGCTCCACTGAAGATTGTTTCCCTAATTTTTTTTCCCATTATCACAATTAGTCCCCCACCCTCAGGTTTCTCTGTCTTTGCATGTGACGTACCTTCTTTGTATTTCTACCTTATCCCTTCTACTAGACTGAATACTCTGAGGTCAGGGACCCCATTACTCCTTTTTGCCTTATCACGGTCATGTAGGAGGTGCTCAGTAAATACTTGGCCAACTGAAAGAGAAAAGCTGGTATTTCGAGTAAGTCCCACAACTGCAATAAAATAGAATTTCTTCAAACATTTTCTTTTTAAATTGCAAAGGAAACAAAAATATGCATTGTGAAGGAGAACTATGGAAAGAAAGAGATTAATGTATCCAAAACCAAATGTAAAAACTTGGTTTAAATGATGGCTGCGCACGGTGAAGTCATTAATGATAACAATGGCTTGGCCTTTTAATGACAGTCATTCCATCTGGAGTTTTTAAGCAAGGGGATGTTAGTTGGCACAAGAGATAGACGAGCTACACCACTACCCCTTCCCCTCTGCAGATATATTGCCCTACTAACTGACTGGGCTCTGTCTAGCTTTATAAAGAAAGCCAAATGAGATCACCCATATTCAGTTCTGTCGAAGCTCACTCTCTCAAGGAGCAATCAAACAGCTGTCTCTTCAGTTGCAATTTTGTGACTCAGAACACATTCATCCCAATATACACTTGTGCATCTTTTAGACTATATCATCATCATAATAATAGTAACACTTCACCAGTGTGAACAGTCTTTTTCATCTTCAAAGCACGTTGGAATTCTATAATGCTCTGAAAACGTGACAAGTTGAAAAGGTATGGAGGGTTTTTATTGTTCCTAACAAAGGGTGTTGAGCTGGGCTAACTGTGATTGCAATGTGCAAACTCCTGAGAGGGTCTATAAATTGATGGCTTGCACACATGAGAAAACACCAGAACAGAAAATTATCAGGTTGAAATTGCTCCCCTCTGCAGTGCAAAATCAAACTGAAATCTTAGCTATTAGAGAAATCTCTAAAAGGTGAAATAATTCTTATTGTGATGGGTGAGCTACAATGTTACCTATAATATTTCTCACTAAGCTTAATCTTAGCCATGCCAAGAAAAATAAGATTTTCTATCCAATTCACTTAGCACGTGACATCATCTACTCTAGCCATTTGTTTTTGCATCTTATCGTCTTACTAGACTGTAAACTCTTGATGAACAAAGATGATGTTTTTCATTATCTTCCACAAAACTTAGCTTGGCACTCTTCAGAAATGTCCATTGTATGCTATTCCTTTGTAAGAAAATTTTATCATTTTTCACATTTCTCAGTGTAAATAATTTCTCTTATATCTAAGTTAAATTTTCTCTCCCTATATTCCTGCCTTTCCAGTCTTCTTATACTTTGCTAACTTCCATACAATATTTGATCCAGCTACACTTGTCTACCTTCTATTTGTCACATACCAAATTCCATCTCCATCTTTCTGTGTACTTGACCTGGCTGTTCCCTGTACTTGGAATACTCTTCTTTCTGGCCTCATACTCCATCCAAGCTTCCCATAATTCCTTCAAGACTCAGCTGGAATTCAAAAGGAGGCTCTGAAAATCCTCCAGTTCCCTCAGAAGTTCTTTTACATTTGCATTGTCTATAGCTTGTATATACATAATTATTTGCATTTATATTATTCTTCTACTAGAAGAGTAGTTTATTACTAAAGAAAAAGAATGTTAAAAATTATTTTCATATGTAATTGGGGAAAAATGAAATACTAAATAAATAATTTTAAAAATGAGAATTCCTTAAGGGCAAAGACTATAGTTTTACCTTTGTTTGTGTCCACAGTGCTTAGTATAATGTCTGGTACATAATAAGTGCCAAATAGCTGATTTAACTACTTATCCCTTAATTGCCGTGTTTATATGTTAGAATGTTCCCCTCCTGTGACACTCAGGCATGTTATACATGCCGAGTGTTCCAAAAATCTGAGTGCAGTTCTAAGGCATTAAAGCTAGCACTAGCACTAAGATTTTTGGTACACCATACATTTATATCCTTATTTCTTGATATAGTCTTACTTTTTGATTGCTTTAATTTTTCTTGATATCATGTCTGAAGTATCTAAATTGTTTGTCCAATAGTTTATCCATGATGATGAAAATAGCTTTTGGATTCTTTCATATTTCTTAGCAGCCAAATTGTTGTAGTATTACTTTCTATGACCCTCTACAATAACTCCCAGCCTTTTTCTCTGGCAACTTTGACATGAACTAAAAGTTTAGAAATATAGTAAGTCTTCTTTTATTTTTTAAGAGCTCTCTGTCCCTTTCTTTCTCACCACATATGTGTAGGTATGTATTTATATAGGTATATATACACATGTATTTGTATACATGTAAACGGTTGGTATTATTACGGTTCCCCACCCCCACCTCCAAGTCAGCCCTGGTATGGAGGGTAGAAAACTGGCTTCTGAGGCAGGAAGACCTGGGTTTAAGTTCTACCTCTGACACATATTTCTGCCCTTGGGCAGCTCACTTAAATCCTCAGTGCTCTAGGCAACTCTTTGAGGCTCTAAGGGGCAGCGACATGGAACAGTGAATAGAGCTACAATCCTTGAGTCAGGTTAACTTGAATTCAAAGCCAGCCTGAGACACTTACTAACTGTGTGACCTTGGACATTCTATTTGCTCATCTGTAGAGCGGGAACATATACAGAACCAACCTTCCAAAGTTGTTGTATCAAATAAGATAATAATTATATAGCATGCAGCAGTGACTGTCACATAGCAAGTACCATAGTTAGCTATTATTATTAAGTTGCAGAGAAAGTTCTGTCTTGAATTGATAAAAAAAAATTCCTCATCTGACACTTTCCTAAATCAGTGAAATTGAAGTCCAATCCTGATCCCTAAATTTTTTTTTATTGTAGGCTGGTTCATAGACTGGGAGGCTTGCTTACCACATACAAACAATAAATTCAGGTTTTTGGAAATACAATCCCACCTGAATCATTGTTGTTGGTATTGTGGTCATTGACTTTAATCATCTTTTTAATTTTCATGGGAGATTGAAGAGATTTGGGGATCTTAGGGAGAAAAATTCAGAGCCTCAGGGCTAGCAAGGTTTGGATAATTTATTGAAGGACAGACCGTAAAAATTTGTCTTGAAAGAGTACAGCTTGGCAATCAGGAATCTTCAGAAATTAAAGGAGGACTTTCTAACTCTAATTTAGGAAGAGGGTTGTTTTAGAGGCATTGCTCTTGGTGAGCTGGAAGGAAGGAAGTAGATTTAAAGACAGATTACTGTCTAGAGGCCCTACATGGTTGGCTGGCTGTCATGTTCCAAAAGAGCTTGTCTCCTAGAGGCAAAATCTCTCCTAGAGAAAAATGCCACATATGACTGAGAATCGATAGATTCTTCTTTCAATAGAAAGAAAGTAGTTATGAGGTTTGCCCTAGCCTACTGGCAGTTGTATGAAAGGTCTCCTAGAACTTAAGCATGTATGCTATATATGGACAAAAAGAGATGAAAGAACCCACTCCTCTTAAGACTAATAGCATCTCAGCTATAATCCCATCTGAAGTGCAGAAATTGGTAACAAAGAGTTCTGTCATCACCTGTCCAGAAGAACAACTAGTAGTCATGAGATTAAGAACATAATCTAATAGAGACTATATGCCATACTCAGCAGGAGTAGGTCCTGTGGGAACAGTGCAACGATATAGGCAAGGAGACATTGGCAACAGCACATATTTCCTAAATGTGGGCTCTTTAATATGTGTACCCCCCTGCCCATGTTCTCTCAGTGTCTTTACTCTCCTCACTAACAGTGTGTTTTGGACAGAGTGTGCCCAGGTTTCTGGGGAGGAAGTTTTACTGCTATATAATGTTTTTATTTTTTTCATTTATTTATTCATTAGTTCATTTATTTATGTTTACTATGCCATTTCATAAGGCCTTTGTTTTTAATTAGTTGTGTTTACTGTCTGATTATTTAAAAATAAACAAATTGGTAGGGGCTCATTGTTACAATTTTGAATGAATATATTCCTATAGAATATTTTGAGCAGGTAAGCTCATGACATTGGGAATATAACTATTTTTCAGAACACCAGCTCTGTTTCCAGTTTGATTTCTATAGCTATTATCCAAGGGAGCAAACCCTATGCAGAAGGGCCCCATCCTTTCTATTATCACTTCCACCAAATGCTACCAACAACCCAAATGAAAAAAATGAAACATCCTGAAGAGGAGATGGGAGGCAGCATGTATCAGGTGGGTGAAGCCATCAGCACCAATTTCTCAAATGCTGTTTCCCTTTTTACCCCAGCGGAATCAGCCCAAGACTCATGGCCATTTGAGCATTTCAGTAACCCTCTTCCTTCCAGATGAACAGACCTGCATCCAATCTGGTTCCTACAACTGTAATTCAAAGAAGTAACACTATTGGAGAAGAGACCGCCAACACTGACTGCTGACCAACTGTTCGCAATGAGCAGGTAAGTCCAAGAGATCAAGCAAGAGTAGTATCTCTTAGAATACCAACCCTGGAACTATCAGAATAGATAGGACTTTCGTTATCTTTATTAATTTACATTAAAGAAAATGTATTGCCATTTGCTTTGCGCCTGTACCCCAAGGACTGGCCAGCCTTTCTATCTAAAAACTATTGAAATTGCCTATATTTATTGTCTCTCCCTTTTAAAATATGATCTCCTGGAGAGAATTCAATTAATTTTACTGTTTGTATACTCAGTGCTTAATACATTACTTTGTACATAATAAGAACTTCATAAATGCTTTAATTTTTTCATTATTTTAATTCAGTCATTGAATCTGGGGTAACTGCATAGAGAAGGGCCAAGAAGTACTCCATTTACTATGTCACAATAGAACATTTGAACTGCTCATTCTAGCATACTTTGATCTCTAGAGCCCAGATAAGAAACAGATTAAAATGCCACTTTTTATGAAAAGCCTTCCCTGATCTTATGTCTCCTGTCCCATCATCCTGCTCTTTCCCACTATACCCTCTGATTTTTTATATGAATGGGAATGTTGTAACTCTCTAAAATGGCTCTCATGTAATATTATGCTACAGTTATCAGTGTCTGTGCCCTATTTTCCTGCTGGACTATAAACTCCTTGAGGGCACAGGCTATAATAAGAGTAATGATGATAATAATACACATTTCTATTGAACTTTCATATTTTAGAGTGCTTTTCTCAGAACAATCATGGGAACTTGGTGGTATAAATATTATTATCCCTATTCTGAAACTGGATAAACTGAGGCCCTATGAAATTAAGTGACTCATCATGACCACATAGTGAGTAACCATTTGATAACTGAATTGAACCCATCTTCTGATGACAAATCGGAAGTGTTATTTACTAAATCAGCATTTTCGTAGCCTATAGCCAAGAGTTCTGCCTATAACAGATGTTGTAAGTGGTTGTCACTTTTTATTGTATCACATGTAGCAACATGACAACCTGTCTTGTAGTCAGGGGGACCTGGGTTGAAGCCCTACCCTTGACTTTTTGGCTACGTGGCCCTGAAAAAGTCACTGAATTTCTCAGAGACCTAGGTTGCTAACTCTCCAAGAGTATAAACGGCAGATCATTTACAGAGACAGAGGAAGAGACAGAGAGAGACACAGAGAGAGACAGAGACAGAGAGACAGAGACAGAGGGAGAGCCTAATTTTCTCAGCTTATATGGTCAACATAAGACCAACTATGCCTTTTTCCCCTCCTGAAGTTCCATCATACTTCATCTGTGAGTCTTAAGCAGCCCTCATTTGCACTAATGCTTATGATACTACTATAATGCGTATCTTTCAGTTTTACTATTAATATTATATTTTCCATAAACCTCTTAATTCCCTCAACATGAGGCCATCTGGGACCATTTCCTTCTATATTATCTTGGTACAGTGACATTCTCTCAGTGGCTGCTTCATCGTAGGACTGTAAGACCACATGGACACAGACCTGGAAGGGACTTCAGAGGCCATCTAATCCAGCCCTCTCATTTTACACATGAGTAAATAACTTCAAATGAATAGTAAATAGTAGAGCCAAGATTGAAATTTGGCCCTTTACTCCACAGTCATTTGGCCTTGGCGCAGCTCGGTGGCACAGTGGATAGCGTACGTGGCCTGAAATCAGGAAGGTCTGGGTTCAAATATAACCTTAGACACTTACTAGCTGGTGACTCTGGGTAAATCACTTAATCCTGTTTGCCTCAGTTTCCTCAAATGTAATATGAACTGGAAAAGGAAATGGCAAACCACTGTAATATCATTGGCAAGAAAATCCTAAAAGGGGTTGCAAAGAGTTAGACACAGCTGAAATGACTGAGCAACAAGCGTTTGAAAGGATCTTAGAAGTCATTTAACCCAAACCTCACATTTTCAAGAAGGGAAAATTAAAAAAAATAGGTACACCCTGCTGTCTGCATATTGAATGAGTCACCACAACCATTTTTTTTAAAGCTTTAAAAATTGAAAAACGAATATATAAATGACTGCTCCCTACCTTTTTTTTTAAAGTGTGTATCTTAAAAAGAAAAAAAATTTCCACAGGGTTTTAGCAATCAGGAATAATTTAGTCAAATTCACAATTCTGAACAAAAAATAAAACTTTTTTATTTTTTATTTTTTGCTGATTTTGAAGTCCTTCAAGATTGCTAGCTGGAAAATTGATTGCTTTCTCCTAATTTTATAATCCACTCTTTCATAAGAAAGTTATTATTTGGCTATGGCATGCTTAGTCATATTTCTTGTAGAATTTTGACACTTTCCTTTTTGCTGGATTATAGATTTTTATAAAGCCTCCAACTAGACTATATTCCATAAATAATATAGATGAATTCCCTTGATTTTGAATCCAAATACTCTGTAGTAATGTGAGCTTGCTATTGTACCCTGAATTTGAGTAGCTTGCGGGTGCTAGTCTTAGACATGCCTCCCCCATGCCCTCTTCACATTCTCAATCAGTTCCTCCTGTCAGAGAGCGCTAGATATAGGAGGGCTTCTTTTGGTTAGAGGCTTTGCTCCCTGGATCATAAATCTAATCACAAAAGCCTCTGAGAATGAGCAAACAATAGCCATGTTTGGAGTCTTCCACCAACTACTTGACTAAGTCAGTTAAGACAGAAAGATGGAGGGGCTAGCCAAGGACATAATTTAATGAATATGTTTCTTTGGTTGCAATAGCAAACTGGATAAATTGGCAAAATGCATAGTGCCCGTGAAAAACTACTTGAATGCTGTAGTCATGCTAGAGATGAAAGGTAAAATAAAACTGTTTCCCAGTTATTTTATAAAATGACCTATGAATACAGTTGTTGCTTTCATGGCTGTAGAGACCATTCCATTCAGTAAAACAAAATTCCAAGTATTTGGGTATTAATTCACTTTGTTTTGGTATCTAAGAATTCCATTCACTTTAGCAAAAGTGTTTTAAGAATTTACTACTTTGTCAGAGAGTATGAAGTACTTCTTTGTGAGTGGTGTAATGACGTGCTGGGCTTGAAGTTAGGAAGCAATTCATCTAGCCTCTGATACTTACTAAGGCTGTGTGATCTTGGACAAGTCACTTAACCTTTATTAGCCTCAGGCCACTCTTTAGGCTTTATTTTATATAGATGTCTGGTGATCTGTTTGGGTGGATGGAGGTTCCAAGCCCAGAGTTCCTAAGCTGAGGAAATCATAGATCCTTTACATATTTACACAATGTTGTATGCTCAGCAGTGTCCTAGGCGGTGGAGGAAAAGATACCAGGTTTGGATAAGACTGTCTCTGCCCTTTAGGAGTTTGTAGATTTGTACAAGGTGCAAGACTTACACAGATAATTATAATACAAAGTAATACATAATAAGTGCATCAGAGAGGTGTTAGTACTTCCGAAGGTCTAAGGGGAGAAAAAAAGTCATTAGGTGGCAGGTAGAAACAGAACCATAGAATTGTGGGCTTAAAAGGGAGCTTGAAGGTCATTAAATTTAAACCAATGCTTCTGGAACTATTTCAGTGATAGGTAGATCATTGTTTTGCCAGGCAGTCTGGTCTATTGTAAGATAAACTTTATTGTAAGAAAGTCTTTCCCTCTAATACAAATCTGTTCTTTTAATGGCTAAGTATTGATGCTAGTTCTGTCCTCTTGAACTAAGCAGAATAAATTTCCTCCTTTCACATGACAGCCAAGCTTTCAAATATTTGAAAACAGTTATCACGCTCCCTTGAGTCTTCTCTTTTCTAGTCAAAACATCCCGAGTTATCTCATTTGTTACTCATATGACATAAAGACTGCCTATCTCCTCGAGATGCTATCTTATTTATCAATGTCTCTCAAAAATGGATACAAATCTTTCCATGTAGTTAGAACAGTTCAGAGTACTTGATGGATAAGCCATGCCTCTTTTAATACGGCTGAATTTTATTTTAGTCTTTTTCACAGCACATTCTTGGCCCATCTAAAGCCATTCTTTACTTTGATTTTATTTCTTAAACAAAATGCATGGCTTTATATTTATTTTTGTAAATTTTTGTTTGTTTTCCTAAAATTTCAGTCGATATCTTTGTCAATTATGCCATTCTACATGTTAGCTACATCTTATCTTTGTATCATCTGGAAGTTTTGGAAAGCATTTCATCATTTAATGAGATTATAAAAATTTGGAAGAGGAGAAAGCCATGAACTCCACTGCCAGAGATCTTATTGACAAAACTCTATTAATGTGGGGTGTAGTTCTTAAACCATGTACAATTCCACTTTGATACAGTATCATTTAGTATACATTTCTCCATCTGGTTGATAAAAATATTATCACTTCATCATTTTGTTTATATTGAAATATGCTATATTCATAAGCCAGTTTCATTCTCTGCCATTCTAATAATGTTATGAAAATAGAAAACAATGTTAAGTTGGCATAACTTAATAAACCCCTGCTAGCTCCTAGTGATCACCACTTTCACTGCTAAATGGCCACAAATCTGGAATTTTTGTGGGTATAGACATCAAACTTTCTCATCTACAATTTCTGCAATTCATATTTTCTCACTTTTAGAAAACAGAAAGTGCTTGTCCATCTTCACTTTTCTGACATCTCTCCAGTTCCCCATCATTTCTTTAAGTCTAACAATAGTGACTGCACATGCACAAACACATTCTTTCAGCACCGTACAATGTAATTTCTCTGGGACTAGAGATTGGAATTCATTAAATTAGAAGGATATTCTCCTATTATCGCCTCATCTATCCTCGGCCTCAGTTCTCTCTAAACCTTGTTTTACCTGTTATTTCTAATCTGAAGATAATTCTTTTTGATGAAAAAAGGAAAAAAAGAGAAGCAAATAGTTCAACAATATTACTTTGTTGCCTTTCACCATTATATTATTTTCAGCTTTGTTTGTCATTTTGCACCAAATGTAGGAAGATCTTTTTCTTGTCTTCAGTGTTTTGCTAATTTAGTAATAAGGATCTTGCAGACTCCTGAGATTTTCCTTATGCTGTGACAATCAAAAGTTTTCAAAAAGAGAAACAATCAGGATAATTAGTGTGGTAGACTAAGTCCATGATATTTATATGCTGAACCCTAAATCTTATAATTTTTTTCTCTGTTGTACAACAATGTAGGAAATTTTGTTATATTTCATTTAGCTTAACTGCTAATTGTAGTGATATTGGCATAGAATTAATTGAAATGTAAGTTTTATTTTCATATAAAGGAAACAACTTTCATTAAAACTAAATAGTTCTCAAACTTTAGTGTTGAATATGTTCAGTATGTCACATAAAATATTTCTCTTTTCACTAGATTTATAATAAAAACAAAAAAACCCTAAAGATAGAGAAGACTTATCATTGCCTGTCATATTTCTTTTTGTTGACTTTATACCACCTCAGTCTTTGCAGTTACCATTATCAAGGAGCACTGAAGGAAAGAGGATGGGGGAGAATGACCTCTTGAATTTATTATTCCTCCAATAAAATGTAATTTTTTTTTACTTAGGATTTTTCAGTATTGCTTGCTCCATGTATCGATTCATTGCTTTTATCTATTTACCTATTGATCTATTATTATTTGTTCATACACTCACTTACTCATGCATGCATGCATTTATTTGTTGATAGATTACCTACACTTATGGTTTCACCAGTGTCAGAAGCTTTTGGTGAGGAACTTGTTCTCTCAATGTAGGCTAGCACCTCTGAAATCTTCAGTTTTAGAGAGTTGCCTGGGGGAGCTGAGAGGTTAAGCTGCTGCCCAGGGTGACAAAGGCAGTATATTTTAGATCCAGGACTGGACTCCAAGGTCTAGCTAATCTTTAGGTCAGCTTTCTATTCACATTACAGTCTGCCTCTTATACATGGTTACAAAGGATTTCCTTATATTCATAGGCACTCTATGAAATTCGCTATTAGTATCAGGGAAAAAATTATCTAGCAGATCTACACAAATAAATCATTTAACTCATCATTTTAAAAAAATATTTGTGTGGACTGTTTAATAAAATTGTTACTGTTTGAGGTATAGGAACATTATACTATATATATATATATAAAACTATATTGTGAAATACAATTTTATGACAGAAGTAAGAAATCTGAACATAACACTATAGATCATAATATAATCAATGGATCAAGAAAGCCCTTTAAAGGATCTGTTTTAAAGAAAATGTTACTAAATACCAAAAAAATACAAGCAAACTCTTAGGAATAGAATTCAGTCCTTAGGATCTAAACTCATTGTTTTCAAAGAAGGTATATTAATTCAATCTGTACTCTATTTGACTCTCAAATGACTTGTCACTCAAACCCTGTAATACTTCTCTTATTGGGGCAGCTAGGTGGTACCATAGAGCACCAGTGCAGGTGTCAGGAGGACCTGAGTTCAAATCTCACCCCAGACACTTGGCGCTCACTAGCTGTGTGATCTTGGGCAAGTCACTTAATCCCAATTGTCTCATCCTGAGTCATCTCCAGTCATCCTGATGAATATCTGGTCACTGGATTCAGATGGCTCTGGAGGAGAAGTGAGGCTGGTGACCTGCATAGCCCTCCCTCACTCAAAACAAAGTCAAGTGCAAGTCATGTCATCATTTCTCTGATGGCATGGTCTTCTTGGGCAATGAAGGATGAACACACTTCTCTGATTAGTTTTGTGCTTTCTTAATAGATTTTTTGCTGCAACTTCAGGTTACTGATGGTGGTGAGGCTAGTAACGATGATGGCATCTGCAAGCATGTATACATGTGTAAGGAATTTTGCAATTTAAAATTTTTCTCCTTTGGTCCAAATGCAGAAATGGCTTTGTTATTAGACACTACAGGTCAAACAACCTCCTTTCATTTGGAGGTGTAATGTAATGAGACTAAGAATGTGGGGATCATTCTAGTTTGTTCTGTTTTATTCTATGGTATTGACTACAGACTAGTCACCCAAGGCAGGGCAGGAGGCAGCTGATGGATTGACAACAAATCTGTCACCACTACTGAAATACAGGCTAAGGTACATACTGACCTGCTGATGGTGAGATGACAGTGTGATCTTCTGCATCTTGGTACATCCAAAAAAAAGGGTATCACTATGTCTACAAGGCTTACTTAATCATTCCCACTTTAGAGTTCTTTCTCTCCCACACATTTTTCTCAGGCTCTCTTTCTCTGTCAACTATGCTTTCTTTGTCTCACTATTTTCGAAAATGTGTGAATGTGAATATTCATCAAGTAATGACTGAGTTCTGTTCTCAGCTCTGCCACTAACTTCCTTAACTTCTTTTGGTCCTCAGTTTCCAAAGGTGTAAAATGGCAAGATTAGGTCATGTGTAGTCTAAAATTCTCCAATTCTAAGTTCTGACTCCAAAAAGGACTTACTATAAAATAAAGAGCAAATGAACACCAAATTTTGAGGTTAGAAGTCAATAATGTCAGATTTTCTTAAACTCAGAGCTTTGAATTCTAGGCCACCAGGGTCATACTCTTTCACTTCTACATAGGTAATAACCTCTATCTTGTAGATGGCCGTTCTAATTTACACAGAACAAAATCCTGACTGATCTTTGAGAAATTTGCATTTGTACTAGTGAAATAAAAACACTAATATTTTCCTCTAAAAAAATAAAAAGTTATGCCCCACACTGTATAGGAGACTTGCTTCTCTTTGCCATAGGCCTCTTGGAGGCACAGTATGAATATACGATCATATTTTTGGTGGAAAATGACAGACTCAGCTAGGAGTTCAGTACATCTTTCAGCAACAGTGGAGCATAGTGGTGTGAGAAATTAATTAGAAACTGGTTGCTTCTGAGTCTGGTCCTGCCATATGACACATTTTGTTTGTATACTTCAGATAAATCCCTCCATTTGAAAAAAATCAGCTACAAAATAGGGAAAACTTGTATCCATTTACTTCAAAATGATGTTTGAAGGAACTAATTTATGGTTACAAATTATGATTTTGTTATTTATAGTTGCAAAAGCTAAATATTGTGTGAGTGAGAGAAAACAGAAATAGCAACCCATTTAAGTTATAATGTTAAGAATCGAAATCATACCAAATCGAGAGGGTAAGAAGAGCAGAGAGATTTAATGGCTAGATGAATGCCTGTCCTCTGAAAATAACTTATTATTTCTTACAAAAAACCAGTATTCATCTGAAATCATCATATTTTAGTACATAGAGGTTCAATTTTAAATACAAAATATATTCTGCTAAAACTATCTGATGTCAGTTATACTCGCAAGTGGGGGTAAAGAAAAGAAAGTTTGGGTTTCCTTCTGACTGTATTTGGATGACTTATTAAAATGTGCAGGTATGGAAACCCTCCTATTGGGAGATCCACAGCTGCACATTGTGCTCCCTCCTATGGCAGCATACCAGGGAAAATATATGATTGATGACCTGTGGAAAGATTAGAAGAAAAAACACAGAACACTTGCATGCACTGTACAAAAGGACAGAATTCCACTCAGACTTTTCCATTTTAGTAATGATTTTACTTTTTAAGCAGGCTGGATAAATTTATATCCAAATACAATTGGTTTCTAAGCTTTCCTAGCCAGGGGCTTAGAAATAAATAACTTGATTTATGACTAAATTATACCTAATAGTAAATTGTCAAGGTAGTGATTGCTTTTTGTCTTTTTTTTTTCCCAAGGAAGACACACTTGTTTATTTTTCTCATCATGAAGAAAAAGGCATATTGAACTAATGCAAATATAGTTGGAATAAATGTGTGCATCATAATTCTAGGACCCTTTGCCCCTAATTAAAAAGTGAGTCTGAAATAGTATGAATATCTAGTTAAGAGCAGTTTATATTACTGTCAAACTTGCATATGCTTTCTCACTGTAGAAAAAATACATTATATAATTTGCTTTTATAATTTACGGATTTAGTTTCTCTAATCTTCCAGGTGAAACAGTCTTTAATTTTCCACACCTACATTCTTTCAGATGGGTGAGGACTGCCTAAAAAGTTTCTCCTATATCTTAAAGAAACAGACTTTTTCTTCCTCCTTTTTTTTTTCCTGTGGAAGGCATGTTTTCTTTGAATGATCCCTACTTCTTCTGGGAATTTAAATAAGTATAATTGACCCAATTTAAACATTTACAAAGGAAAATGTCTTCCTAATGACAGGCCCTTTAAAATTGGTTGTTTATGTGGAGTTTAAATTTGGAAACACGATAGGTTACAGAATCATTGAATGAACATTTAGGAGAATATTTTTATACGTATGGTGACCTTTAGAAAATTCAAAAATTATTCTCAATTTTCTGCTAGACAGTTTGAGAAAAAAAACAACATAAGTATAGTAAAAGCATTTTCTAGTGGTTAGAATCAAAAGAGGTGACATGCTATGACACTCTAAGTAGGTAATTTAAGAGTATAGTAAGTCAGTTTACCCATCCAAAAGCTGGGTATGTATCTACTCCCTTACTTCAGACAGAGAGAGCTAGCTTTAATTATATAATTTGTGGTGTCTATTTGGCACCTTTTATTCAAGGATCCCAAAGGCTTTTTATAAAGTATGAGCCATAATAGTTTTTAAAAAGTGAGGGAGGTGTGGAAGAGTGAACAGACAAGCTACAGAGTAAAAGCTGAAAACAGGTTGTGTTACAATACAAAATTTTATGGTCCCCAAATCATTCCTCAAAATAAAGGGAAATAAATTAAAGCAAATAATTTAAATGACCTGTACAAATAATTTCAGAGCATCATATGTTTAGTTGAGCCAGGGAGGAAAATAATATATCTCTAAAAGAAGTTCAAAATTAAGTCTAATTCAATTTCAAAATTATTTCAGCTGTAGAGAAACATAAAAATGAACTCGAAGGCCTATGAAATAATACCAAATGACATGAAAGGTAGATAAAATGAAACCTGAGTATTTTTGGTCCACTATTCTGAGCAAGCTAAGAGAATTTTTTAAATATGTGTGTGTATATCCACACAGTATAAGGATATATAGGCACACACATGTGTAATACATGTATGCTTACACATGTGTACATGCAAGTATACACATACATATATACAATATATGTAAGTAGGTATATATATGCACACAAAATATGTGTTTGTATATACATATACATACAGATAGATAAGTAGATAGGTAGATAGAATGATAGATAAAATTTCCCATACTAGAATACCTCCTTTCTGAAGAAATAATAGGGTACTTCTCTGGGGGGAAATTTATGGTAATTCCCCAGAAGGTCCATGAACTACACAAAATTTTGTGTGATCACCATTCCTAAAATCAGGAAATCTATATACTGTTGAATTATTGTTACTAAGTAGGAAAATATATTTTCTAATTTCAAAAGAGATATTTTGAATTTGTCAGTCACAATGTCCCATTATCTCTTGAAGTGCTCTCAACTGCCCTAAAGAGGTGCCATCTCGTTAATCTCTCTAGGTATTTTTTTTCCTTTCCATGTTCTTTGCCTTGCTGTAACCTAGAGTAGTACTATATGTAGAATAGGAGGTCCAAAAAGTGTTCTCTACGTGAAATCAAATGGAAACTAAAAGTGGTCAACTGTTTCAAGGTGGAGTTGTATGCAAAGCACTCTGCAAACCATAGTGGCCTGTATAATTATAAATTACAATTATTAATTGCATATCTTATTCTTATTTGTGTTAGTATAGGTATCATCACTTTCACCATTATAATCACTAAAAACTTAATGAAAGATAGACTCTTCAGACACAGCTGAACTTTGCCTACCAATGATAACTAGTTTGCTATAGAAAATGCCTCAGACAGAGATCAATTGGAATAAAATGGTAACTATAGGAGATTTATATTGTATGATATATGAAATAATATGCGATTATAATGATAGGAGATTCAGTAATTAAAGTGAATATTCCTTTTTCATGGACTTTACCTTAGCCATCAGGATAGCTTCATGCTATTAGCACTTTATATTAATACATAGGACTCAGTTTCTATAGTATCATGGTAGGGACATTTTTATATTTTTCTGTAGTACTTCTAACACAAACGAATTCACATTAGCTTAGTTTCTGACTTAATCTTTTGAAATCAATGTTTTATTAGGTTTTAAGGACAGAAAATATTTCAGTTGTATGACATTAGGTTTAGTTTCCCATTGTGCATATCATATAACAGATATGAGGAGGGGAGGCTAATATTTTTCTATACCACTAAAAAATGAGAGTGAACATATACATTTCTTCTATTTCTTTGATAGTGTTTTCTACTACTGAAATATTGAATGCGCAAGGATTCAATTTTAATATGAATTAAACCTAACAAGTATAAGACAAATCCATCGACAGCAAAAGAGAAACACTTCAGCAACCTGTTGGAAGTTCCTTTAGGATTGTTACTAATAGCTGGAGAACAACGAGGGGAAAGAATGTTAGTATGAGGACTTTGGCATCTTGGGTATATTGTTAACTGAAAAGTTCTTTTTAAATGATGATGTAACTATAATTAAATTTGTGCATTTTGAAATATATTTTTAAATCTATAAAAATCATCTTTGATATATTTCTTTTAAAAGTAATTACTACAGTTTCATCAAGCATCCACAAAACATTGAAGCTATTGGTCTGTTGAAGGAATTACTGTTTTCAATGAAAAATTTTCTCTGAATCAAGCTTAAAATTCTGCCTTTGAGACTTGTTCAGGAGAAAAAAAAATGTGATTGTTACATCTGAGCAATAAATTCTTGAGAATAACTCAGATATAAAAGCAAGCAGAATACACTTGTTTCAAATATTTTTTTTTTCTTTTTACTTCTTACAATTTATCATTTCCAGAAAGGAATATCGAACTTTGTACTACTGGGACTTTTAGCCATCTAAGTTGGATATATACAGTCTGGAATCAGTTGAACATTTATTTAACTTGTTCAATTTACTGGTCTGAAACTGACCAAGAAAATAACCTTTGTTGGAACTTGCATCCTTTTCCTTGGCCACTCAATATCAGGGTGAAAAGAGGACAGCATTAGGAGGGCTTCTTAAAAGTAAAAACAAACGAACCAACAAACATGTAAACAAACAAAACACAGCTTATGCCATGAGAAGTAATTTTGAGTTTTTTACATATATAACTGGTCAATACAATTTTTGAATCTGCAGTTTTCAAGCCTCTTTCTCACCATTTTAATTTAAATTTCTAGCATACTTGAAGTATTTTTTCCTTAAAGGCAGAATTTTTACTGTTGAAAACAGAAAGACAATAGCTTCACAAACAGCAGTGGACTATAAAATATAGTTTTTATGTGTGTGTGGACCAAGAGACAAGTTGATAGTTTGAAGAACTGAACCAGATTACAACTTTAAATTCTCATTTTAGCAACAATGTGTTTTAAAGGGAAAGGTAACCTATCCCTTACTGGTATGGAAAAAGAACTAACCTCCTCCCTTTTTGCCTGTAGGTTATCTGTTGTTTAATTCAATCCCCACCCTCCTCTTCAATGCTTCCATAAATAAGTTTTTTTCATATCTAATAAAACCCACATACCTGTTCTCAAACTCCCAAAAGAACGAAACAGAATTAACCTATAACGTTTTAGATAGAGCTACTGATATGACTAGTGAATTACTTTTATAGAAAACCCAGCATAAGATTTTTGGAAGAAGTTATTTTCTGTTATTACTATGAAAGAAACAACTCTGGGGAGAGTAAGCAGTGTCACTGAGCTTTTGTTTTTCTCTTAACTCAGCTATGGTAGTATGAGAGTCACTTTCCTGCCCCCTTCCCCCAACAAAAGCAGGTTCTCTTACTCTTCAGAAGAGTGCCCCATCTCTTTAAAAATCCTGCCACTGAAATACAACTGCATTTTAAACATTGTCAGCTCTTTAGAATGATGGGGGACTCTTTGTTTGTCAGTTCATTAATTTATTTAAGATGTGTGTATGGTCAGATTCCTGAAGATAATAAATCTCTTTTGTAGAGAAAGATAATTACTTTAACATGGTGATACACAATAACTTAGAACTTAATACAAAACGAGTTTATATGCATGATAGGAAACAATAGAATCCAAGTATTAATAGAAAAGAAAAAAAACAGTTCTCAATTACATAATCATTGGAGAGAGAACACATTGAGAAGTCAAACATTTGATATTCTACTCCTATAACAAGCTTGTCTTGCTGCACAGATACTTTCCCACATTAAAATTCCACTAATGCCACCGTATTAAGATCCCCAGGGAGCATTTTCCCTTCTTGAAAATATTTTGGGGTTTTACAAAATCGTTTGACTGTCTCCCTGGATTGAACCTCAAAGCCTCCTTTGACGCAAGTGTGATTTTGACCACGTGAACATGGTTTCCATTTTTTAACTAGATTAAAACATGCATGAACAAACTGCCCATTACCCTTTAATGCTGCTTTGTTGCTCTGATGGCTTACAGATTTCTGCCTCATAGATTGTTTTCCCCCTATACGTTCTAAAAGTGAAATGATACATTGTAATTTGAATGATAATTTTGTTTTGATGATTTAATTGATAACAGACAGAAGGATACAATCCCTGCCTTTCCATTTATGTTCTCCTCTCTCTCTCTCTCTCTCTCTCTCTCTCTCTCTCTCTCTCTCTCTCTCTCTCTCTCTCTCTGCAGAACAGATGATACAAGTATGATTTCTAGTAAACATCTGTAAATGATTAAGGGATGTTACACTAAACTGTATTTCCTTTACCTTCACCCGGGATTTTCTTGAGGAACTACATGATAATCCTCGTTCAGGAAAAGAGCGCCTTCCTCTTGTCACTCAGAAATCCTTTGCCCTTTCTTTTGTTAGTTTAGGTGGTGATTAAAGGCAATCTGCCCACGTTAATTTTAGTGACGCCAAAGAAAGTCCTCCCACACCCTTTATTGTTATCATGCTGACAACCTCAGTAACACACTCATTTCACCTTTAGGAAAGCAATGAAATCTCTCTCTCTCTCTCTCTCTCTCTCTCTCTCTCTCTCTCTCTCTCTCTCTCTCTCTCTCTCTCTCTCTCTCTCTCTCCCTCTCCATTCTTCCTTTCTTTCTCTTTCCTTCTTTCTTCCCACTTTCTGCTGAAGATCTTCAAAACCATATTTAAACTTTTTCTGAACCTAATTGAAAACCATATTCTGTTAAAAGCTGAAAGGCAGAGAGAGAGAGAGAGAGAGAGAGAGAGAGAGAGAGAGAGAGAGAGAGAGAGAGAGAGAGAGAGAGAGAGAGAAACAATCACTATAATTGTTTCTGATCTAATTGCTTGATTCGGCAGCAATGCTATATTTTGGAGAAGCTGCATGCCTTTGTATAGACATGTAAATCCTAAGTAGACTGCCAGCTGTTTAAACCTGCTCCACCTCTGCTATATTCATGCTGCTGTATTCAGTTTATCAGCTATTAAAAATATTAGATTATGACCCAAAAGAAACCAGATCTGAAATGTTTTCTAGCATCTTCCACCAAAGAATGGATTTTTGCTCCACCAACAGATAGTTCTATTGTCAAAATGCTGCTGTTCTTTCCATTGTAAATTTGCTTTATAGTCAAGGGGAAATAGCATACTGTCAGCAAACTTTTTTTTTAAAAAAGATTTCTTTCTTTGACTGCTTTTGGCATATATGAGAGCATTGTCTATGATAATATGGTCTATTGGATGTGACTTACTGAGATGAGTTTCTTCATAGTGCTTTCTATTTCCAGAAAATGGTAGCTCAGAAAGGTCTTAAATAAACTGTCTTCCCATAAGGGATTCTCTCATTCCTAATTCCAAAATAAAGAGCAAATATCTACTTATTAAGGAAAGATTCTGCTTTTCCAATGATAAGGAATTCATACAAGTGGAAAAGATGTTTACTTTGTGTGGGTAGTCAAAATGATGGTCGACCAATTGAGATTCTATTAGCAAACTAAAAATAATTAATATTACACCAGTACTTTTTCACATAAAACATTTCTTGTAGTAAGTACATCATTAGCTGCCATGCCATGTCCTTTAACATTATATAGGACAAGGAAAACAATATTGAAATATTAAGTTAATAACTGGTCATCAATGGTCAACACAGATGGAGGGGTACCAATGGAACATTACCTGTTTATTCTTCTTAATGAAGATGCGAGAAAGCAGCATTAACTGACTTCACTTAACTGAGTTGTAATCTCAGGCCAAATTTCTGATTACTGATGGACAGATTTGTATCCTGCTTGCTTGTACCATACCTGGACTATGAATTAACAAAGAATTTCAAACTCTAGCACTGGCAGTCTCTTCCCCCACTCCCTTGTAAAGGACATTTCTTTATCACCTCATTAAATTTGTGAAAATGAACTAAATATAAACAAGTCAGACAGTAACAGTAAGGGTGGTCTCCTATTAAATTTACCAAAGTAGACTAGAAGAAGACACTCCTATTCTCAATCTACCCCATCCCCCAATTCCTAAAAAAGTAAGGGTTAGTTGAGTCTCTTTTTACCATTCCATTATAAGGGAAAATTTGGTGCAGTGAATAGAGGGACTTGCCTTGGACTTAGGAAGACCTGTATTCAAATCCTGCCTCTCAAAAATGTAAACCATATAACTATGGGCAAGTCCTTAATGTTTCAGGGCTCCAGGTGACTTTCTAAAAGGATAAATCACAGGTGATTGTTGACCTTTATTGTATTTGCACACTAGGAGTTCCCTATATTGAAAATATTAAAAAAAAGATAGCGTGTTCAAAAATTTGACCAAGACATTGGAGAGAAAGAGAAATTATATTTTAATAAGTTAAACCTTTAACTTAAAACATATGAACAGGAGCACACGCGTGCATGTGCACACGCACACACACACGCACAGAAAAAAAATCAGCCCTCCCCACCAAGAGTGCTTGTTAAGCTCAGTATTTCTTTTGGCAAAGTTTAGGCATGTCTTTCTACTTAACAAATGTATTCTGCTGTCAGCTCCTTTTAAGAATTATACTCCATGCTTCATGCCAAATAACCTCTTTAAATATTAATAAATAACTCAAGGTATCTTAGATAGTCTGCACTTGAGGAATTATGCTAATACTTTCATGCCAATGACAGGGGGAATCCCCCCCTTAGATATCTGCTCCCAGATGCCTGCTTTTTCTAAATGCTGTCTTTAAACTGGTGAACTCCCACTAGGGAAAAAAAAGGAAGTCAGTTCTGGTTTATTCTTCTGAGCCCCAACTTGCACAAATTGAAGGCAAACACAAGTCGAATGTTGTATTTGTCTCCTTGTAAAGATCTTCCGTTGTTAAGGCAAAATGGGTGGTCTTGGCCATATGAGTAAAACATGACATCATAGAGTTTGGTGCTTCGATTAGAAGGAAAAATAATGCTAGGTGAAAGAATTCATTAACTTGATTGACTTTGCTTTTGCCTTGTGCAGTAACATGGTGGAACCTCGAAGTAAGCAAGAATTTAGCGATATCACCCAGCCATTACAGAGTGTTTCATGTACTTGATATATTTCCATCTTATATTTCCAGGTCTCTGATTGCTTTTGTTGCAATCAGCTGATTTTCTTTTGCAAACTGTCTTTCAGGGAATTTGATTTGCAAAATACTAAAATAAATTTTTCCCCTTCAAAGACACACACACACACACACACACAAAGAGTTGTTGTAATGTCTGAAGTATTGTTACCTTTCTACCAATAACCTGTGTTCACAGATCACAAAGAACTCTGCAGATATTAATCCATAAAGCACCTACAATAACAAAAGATCAAGCTGTGTCATTGTTAGGTAAAAAACTAAAGTGGGGGTGGAATTGAACATGTCTATAAATTTGAAATGAACTTGAAGAGACATTAAATTAGTCTATTACTGATTTTGGATGATCCTTATCCACTTGATAGTGATAACTACCGTAAGTGGCAGTACCAACCTCCAAAATTCAATTCAGTTTAAAAACAATTATTGTATAGAACACTGTGCATGACTCTGAGCATTCAGTTAAGACACAGTTCTTGATATCAGAATTTATGATCTAGCATTGGAAGAAAGGATGAAAACCAATATTTATTTTTTTTTATTTTTTGCTGGTTTGTTTTTAATATCTCTAATAAGTATTTCTACTCCTTCCATAAAAGTACATTACAGTTCTACCATTTATTGCAAACAGATTTCTTATCTGTTGATAATCTATAATACATATTATTTAATTATTGGCACTATTTACATCACAATGGGAATGTTTTTTTTAAATAAAGGAAAAACAGCAACTCAGTGGGGGAAATGTCAAACGAAAGGTCCTTAAGCCAAGACAATTATGTATCTATACCAATAATTTCTGAATAGGCACAGTATTAAAAAACCATGATGAAAGTTAGCCAGGTTTGGTCCAGAAATGTGATATATACTACACAGTTTATTTATTAATCTCTCTACCCATTTATTTATGTGTTTATTTGTAGCAAATCCTAGTTTGCCTAGCTTCAGAAGGCAAAAGTCTAAATGTATATGTTTCAGTGTTGAACACCTAGTTATCTTCTTGCCCAGAAGAACCTGGTGACTGGTACTACTTTGCAAGAGAGCACACCATCCCCAATGTTTTTGTCGTTAATTCATCAAAACAGCAACATTCACGTCCTTAAGATGCAAGGCCTAGCACGAAGCCTTCCACATATGCGCTGGATACCACTATGTTCTCTTTGATAAATACTGTTGATGCTTCAGTGACGGTATTTATTTCAGGTGCAGCTTTATTTGCTCTTTTTAAAATCTGTCTTTTTTGCTTCCTTTACATCTTTTTCAGCTGTCTTCCAGTCAGTTTGCACATAGCCACTACAACTGGCAATCTGCAGGAGAAGAAAGCCACCACCCACTGCAGTTGCTGCAAATTTTCCAACTTTCTGGAATAAAAATCCGGCATACCATTCAGTAACTTCACCCATTGCAAGCCGCGTTACTACCCAGTATTTCTCTACAATAGGGTCCAGCGCTGTGGCCACATACACGGTTCCACCAGCGGTGTCTTCTTGCAAACTCTGTTAAATCCAGTACTTAGTAAGAATCATCATCACTGTCACATTCTGTAGGACAGGGGTTCCCGGTCTCCATGATCCCTCCCGGCGGCCTGTTGTCAAAAATACCCCTGTCCCCTGCCCCTATGAGCCCCGAGAGGCGCTGGTCCCACCACTCTAGGGGCCACTCTACCCTGGGTGCGAGAGAAGTTCGAACTCTATGGTTACCTTCCTCCTAATTGAAAACAAATATTTATTAAGAACCTCCCAGTCCTTGTGCCTTTACAAATATTATCTCATTTGAACCCCACAACAACCTTGGGAAGTAAGTGCTTTTATTAGACTCATCTTACTGGTGAAGGAAACAACGTAGACAGCGGTTAAGAGACTCACGCGAATTTCAAGACTAGGAAATGTCGGGGGATGAATTTGACTCAAGTCTTGTACAGCATTCTGTCTATTGCACCACGCAGTATCTTCATTTCTTTTTCCTCTTCTCCTTTCCCACGCATACTTCTAAAGCTGTCGAAATCATATACTTTTTAATGTCAGTCACAGAATACCTTTGCCTAATTTTGACCTTCCAACCCCGCAAATGTGTGAAGTTATTTCCTACGGATACAATTATCTCAATGGTGTATTTATGTATTGAGTTTTTGGACCTAAGAGAAACACTCTACATTTATCCTCTATGTCTGCTTGTTAATTCAATTAGACAATATACTTATCATGTACAAGACATTTTTAGTTTAGTCAATAAGCATTTATTAAGCACTTAAGATAAGCATTGTGATAAGTACTGAGGATATGAAGAAAGGCAAAAAAGGGTTCTCCCCTTCTAAAGAGGGAAAGGAACCTGAGCAAATGCAAACAACGATGTTCTTAAAAGATACAGGTAGAGTAGATGGAAGGTAATGTCAGAGGGAAAGACTTCAGGAGGTAGAATTTGAGCTGAGTTTTTAATGGAGAGAAGCTAGTAAGTAGAGGTGAAGAGGAAAGCATAGGGCCATATTTTCCAACTAATTCAAATTGAAACTTTTATATTTGACTCAATCCTTTCCTTTACCTCTTAAATCTGATCAGTTATCAGATATTGTCAAATTCTCTGGCCACAGAAATTCAAGAAACTCAACAAAGGTAGGTGAGGAATTATGCTCACTATTGGCTATGCATGTAGAATTGTAAAATTCTAAAAATATTTACATCAAAGTCCAGAATAAGATACGCCATATTCTTGCTTGTCAAACCACAAAAGGAATATTTCTTTCAGTGCTGGGTGTCACATGATAGGAATAATATTAATAGATTTGTATATGCCCAGGAGAGAATGATCCAGAATATGAAAAGACGTGCCTTAAAATTTTCTAGTTTTGTGGCCCTGGGCAAATGAATTGATATCTCTGGCCTTGGTCTCCTCATTTTGAAAATGGAGGATCCAATGCTTTCTAAAGTCTTCTCTAGGTCTAAATCTATAATTCCATGCCTATTCTGTTTCCCAGAGGATAGAGGTAGGATCAATGAGTGTAAATTTGTGAGATGGAGTTTGTCTTGATTGTAAGGAAAACATTTCTGAACCTTTTCAAAAGTGAATGAAGCTATTTTAGGAGATAGTCGGTTCAGCCTCATTGGAGTTATTCATATTGGATACCCACTTTCTGGACATATGGTTCAGTTACAGGTTAGAACTGACAGTCTCTGAGGTTCTTTCCAAATCTCAAATTCTGTAAAGCAGAAATGAATAGAGCAGGGAGACAGGCTTTATTGTTATTAGCTGCTAAGGGAGATGCTGCCAAACCATCATTAGATAAAATAGTTCTAGGGCACTTTTATTCCACACAGTATTCTATTGAGGTAGAAATTATTAGCTTCATTTTACTAACGAAAAAATTTAGACACAGAAAGGTTAAGGGATTTAATCCAAGGGTTTAGAGCTAAAATGGGATTAAAACTAGAGAAGACGATTCAGTAATCACTACTGACAGGACTATAGATATATCTATTAAAGTGCTTGTTCCATGAAACAATTCTAGAAATTAAATTGTCATACTTAAAAAAAAATTCTTTCACATTTATAAGTTCCAGTCCTATTCATTGTCATGCCTCTTTTCAACCTCCTATTTTCTTATTTCTTTATCCAATATGACCCTATGGCTATTGTCTTCAACCACTGCAAAGCCTATGTTTTCACTGCCTTATTTTCAAAAGCCCTGAGGTAGACAGTGATTTGATGAGATCTCAACCACCTCTAGCTCAAATATGTTCACCAATGATTGAGAAGAGAAATGATGGGAATAGGGACAAGAAGAAAGCCATAATTTCTGGAGGAATCTGGCCTAGGGTGGTTGAGAAGGAAAGAGTGAGGAGTCTTTTAAATTACAAGAACCATACATTTTCTGTGAATAGGAGGATATTTTTAACTTAGTCACTCAGTCAATTAGCACTTAGTAGACATTCATTAAATGCTAGAAACTTTCATAAGGTTGTGGATACAATGACAGGCAAAATCTGTTCCTCTCAGGGAGCTTACATTCTAATGAAATGAGTTCTACTGATTATAAATTAATTTCTGTGTTTCACTTAGAGTTCCATGATCTAGACTCCATGTGTTTATATTGATTCATACTGAAAAACATAAAACTTCCAATTCTTTTATATAATTTATAATATCTCCAAATAGCATCATCATAATCAATCATTATCACCATTATCATGATCGTCATTCCTAACATTATATAGTATTTTAAGGTTCACAAAGATTTTTGATGCATTATTCCATTTGATCCTCATGACCTTGTGTTATTATCCTCCTTTTACTGATGAAGAAACCAAGAATGAAAGATTTAGCCCCAGTGTTACACAGATAGTGCCTGAAGCATGATACAAACCTAGGTCTTCAAGGTAAATTGAGTCCTCTACTCATTTCATCACATTGCCTCTCTCATGCACTGAAATGTCTATATCAACAGAAATCAATGGGCAAAACCAATGTGAGTATGCCTTACTTGGAAATCCTACTATTCCCAAATCACTAAATTTACGTTAGTTCTATCATAAGATTCCATCATAGTTCCATCAGTTCTATCATAGGATTTTAAAGCTGAAAGGGATCAGGTCAAATCTTGACTTTATTCACAAATGAGAAAAGTGAAGCCCTCAGTAGTGAGTGAAGTGACCTATCCAGATCTACAGAGGAGCAATCTCATATCTAGAGTGAGGAAGGCACCTCTGAGAGTACTTATACCTAGTGCAGCCTTCTCCTTTCAGAGTTGGGGAAACTGAGGTCTAGGGAGATTAGGGGCCTTGCTCAGGTTAAATGTGTATATATCAAAGATATGATCTGAATCTGCATCTTCTGTCTCCAGAACCACTCTATCACACTATCTTCCTAAAATGAGGTATTAAGTGTAGATCTGGGATCAGAACCCAAGCTCTCTTACATCATATCCAGGGGGTTTTCTATTGTAGAAAGTTTTAAAACACAGTGAATAAAATAGCAGAAGAGGCCATAACAGAAAATCAATCCTTGAACAAAGTAAGCTTTTTATATAATTTATTCATTATTTTTTATTATATTTATTTATTAATTATTATATAATTTAATTCAATTAATTTATATAATTTTATATAATTTATATAATTAAATGTATGATTCATATAATATTTATATAATTTATAATTAATTTAGATAAATTATAAATAATATAAATTATTTTGATAATTAATTTAGATAAATATAATTTATTATGAATTTATGTAATTCAATTCTCCAAAATATTATTTGGTGCAAACTATAATTTGTGCAAGGCCCCTGGAATCAATCTTATTTCTGAATCTTCCAATTTTGGTGCAAATAGAGAAGTGTACTTTCCTCAAATACCTTAAGAAGGCTGAACACAACACAGCAATCCTAGCAAACCTGTAACCATTTGGTCTGTTCTCAGGATCCCTCTATGTTAGAGCTCTCTGTCCATCAAAGGATATTAGCAAAACTAATGGAACTTTTGTTTGGCACATACTCTTGACATACTTGTTTAAAGACAGTGGGGGCTCAAAAGAAACAAGATTCTGAATGTTTGGGTAGTGGAGTACTTTTCATTTTAAGTTACTAGCCTATATTTTTTTCTGACCAGTAGATATACTTAGAATTAAACTTAAGAGCACCAGATAAGTTGAGAAATATAAGCCTTCAAACTGGATACCCAAGAAAAGCAACTAAAAAATATCTGTGGAAAGTAGACACAGTTTTGAATGGTTTAAGAAGAAAATACATTTTAATCTCTAAGATGTTCCCAACAAAAGACCTCTGAGTGCCTAATAAAAATGAAAATGGAAACTGATGTTTCAAAAAAGGTGTTTTGAACAGACATATTCATGCTTTTTGTTTTGTTTTGTTTGTTAGAAACTGGTAAACTTTAGATGAATTGATTCATTTTGCCAAAGAAAATATATTTTTTTCTGCATTTCTTTTAATGAAGGTAGCAGTATCATCTCTAGAAAGATAAGATCGAGATGATGATTTAGAATGGAAGCTAAATAATCTTAATTCAAATATTTTAAATAAAATTAAAACATAGCCATCATCATATTTTAGATAAGAAAGGTTCTTTAGTTATTAGTGCAAATCCTTCACTAATTAGGAAATTGCGACCTGTATAAGCTAAATGAGTTGCTTAAGGTCCCATAAATAACTACTTACGAGTTTTGTATGTATCATATCACTGAAATGTTTAAAAATAAGAGTAAATCAATTACATTTACAAATTCAATTGACTTATGACTTAAAGTATTTACTATTATGAGAATGAATTCTTTAACAAAAAAGATTGCATTACTTTTTTTGAGTTAAATTTTGATAACTTTTTTAAGACATCACTATTAAAGAAAACTTGCATTAAAATTATTTCCATTTTTTGTTTTGAAAATTCAAATTTCAAAGAGCTGCAGAGCTTCAAAACTTGAAGAGGTAATAAAAATAGTAAGTAATATTTACATGCCATTTTCAGATTTTTAAAGTGCTTTATGTACATTATTTTATTTGAGCCCTACAACAATTTCATGAAGTAAATACTTCAGTTATTATTATGTCAGTTTTACAAATGGGAAGACTGAATCTTAGAAAGGTAAAGAGACAGGTCCATAATCACAGAAGTCATACAAAGTCACAATGAGATTTAAATTTCAAGCCCTCCTAACTCCTACTTTAACTATCTTTTTTCCTAGACTGCTATTTTTCAGGGTGGTGGTCAGGTAATAAAAGATCTCTTGTCAAATCTGTACTTAAAAAGAAATTTCTTCTACCAACACCCCCAAAAGCAGTCATCTAGACTTCTTGAAGAACTTCAGTGGGGTACCACCTCCTGAGATATCCCATTCTACGTTGGACAACTGTTAGGAAAATTTTCTTATATCAAAACTAAATCTACCTCTCAGTAATCTTCTATCCTTTGTTCTATTTCTACCCTATGGAGCCGAGTGGAAATTTAACGCCTCTTGCACATCATAGCTCTTCACATATTTGAAGATAGTTATCATCTATTTCTCAAGTATCTGCCCTGCAACCCACAAAGATTTTCTTCACCAGGTTAAACATTCCCAGTTTCTTTAATTGAGAATCATATACTAGTGCATCAGCAAATGTTTGACATCCTGCTGTCTAGGAGACAGAAAAAAAGATATATGCACTACATACTTTTAAGTTTAAATTCCACTATTAACATTTCCTCTATCACTTTCTTAAGTTTAGAAAATTAACAAAACAATAAATCAAATCCTGATTTACATCATTTGCTGATTTCTGAGATGTAAATGTTCATACTGAAAATTTAACAATCAGCTCTGGCAATCTAGTGTAAATTGGGTCCATTACATCTCTAGTCATGGTATGTTCCCTAGAATCCTTATCATCTCAGTAACCCTGTTAATTTCATCTGTTAGACAGTCAACCACCTCATAATTCCCCCCCGCTCCAGTTGTGCTCCTGGACTGTACTGTCCCTCTAATATTTCATCATCTTACAAGATCATATTAATGCTGAAACTCACACCCTTGGTCCTGTAGCCTTTCCCTCTTTCCTTCTAATTAGAGAGAATGGAAAGTGGACAGTGGAGAGTCCCTATACTTAAGGCAAATGTACAAGGCATCCATCTCACTTTCCATCCACTTGTGCTCCTCTGATCTTTTTCATGCCGCCTTGGCAGATACCAGGTACCTCCCTTTCTACTTTTATATGCTATCTTTTCCCATTAGATTATGAGCTCCTTGAGGGTAGGAACTGTCTTTTGTATCCTCAGTACTTAGCACAGCACCTGGCACAGAGTAGATGCTTAACAAATAATGGTTGCCTTTAAGTGAATATGGTATACAGCTATCCCTTCTATATTGTGACTTTCCCAACCATGGTTTTGATATTTTGAGGGTTAGCATATAAGAAAATAAATGAAAATTTAGGGGGAGTTTTGTGGAAGCTGCAGATGACATATGAAGGCCAGCAGATGACACAAGTTTAGAAACACAGAAATACATTTTATATATATGAGTAGTATTGTATAATAACATATTTTATCTTTTAATACCATAATAACTCAGAGTTCTTCTCTGGTATTAAGGAAGGGCCAGAAATTTTTACAAGGATTTTCCAGATTCTGGAGGCTCCATTCCCCTAACCCCTGCAATGTGGAAGGGATACCTGTCTATGTTCTCCTCTTGATGAAGCCCCACTCTTGCTTAGTAATCACCATAGCATTCCTGGCTAAACAATAATGAATTATCCTAGAATTCTTTCAGAAATCAAACAGAATTTGAAAACTTCACTCTTTTCTACAAGATCTTTCCATGTCCTCTGACAGCAGCTCAGTGGTCACATCTGCCCTAAGATACTTTCTTACTTCCTGTGGGTCTAGTCAGTTAAACTCATTTTTTGCCTTAAAAATTCCCCCACATATCTTGGTTTTCAGTTACATGTGTAGCTTGTCCATTCTTCAACCATGAGAGAAAAAAAGCAAACCAGAATAAATTGAGTTGAATGTTTCTGTTCATCCTGTATCATGAATTCCATCAAAATTCAGAAGTATTGCTATACCTTCTCTGGTCTTCCTCTTGCTTCTAGCATAGCCCCAAAGTCCATAGAGACACTGAGATATATTTTTTGTAAGACCTACATCTGGAGTCAGAGAATCAAACTTAAATCTCTATCATACTTGTGTGACCGTGGACAAGTTACTTGAGTTCTCTGGATCTCCATTTTCTTTTCTAAAAAAATAGAGAGAATAGGACTAGATGACCTCTGCGGTCCCTTCTACCTCTAAATCTATGGTCTTTTGATATCATTGTACTAAGTTCCAGGCTCAGCTCCTTCTAGCATTAGTGACATCATTCTTATAGGACCATGATACTTTGTTACTTGTCCATTCTCGTGTATTTACTAATATCTTTGATAAGTTACCACTACACATTAGACAGTCATGCTTGTGTTATCAAAATTTTGTCCTCAACAACATTCCATTCCTCTTAATCCAGTTTCCTCATTAGAAAAATTTTAGGTCATTGGAATCTACCTATTCCTTCACTGACTTCTTTGAAATTGATTACTTCATAATCTATGACTCAGTGTTTCCTTTTCCTTATTTATTTCAAACTAAAAGTCACAGTCTTTTTCAATTCAGAATAGAGTCTGTTAGAAATCAAGAACAAGTATTATGTCTCAATCATCAAAAATACTGAAAATAATGAATTAAAAAGTACATCTAGAGAATCTGGGAGGCAGTGAGGAATTATAGAAAGAATGTTGTTCTCTGAGACTAGAACTTGATTCAAATCCTATCTCTGGCACTTAATAGATGTGGAATCCTGTGCAAGCCACTTAAAATCTATGATGCAGGCAAATTTCTAGAATTTATCTACCATCACAGACAGGTTAAATTCTGTATCAGTACAGGAATTTCCCTAGGGGAACACTGAACTGGGTGTCTCTACAATGATGAAATCATAGATCTTTTGTGGATATAATACTTACATTTATTATAGCAATAACTATGCTTTTAACAAATGGGCTATCTATCACATATATCAGGGGTTTTTAACCTGGAATACATAAAGTAAAAAAATAATATTTCAATATAACTGGCTTCCTTTGTGATCTTCTTTCTTTTTTTATGCATTAAAAAAGTCTGAGAAGAGGTTCAGACAGAGGCTGCAGCAGACTGCTAAAGGGGTCCATGAAACAAAAAAGGTTAATAACTTTTGACATGATGGAGACAATAACTTCATTTGCCTTAACATCCAGCTTATCTTCTGACCAAATATGTAGATCTTTACAAACTACACAAGAATGAGATTGTATTTATTTCAAAAACAAAGGAAAACAAAACTAAACAAAAAGCTAACCACGTGCCTGATACCTGAGTTAGGATACTCATTTGAGTGTCTCAAAATATCAAACACAAAGCCCTTCACTTTTTTCCAGTTTATGGTCAGCTGCCAAGTGTTAGAAATATGAAAGGTATATGAAGGAAAATAGAATTTTTCCTTCAACTATGGTTGAGAACCTGGCTGAACTCTACACTTTCCCCTTTTGCCCTGAGATGCCAAACATTGGTGGAAATTGCCACAAAATCAGGCTGTCTACTGCAAATTCATGCTATCTAACCTTAACTGGGGTCATGGCTACCTGGCAATAGTTTTGTTTATCCCTTGTTATTGAAATATTTTAAATTATTCTTCCAAAGTTTTTTGTCCCTTCTCCACCCTTGTTTCTAACCCCCTCCCTACTGGAAGTTGACTTTGCTTTCTCTTCTTTTTCTTAAGAGAATGAAACCATCTCAAGACTATCCAAAACAAAGATCTTCTGTCTCTCCATCACCACCCCACTATTCCTTTACTTATGTTTTTGAGTTTCAGCCTTCTTCCTATTCTTTTGATTCTTTCTCTTCTCATCTTATATGGGATTGTACTTCACAAATCATCTTTCCCTTTTTCACTTTACAATTTTCTTCAAATTTATCTTCCAGTTTTGTACATTAAATGTCTCCAAACTCACTAGTGCCCTTTCTTGTTCAACAAACATCACAATCTAAATATCTCTATAATCATAAAATCAATTTTGTATTCTCTCCCTGTCTCTATATCTTTGTCTTCCTCTCTGTCTGTTTCTGTCTCTGTCTATATGCACCTCTCTCTTCTCCCCATCCCCCAAATTTCAAAACATCATCTACATCTGCTGCCTCTAATTCTTAACCCACCTATTAATCCATAGACCCCTGTAATTTAGATTTTGTCCTTCGTACTGCTCTGAAGTTGCTTTCTCTAAGGCAACCAGTGATGGAATTTATTTTAAAAAATATTGTTGTCCTTGGTTTGTCTATCATATTAATTTCCAAATATTCTCCAGTCACTGAATTTTCTCATTTAAAAAATATTTTTAAAACAAGTGATCAAAACCAATCAAAAGATCAACTCTCTCTGACAGTATATGCAACATTACATACCTGTAGTTCTTTCCACTGAAAGGAGGGAGATGTATTTCCTTATGTCTTCTCCAAGACCAAACTTGGTCACTGTGATTCCATAACATTCAATTTCAATTTATTGTATTTTTCAATTACACTCTCATCAATGCCTATATTATTTTCTTGTTTCTGCTTCCTACAATCTACATCAGTTCATATTCATCTTCCTATGATTCTCTGAATTCCTAACGTTTGCTGTTTCTGATGGCATCATAGAAGGACAGTGTGGTATAATGGATAAAGAATGTACCTCAGAACAACAGAGGCCTGGTTTCAAGTCTAGCCTCTGATATATATATATATGTATATGGGCTTTTTGACCATTGGGAAGGTTACAATGCTTCAGTACCCTAGGCAGTTATAAACTAAGAATTTCCAGACAATTAATATATGGATGAATGAAAAAGTATGTATTAACCACTTGTAATGTGCAAGACATGATGATGAGTGCTGGGGATATAATCAGAAGAGCAAGACTATTCCCATTCTCAAGGAGCTCATATTCTTATTGAGAAGACAACACATGTATGACATTTAAATGAAAGATACTGACCTGTATTAATAAAGGATGTCCCTCTGTGGGAACTCAGTGAGTGCAGATAATCACAGGCACAATTTCTGTCTTTTGATTTTAGTATTCTATTACATTCTTGTCATCATGATGTGACTAGTCATTCTCCAGTCATTAGACACCTATTTTTTCTACTTTTTGGTATCACAAAATCCTGTTATCAAGATTTTTGTTATATATTCTTTCTGTATTTAAATTTCTTGGGCCAAATTCATAGCAATGGGATGTTTAAAACAAAAAAAAAATCGAGCATGCAATTATCTTCTATTTGTTATATCTAAGAAACTTCTGTCAGTTTTTATCCCTTTGAATTATCAGTGAGAGCTATCCAAAAGCAGAATTGGATGCCTCCATAAGAATTAACTTCCTGCTCACTTGAGGATTTCAAGTGAAGAACTACTTGGGGTGATGCTATTAAATGACTTTTTCTTCAGGGACCTTTTGGGACAGTGAGCCTCGGATGTCTTTTCTGATTCTAACATGCTGTGATTCTGTCTTTCACTCACTTGATGTTGTTCACCACCCTATCCCTCTTTGAATTGTTTTCTCCCTTGGTTTCTGGGACAACTGGGTGATGCAGCAGATAGAGTGACAGGCTTACAGTCATGAAGATTTATTTTCCTGAATTTAAATCTGGCTTCAAAGTTGTGTGATTGTGGGTAGCCTTGAATTCTTTTGTAATTCTTTGTATATTATTTTTTGCATTTAATTGGTTTTTCTGAGAAAGGATCCAAACTTAATTCAACTTAGCTTAACTAAACTGTCAGAGGGGTTCATGACCCAAGAAACATTAAAAACCCTTGCTGTAATGGCAGAATCAGTAGGACTTGGTAATTAATTGTAGGAGGTGATAGGGGGAGGGGGAGGGAGAGAAAGAGGAAGAGGGAGGAAGAGGCAGAGGGAGGGAGTGAGGGGTTTGGGGAGGAGAGAGGAAGAGGGGGAGGAAGGGGAGAGAGAGAGAGAGAGAGAGAGAGAGAGAGAGAGAGAGAGAGAGAGAGAGAGAGAGAGAGAGAGAGAGAGAGAGAGAGAGAATTCTCTAGTTTTGAACCTGAATAACAGTAGACAATGGTATCAATGGAAATAGGGAAGTTAGAATAAAGGGTGGGCATGGAATAAGGTGATGTTAATGGTAGGGGAAGATTCTAAAAAATATAGTGAATTTAAGGTACTATCAGGACTTCTAGGCAGAGTTGTACAGTAGGCATTTGAAAATGCAGAACTGCCTAAGGGAGAGGCAAGAATTAGATCTATAGATCTGGTAGTTATTTGCATAGAAGATTCCAGCATGGGGAGAGATGTGATTGCCAAGGAAGAGAAAAGAGATGAGGGATGAGGACAGAATATTGTGGGCAGGAGAAGGAAGATGAACCAGGGAAAAAGAATGTAAAACAGCCCTCAGAGAAGTAGGACCAATAAGGAGAGAGTAATGGTGCAAAAGCTAAGGGATCAGCATATGTGTCAAAAAGAATGGATGGTCAGGGATGTCAAATGCTACAGAAAGGTCAAGCAAGGTGAAGGATGAACATTCTTTATTATATTTTCCTTCATCTTTATTCATCCAGCTATTCTTTTATTTGTTTATATTTATTTTGGACTTAAACACCAAATAAAACAAACGTTTTCCTTTATTTTATGGAACAGAAGAGAGGATTGCAGATGAAACTGCAAATCTCTATTATATTGAGCCTTTGTTTTTTTGGGGGAAAATGGGGTTAAATATATAATAAATTCAAGGTGTAGCTTTCAGAGCTGTTCTGCTCATCTGTGAATTCTCTTAAGGATGCCAGATTTAGCAACTAAGATGTTACTGGAGATATTTGGGAGAGAAGCATCGTTACAGTGGTGAGCAAGGAAGCTGGGGGATCTTGGCTTGTCAAATACTGCTTCTAACATTTTACAATTTGTATAACTTTGGGTAAGTCATTCAACTTCCCTTGGTCTCTGTTTCCTTATCTATATAGAATATGTATACTCTGACCTCACCCTGTTACTGGTGTCTCTTTCCTTGGTCATTTTTGAGCCCACACTTTTTCCATTCCAAATATTGTCAGGGTCCCCATGACTAGGAAGCAAGTTCTTTTTAAATACTTAACCTCAATTAACTTTTACAAAGATATGTTTACTTGAAAAAACAAATTAGAAATATTACCTCAAATACCTCAAGGGAATATTCTTCCTTATAGTACCTTAGGAGTTACTATATCTCATCATTTCCATCAAGATCATGTTCATATGTGATGTGACTCTCTGGTCTAATGGTCTAGGGCTCTGAAGGCTGCTCTCAAAGATTGCTTCTTGCTGCTCAGGACATCAGTCGGGGTTTGGCTGCAAAGTCCTACTTGAGATTGAACTGTAGATTCCTGTGCCACACTTTCTACAAGGCCTTCTTTTGCTCATTAGCAAGATTATTCCGAAAGAAACTTAACAGCATTTCTCCTTGTGAAGGTTACATCAACAGAACAAATTGATGGGGTCTGCTCATTTGCCAGACCCCCATTTCAGGTAAAATTGGGGCATTAGATTAGGTAATCTTGAGGTCCCTTCCAGATCTATGTCTGATTCTGTTAATCCAAGTCACTTAACCTCCCTGGGTCCCAATTTCCTCATCTATCAAATGAGGGGGTTAGTCTAGATGAACTCTGAGGTCTCTTCTGGCTCTACATTGATCAATTCCACTAGCTCTGTCATAGCTTATCTGCTAACATAATAATGAAAGTGTTTTAAAATGCATTTCCAATGCTGCCTGAGAAGAGACAAAGAAATAGTCAAATAACTAAATTTCTCTGATATTAATACCAGATCAAGCAACACAGTATATACATGCTTAAGTGAAAGTCAAGCTTGATAATAATGCAATGATAGTTTAATTTGCCTGCTATTAGTGGACAAATACTTGCAAGGTTGGGATTTATTGCTTTTGAAAAATCATTCTGCATTATACTCAACTGTTCAGATGAAAGACAGCATCTGTTCAGATCAAAAAGGCAGATGGGCAATACACTTTGAGTAGGAATGTGAAGGTCTCAATAGGGTTTTCTTTATGGCACACAAGGGCAATTCTGTTTCACTTCCTCAGTGTTGCTGTTTCTTTATAGCACTAGAGTTCGAGCAAACCCTGGGGTGGCCAGGGCTCCTCTCTTTGATTATTCATTCTAAGAAAAAATGATTCACAAAAGTCAGGGCAGCACTCAAAAATGAATTCATATGATGTGACTCCTAATTATTTTCTTCATCTTCATTCTTCATATTTTTGGTTCAGTAATATTCACAGAAAATATATCCACATGCACACACATAGCTACATAAAGCAATTTTTACCCTCAAGGTATTTACATTTCATTGGTGGGCACAACAGATATACAGACGAGAAAATACAATTCATAAAAAAGTGACTTGAATTTCCTATAGGAGCATGGGAAAGTGATCACTCTGTTTTTTTTTTCCAATGCCATATTAACCCAGCATTGTACAGGACCCACATGTTCACACTAAAGTTAAAATCTCTTTGAAATAATCTCTGGATTTTGAAAAGCAATTTTTGATGATTTAACAGGGTGATAAAAATCACAGATCAATTGATCCTGGTTTATAGTGATAAGGAGTGGAGTCTGAAACGTCAATAGGACTTCTAGGTGTCATGATCAGTAAGACAGGAAATTATAATTTTTCCAAGGTACTTTAGCTCTATAACTTTCCCTCACCCCATTCTGAAAAAAAGAAATTATTAGCACATTATTACTCCAGAGAGTACTTAAAAAGGGACCCAGGCTTCTCAGTAGTCTCAAGCTAATCCTGGAAGATCTATTCATCAGCAAAGAGATATGAAGCAGAAAGTAACTGATAATGGAATATTAAAATATTTCAAGAACTAAAACCTCAAAAAAAAATCTTAGAGGCAGATAAACCAATGAAGAGAATCTTAAAATCAGAAAGGAGGATGAGTAAATCCTTAAAGCTAATAAAAACTCTCTTAAATACTATAATAAAAATGAAGTCAAATAATGTGTGCTTAGTGAAGTGCAGAATTCTGTGAACTATCAAGAGAACATGAAACAACAAGAAATTTCAAAATTGTTCAAAAGACAAACGAAAGTAATAAAATAAATTAGCAATCAATATCTGATTTTAGAACTCAATGCAGATTTTAGTTTCATTTAGCAAATAAGAAAAAAATTCCAAGATGGAAATATATATATAGGCACATTTGAAAGATAAAAGTACTGAAATGGAGGAAAATCTGATGGAAAAGAAATAAAAGTCAGCATTAAAACAACTCATGAATTCCATACAAGTCAAAGTAATTGACCCTAAACACAAACTTCTTTGATGTAACTTCACAATCATAGTTCTCCCAGAAGATCATTCCTTATCACTGGAATATAGAAAATAATATAAGCAAACTGTCTAGAACTTCTGAATGCAAGAAAAAATAAAGAGAATCAATGAAGAGAATCCATTTATTGTTTTCAGGGAAAATAAAAATAAAACAAAATAAGAAGTTGACACTCTATGTTTCAAACTCCAAGAATTTTAGTAATTAAATTTAAAGCATTTGGTAAATTTCACATTTTATATGCAGTGAAGAGAAACACTTTTAAATATGAAGGAAAAGAACCTCAATGACCACAAAATTATTCTGTAGTGATGAGAAAATACAGAACAGAATATAGTCATACACTTGAAAATCAAAAGAGTAAAATGGCATACCCTAAAATCATGAATGTATTTATCAAAAGAAAAAGATGAATATTCAATAAAAGTGATATCTAAGGTGCTCTTAAAAAAGAAATACAACAACAACTTACAGATAGGAACATAATACTCTACTTGCAAATACCTTGACAGACATAAAATAAATATGAAAAAAGTATTTAAATATTAGGATAATAAGATTGGATATAGAGTTGAGCAATTATAATCAAATTTATTTCTTGTCAATCTATTTTTTCTTGTTCTGGTCATGGAAATAATAAATATAGTACCATCAATTAGTTTAAAAACCACTTTTAAAGCAGATACTATGTCTCAACCCCCAGTACAGTATCATAGAGCAGTATCAGTACAGTCAGTACAGTATCAGTACAGTAGCTTAAAAAATGTTTTTGAATTGAATTCTGCCTGCCAGAAACAAACCGTATAGCCTTAGCTACCTAACAGGGTCCTAGATGTACTTGAGGAATACCTCTGTTGAGAAGAGATGAAAATTTAATTTGAAGATAGCCTTATTAGGGTTAAAAGTGGAAGAGTGGGGGGTGGAGAGAAGATGGCAGAGTAGAAAGACTCACGTATGCTAGCTCTGAACCCACAGCCCATAAATTTCCAGAACTCCCCACGAATTCTGGATCACTGCAACGAGCACAGAAACACAGTGGAAGAGATTTCCATCCCAGAGAGCCCTGGAGAGCTGTCCCCAGGGGTCCGTTGCTCCCCGGACAGCAGAGCCCACCCCAGCGCTGCCCTGGCCACGGCCCCAGAGGAGCAGATCCGAGCAGGCTTCAGGGACGGAATCTCCAGAGGCCGCGAAGGTCCCGCCGCCCACAGACACTACAGGTCAGTGAGAGAGACTTCTGGGCTGGCCGAGAGGGGAGCGGGGTGTCTCCATGACTTGGGCTCCCTAGGGAGGAAGCAGCGAGGCAGACGCAGGGGCAGGAAGCGGCGGAGGCTGTGGCGGAGGCAGCAGCTGCGGCCCAGAACTCCCCGAGCAGGCAGGATCTTCATTACTGAAGGTCTCTGCATAAAGCCCCTGAGGGAACTGAGCCTGGGAGGCGGCCCTGCCCCCACCCAAGCACCAGAACTTAAGCTCACACTGAATAGCAGCCCCACCTCCTGCAGAAAGCCCATTTGAATCTCAGACCCCAAGCACTAGCTGGGCGGATCTAGGCGGGGATGCAGAGGAATCTCAGAAGTCAAGTAACTGGCTAGGAAAATGCCCAGAAAAGGGAAGAAAAATAAGACTATAGAAAGCTACTTTGATGGGGTGCAGATGTTCCCTCCTTTCAATTCTGATGACGAGGAAATATTCTTACCATCAGAGAAAGGCGTGGAGGGTGGGGCCTCTGTATCCCAGACATCCCAGGTGGATGTCCTGTGGGCTCAGGCCTTGGAAGAGCTCAAAAAGGATTTTGAAAATCAAGTTAGACAGGTGGAGGAAAAACTGGGAAGAGAAATGAGAGAGATGCAAGAAAGCATGAAAAACGGGTCAATACCTTGCTAAAGGAGACACAAAAAAATGCTGAGGAAAATAACACCTTGAAAAATAGGCTCACTCAACTGGAAAAAAAGAGGTTCAAAAAGCCAATGAGGAGAAGAATGCTTTCAAAAGCAAAATTAGCCAAATGGAAAAAGGTTCAAAAGCTCACTGAAGAGAATAGATCTCTCAAAATTAGAATGGAACAGATGGAGTCTAATGACTTTCTGAGAAACCAAGAAATCACAAAACAAAACCAAAAGAATGAAAAAATGGAAGAGAATGTGAAATATCTCATTGGAAAAATAATTGACCTGGAAAATAGATCCAGGAGAGACAATTTAAATATTATGGGACTACCTGAAAGCCATGATCAGAAAAAGAGCCTAGACATCATCTTCCATGAAATTATCGAGAAAAACTGCCTTAATATTCTACAACCAGAGGGCAAAATAAGTATTAAAAGAATCCATCGATCACCGCCTGAAAGAGACCCAAAAAGAGAAACTCCTAGGAACATTGTGGCCAAATTCCAGAATTCCCAGGTCAAGGAGAAAATATTGCAAGCAGCTAGAAAGAAACAATTCCAGTATTATAGAAATACAATCAAGATAACTCAAGATCTAGCAGCTTCTACATTAAGGGATCAAAGGGCACAGAATAGGATATTCCAGAAGTCAAAGGAACTAGGATTCAAACCAAGAATCACCTACCCAGCAAAACTGAGTATAATACTTCAGGGGAAAATATGGTCTTTCAATGAAACAGAGGACTTTCAAGCATTCTTGATGAAAAGACCAGAGCTGAAAAGAAAATTTGACTTTCAAACACAAGAATGAGAAGAAGCATGAAAAAGTAAACAGCAAAGAGAAGTCATAAGGGACTTACCAAAGGTGAACTGTTTACATTCCTACATGGAAAGACAATATTTGTAACTCTTAAAAATTTTTCAGTACCTAGGTAGTTGGTGGGATTATACACACACATACACACACACACGTACACATGTGCACACACACACATACACACATGCACGCACACACAGAGACAGAGAGCACAGAGTGAATTGTATAGGATGGGACCATATCTTAAAAGAAATTAAGGTAAATGGTGAGAGAGAAATGTAGTGGGAGGAAAGAGGGTATGGAATGGGGTAAACTATATCTCATTCAAGAGGCAAGCATAGTGGAGGGGAAAAGAGGAGAGCTGAGAAAAAAAAAAAAAACAAGAAGTTTACCCTCATCACATTCGACTAAAGGAAGGAATAAAATGCACACTCATTTTGGTATGAAAACCTGTCTCACAATACAGGAAAGTGGGGGAGAAGGAGATAAGCAAGGGGAGGGATGATGGAAGGGAGGGCAATGGGAGGAGGGAGCAATTTGAAGTCAACACTCGGGGAGGGACAGGATCAAAAGACAGAATAGAAACAATGGGGGCAGGATAGGATGGAGGGAAATATAGTTAGTCTTACACAACATGACTGTTATTGAAGTCATTTGCAAAACTACACAGAAATGGCCTATATTGAATTGCCTGCCTTCCCAAAGGGAATGGGTGGGGAGGGAGGGATGGGGAGAATTTGGAACTCAAAGTTTTAGGAACAACTGGTTAGTATTGTTCTTGCTACTAGGAAATAAGAAATACAGGTAATGGGGAATAGAAAGTCATTTGGCCCTGCAGGACAAAAGAGAAGATGGGGACAAGAGAAGGGAGGGATGATAGAAGAGAGGGCAGATTGGTGATAGGGAAAATTAGAATGCTTGGTGTATTGGGGTGGGGGGAGGGGATAAAAGGGGAGAAAATTTGGAACCCGAAATTTTGTGAAAATGAATGTAAAAAGTTAAATAAATTAAAAAAATAAAGTGGAAGAGTACATAGAAATCATCTAGTCTATTTATTTCCCAAATATTGCAGGTGAATCCATTGTCTATATAGATTAATTGACTTGTCCCTTATCATCTTTCATAGAAAGGTGAATTTCCGTATACTTCATGAATTTATTTTTCTTATCTGCTAACTGAATTTTAAAATTCTTAACAGAAAGCTCAAAAATATAGCCTCCATTCATTCCTAATTTGTTCTTTTGTAGGTTTTATTTGTTTCTTAAGCCATTTTGGTATCTCTTTTTGTTCCATGTTTTCTTGAGGGTTTATAGAAATGTAATAGGTGACAATGGTCACCTGAACATAGAAAGGTAAATACAAAGTAGAGGCTATATCCCAGATCTTAAAATTTGCAGAGAATTGGTAATTACAGAAAAAAAATCTTGTATCTAACTTTATTTGTGAAGGATTTACATAGAGGTCTCTTATGGTTCTGTTAAATTTAATATAGAAGGTGTCAGCAGTGATAGAATAAGTAATGCATTTGAAGTCAAGACCTTTGAATTCTGCCTTTTCCACATTCAGTTGTATCACCTTAGAAAACTAAATTCATTCTCTAGGTCTCAGCTCCCTTATCTACCAAATGAGGAGTTTGAACCTGATGCCCTCTAAGGTGTTTTCTAGGTCTAAATCCCTGATCCCTAAATCCAAAGTTATGAAGAAGCCTAGGGCAAGAGATTAATACTAGTGAAGCAAGAAAGTTCTAGCAAGTATATTGAAGGCTTAAAAGTTACCAGATGTTAATATTCTACAAAATGAGTTTGTGTGTGCTAAGAATAGTACCCAGCATATGGAGATTTAGTTAACTCCACCAATTTCATTTGCATTGTGATCAGACAGATGTCATTCTATCTTGAACTCCATCCCTCTTCCTGAAGATCTTCAGGTAATAAATCAGAGAACTACTTCAGATCTTACTTATTAGAAACCATTTCTATAAATGCAAACCAACAAAACAGAACTGGTTAAACAAGAATTTTATGGAAGTATTAAAATGATAAATCCACATATCAATGGGCTGAACTGCCAAAACCCTACTGGAGCCTCATGTAAGAATTAGAGAAAGGCATATTAGTCATGTCAGGAGATTATACCGCATCATATGCATGACTCAGTGGTATTGCATCCTGACATCGCCATGTAGATACAGGTTATAGTTTAGCAGCAAATCTTTCCTTTGATGAACATGGAGTTATAGGTATTTTTATAGCAAATTTCCTTTCATATGCTTTCAAAGAGGTTGCAAACCCAGGATCATCACATACTTTGCCACTGGAGGAAATAGCCACTAGGCTCTGAGTCAGGAGGTTCTGATCTCTGTGCAGCCAAGAGCTACCTGCATGACCTTAAATGAATCATAGGATTACAGAATGTTAGAACTGAAAGGGATCAAAGAATCACATTATTTTAGAAACAGTAGGAATGACCCATATTGTCCAAATAATTCCTTCTAACACATACCGAATTTGTGATTGATCATTCAGCCTCTGCTTGAAGACTTGCAAAGAGGAGGAACTCGTTGTCTCCCAATGCAACCCAACGCACTTTGGGATAGTTCTAATTGTGAGGAGCTATTACAGCACATCTAATTTTACGACCTACCTTTCTTTGTTATGCCCTCTGGGGCCAAGCAGAACAAGTCAAGTCTTTCTTTCCCAAGAAAAGTCTGTAAATTTTGAAGTCAGCTATTACAAATCATCCAGCTGAGTCTTCTCTAAGATAAACATCCCTAATTCCATCAACTGTTCTTCCTATGGCAAACATTTGAGGCCTTTGGCATCCTGGTTCTCCATTGGATATTTTATCATATCTTTGTCAATCTCCTCATTTCACAGATGAAGAACTAGGGACCTGGGAAGGTGTGGAGGTCACACAACCAGTTTGTGGCATTGCCCAGAATAGAACTCAGAGTTACTGACTCATTATCCAAGGATCTTTCCACTTCACTATATTCAATTAAACTTAGTCTCAGTTCTCTTATACCTAAAATTAAGCTACTAAGACTTCTTCCTACATCACTGGGCTATCATACTCACAAAGTCAGTAGTCAATAACATATGTGTCTGGGTTTTAACATTTAAAAAGAAGGATAGTTAAATATAAATTATTTTCATCAACTTCCAAAATATAACAGATACATTAATCTGATCTATCTACTTTGAACTAAACAAGAAAAGCTTTTCCCAGTACTGGGTTCTCTTTATAAAATTATTTATGGAAGCTTTGTTTCTGTGATAGGATTTGACCCCAGAACCCGGCTCCATATTTCTCCTTTCTCCATAGGCTACTTTACTCTCTTTGGTGATCATAAGTCGTCAAGACCTGTTTTGCACTGGAAAGGCAGCAGTCCCATAGCCCAGTAATGACTTACATTTTTGATGAGGCATTGGTTGAGGGAGCATGACTTATAGAATGTTCAACAGGTCTTCTTTGGGTATTTCTGTTTCCAGTGGTTGGCCTAACCTGTGTGATCCAAGGAGACAACAGCACAGGGAGGCTTTTGGTTCTCTGAAATGCTAGGAATACACAACAGTAAATTCAGGTACTTATTCACACAAGCTTCTAAAGTCTGTTCTGTCTCCTGTGCAGAATACAAATAGGAAAAGATACCTCTCTTCTGGAAGCCTTTATTATACTGTTAGCATTAGTACACAGAGCACACAGGCAGAAACATTCTGAAAAAGCAAACACAGAAAGAATGGGAATTTAGGACCCTTAGCAGCATTCATGTTTTCCCTTTTTTTCCTAAATTAAACACAACAAATGGAAGGAGTTTCTTCACCAATAAAGAGTGACCACAGCATATTTGCTTCCTCTCCATCTCATTAAAATCAACCTTTTCCAACTGAGGACTCTTTGAAGTTATGTGATAAGGGTTCTCTAATTTGTGGGTGCTTTTTTTCCACTACCATGACAGGCCAACAAATAACTAGAACTATACATGCGTACGTGCACATTTTCATTAATCTGTTGTTTCATAGTTTTTACCGTATGAGTTAGAAGACTGGACCCACACATTGCTGAATATTTTGCCAAGGTCATTCTCTCTGCTTCTTAATCAGATCTCTTGATCAATAGAGGCTGAGATAATCTGTAGGGCCTGTCTCCAGTGTCTCTCCTCTTCAATTTATTCTTCATTCAGCTGTCAATTTCCCTAAAGCACATTTGATCTTTTTTTTTTTGTTTTGTTTTACAACCTGATCAAGAAGTTCCTGTGGCTCCCTATTGCTTTCGGTATAAAATATACAGTTGGCACTAGAAGCCCCTCAGAGTCTGGATCCAGCCTATCTTTCTATATGAGCATGACAAATTGATACTTACTTTAAAAAAGTGAATAAGAGTTTCCAGCTTTATTGACAAAATATTTTGAAACCCTAGATTATAGAGATATTTATCAGAAGTGGATAGAGTACTGGATCTGGAGCCAAGAAAACCAGAGTTTAAATGTGACCTTAGACACTTACTAGTTGTGTGACCCCCAGCAAATCATTTAATCTCAGTTTTCCTCAGTTCTCTCATTTGTAAAATAGGGCTAAAAATAGCACCTACTTCTCAGGGTCATTTTGAGAATGAAATGAGACAATTGTAAAGCACTTTACAAACCTTAAAACACTCTATAAATGCTAGTTATTACACTATAGAAAAAAAGTTCTGGAACTATCTCACTCAACTGAGCAGTTCATTGTTATCCATAATCTTCTTAAAATAGACGATATGTGTCCTGTCATGCTGTACCTTCTTCTACTGGCTTAGTAGGCTCACCAGGTTTATCTTCTCAGGAATGAATCTCAGTTGCCCTGTTGGAGATGTTTACTAAGTAGTTTAATCATAAATACTTTAGTAGCAAACATGGCCTCAAATATAAATGAGTTTTAAAAAGGTATTACAGGTGATTTAAAAAAAAATCTTGAAGTAAGATTCTTTTTTCCTGTGTACCAATTTTTTTTTATGCAGGACCTCAGAAGAGACACAAATGAATATTATGTCCAGGGATGATCTTATACCACAAAGAGTGGCATTTTCTTAATAATTATGAAGATGGCAAAGTTATCACTCATAACTTAGTTATACAATATAGGATGTAATTAATAAGAATCACATTATATAACACTGTTTGCAAAGTGTTTTATAAATATGAACTCATTTAATCATCCCAACAACCCTGGGAGGTAGGAGCTATTATTAATCATATTTTTTTACATATGAGGAAATTTTCACAGATAAATGTTAAGTAACTTTCTTGGATTCACAGAGTTAGGCAGCATATGAGGTAAGATTTGAATTCAGGTCTTTCTGACGATGGGTCCCATAAATTATCCGCCATGCCCCTTGGCTAACGTCTCTATAGTGCTTTAATCGATGCAAAGGGCTTTGTGTATGTTACCTCTTTTGATGCTTCTGTGAGGTCAATACTACAAATGTTATTATCTCCATTTAACAGAGGAGAAAATAACTCAAAAGAATTTGTGACTTGAGCTCTAATAACATAGCCAGTAAGTTACAGGTGAACTTTTGTTTTAAATTTCTTTTGACATCAAGACTAATGCTCATTCCACGATGACAAATTATCTATGTAGTATTTTGCCAAGTTAACTAAAAGCTGCAGTTCTATATAGGGGATGTTGTGTTTATTCCTCATTCTCAAAGAGGACCATGATATCAGGAAAATGATGACATGACTTGCACTTGACTTTGATTTGAATGAAGGAGGGCTGTGCAAGGTCACCAGCCTCACTTTCTCCTCCAAAGTCGTCTGGGTCCAGTGGTCTGATATTCATCAAGATGACTGGAGATGGTCCAGGATGCAATGCGGGACCTTGGCCATTATGTATTAATTCAGGGCCCCTGTTGCAGGGTCTCATTACCTTATGCCTGAACTATTTTAACTATTTCAACATCCTTCTGGCTGCCTCAACTTTTCCCACTTCAATCCATCATCCTTTAGCTATCAAATCTCCTACACCTATCTGACCACCCTATGCAGTAAACTCCAATGAGACACTATCACACCCGGATCAAATAGAATCCCCGTTTTAGGCTTTAAAAGCCTTCATAATCTGGATACTGTAGCAACAAGTACCCTGACACATCCAGGATGACCTGCTAGCACAGGTTCTTAGATCTACTTTTCTAAAAAGAAAGCAACTTTTGATAGGTCAACAATCTTCTTTAATCACATATACCAAGAGAGAAAATGCAAGCAGAGAAATAAAGACCAACAGACAGGATTTCTAACTGTCTGACCAGAAAGAGAAGCAGAAATATCTGGGTTTTCAAAGCAGAAGTGAGGGTGGGGGCTCTTTAATGGCTACCCAGAGTCTCATCTAGTCATATCACATGAACCTTCCTTCGAAGAGTAAGCCTCCAAAGCACAGCCTTATCTCAGAGTATATATATACTTTTCAAAGGAGGGCATCAGGACCCTCCTGACCCAGTGCCCCATTAATTAACAAGAAGTGTGGGCCTTCCTACAAAACAAACCTCCCCTAATCAAGCCTCCCTTAATGGCCTCCAGGTCAGTGGAGAGGAAGATCTTTAACTCTAATTAACATTACAGATACTTAACTATTTTTCCAGTTGTTTTACATCTTACAGTCACAAACTCTGTGTTTCAGGTGATTCTGACCTACTTTATGTTCCTCATCTAAGACATTCCATCTTCCAACTCTGGACATTTTCTTAGACTATCCCCTATACCTAGAATTTTCTCCCTCCTCATTTTTGCCTGGACTTCCCTTCTTTCTTTCAAGCCCCAGCTAAAACCCCATCTTCTATGGGAAGACTTCTTTTAATGCTACTTTCCCTCTTTTTATCATCTCCAATTTATCATACATATATAAATATATATCTGTGTTCTTTGTATGTAATTATTTTCATGTTTTCTCCCTTGAGAGCAAGAACTGTTTTTTTGTCTTCCCTTATATCCTCAACACTTAGAGTAGTGCCTGGCACACAGCAGACATTTAATAAATGTAGATTGATTGATGGACTGATCTAGCCAATAGATCTATTGATCAATGAGTATTTATTAAGCACCTGCAATGTGCTAAAGTGCTACATGCTGGAGATACATGTATAAAAAATTTTTTAAAAATTGTTCTTTGTAACAAGCTTACTTTCGAATGCATGAAATAAGTTTATATGTAACATACAGCTTAAATATTAAGTGCATAAACACAAACATTTACAAAGCCATTGAGAGGTAGGCATTAACAACTGATAGGATCAGGAAAATTTTCATCCTAAGGTAATTTTTGATCTATATCTTAAAGAAAGAGAAGGGCTTTATTAAGCAGGCATAAGGGGGGAGTATATTCCAGGCATATGTGTCAGCCAGTTAAAAGACATGGAGATAGGTGATGTAATTGAGAGATAGGATATGTAACTGAGAGAAATTCAGTTTGGTTGGAATGATATTCACTCTACTGGAAGCAATAGGTTTGGTTGGAATGATATTCACTCTACTGGAAGCAATAGAAGTGAAATCAGACAGGTTATCTAGGAACTGCAATTTATAGATCAGGGATGGCAAAAGTTCAGGATTGGAGTAAAGGGTAAGGTAAGGGAATTTGAAATAGTAGCTATAAAGAAAAAAAACCCTTTAAAATGGGAAGTTATGGGATAAGGGAAAAGGTAAAAAGTTATGGGAAAAGGTTAAAATGGGATAAGGGGATAAAGTGAAGCCAGAAGGGAGTCGAGTAACTTGGAGAATGGTGATAGCCAAGGGACTAAAGATTAGGAAAAGAGGAGACTATATTTAGTATGAAGGAGTAGGAGAGGTAGAAGGAGGGGATGTTATACTAAGAGAGTAGAATTTCAAGGTTCTGGATCTTGAAAGGAGTATATCTTAGGAGATGGTGAGGTCTGATGTGTGGCTATACCAGTGTGTGGATGAAGTAGTAGAGTGAAGATTGAGGTCATTGGTGATTAATAGGTTGAGGAATTGTATGGTTAAGCTGTCAGAGATGTTGTCAACATGAAAACTGAGGTCTCAGGATTAGTGGAGAGGAAGATTATGAACCAGGTACATATCTCTACGTATATAGAGTTTGATAATTTGATTGACACATTTTCATTGGTCTGGCCATCTACCAGTGAAAATCTACTACTTCTTTCCATAAGCTCTACATCAATCAATCACTCAGGCTGTTGTTGATAGTATTTCTTTCTTGGTGTATGACCAGTTGATCTCTTCTTTACTCTTTGAACGTGTTCTCAATAATATCTTCTATCTTACTTCTCATGTACAAGTCACTGTTAAGTAATTTGCTGACCACTCATTTGTATAAATAAATGTATATTACATTTTAATTAAAGCAGTAGTGTGGCATAACAGAGAACTGGCCTCACAGTCAGGAAAACCTTAGTTCAAGCATTGCCTCCGACATGTACTAGCTGAGTGATCTTGGGAAAATCAGCCAACCTCTCAGTGCCAGTGGATAACTCCAAGACTATAAGTTGCATTGCAAGCAACATGTTGCATTGATAGAGGAAGTTCCTCAATGGAAATTCCTTCTGCCAGGTGTAGGCATAGTCAATGTGTGTGTGTGTGTGTATGTGTTTATTTACCTAGACCAAGGGTGGGAAAACTGTGGCCTCTTTAGGTTCTCAAGTGGGGCCCTTTGACTGAATCCAAACTTCACTGCTCTGTGGATTCAGTCAAAGGGCTGTACTTGAGGAGCTAGAGGGCCATATGTAGCCTTGAGGCCTCAGGTTCCCCTCCCCTGGTCTAGGTACAGAATTTCCCAGTGACTTTTTTGTAAAAGTGGTTCTTCAGTGGGGAATGAATAGAAAGCTCAAAACATGTGAGGCCTGGAGACGTAGGGCCTAGGTTAAGAATCAACTTCCACTTTCTTTGTTCCCTGTAGGGCCACTGTAATGGAGTTAAAAATCTTCCCTGCTCATTGACAGGGCCCTGGTAGGGCTAGTTTCTTATGAAGGCCCACACCTTTTGCTGATTGCTAATAAGGTACCGGGTCACAAGGGGTTGTGCCTTCCAGCTCTGAAAAGAGTACATATACTTTGAGGTGAGGTTTTGCTTTGGGGCTTTGCTTTTGGAAGAAGATTCATTTGCCAGATGAGACTCTGGGCAACCACTTTAAGAAGCCCCCTGGCTTTGAAAACCCAGATGTTGGTGCTTCTTTCTCTGGTAAATGTTATTGCCTACGGTCAGACAGTTGGAAGCCCTGTCTGTTGGTCCTGCTTATATTTTTTCTCTTGGTATATATGTTTGATTAAAGTGATTGTTGACCCCTCAAAAGTTGCTTTCCTTTTAGAAAAGCAAATCTAAGAACCTGTGCAGCAAGCCCTCTTGTGAATGCCAGGGTGCTTACTGTTACAGCCACTCATAGGATCCTGATCCCAGAGAGTAAGCAGATCATTCTTTAGAACTTTCTTTCCTTATACTTGTCTGGGCTTCACTTCAGTTACAGATATAAAAATGTTCAAATACAGAACATCAAATATGCTTTGACATCTGTACACTGCCTGCTTGTATTTTTGCTTTTTATCTCTCTTTTTTATCTGGTTATACATCAAAATTTTCTGTAAGAACATGAACTAAAATTTCCTATTCCAGTGATAAGCAACAACCTAGATGATTTCTAATGGCTATGTCTATGTCAAACATTCAGATTTTTAAAACATGAAAAATGAAATCTTCAGTCACTTTAAGGTGATCCAGTGTAGACAATCATGTAAATATTGAACTTTTTCTGTTTTTCTCTAGGTTTTTAAAGCACTGTTAAGATATAGATTTAAAAGATATAGATGTATGTGTGCAGATATATACATATCTACTGCCATTTGTTATTTCTGTTATTGTAGTCTGACAAACGGTGACAAACCCAACCATTTTCTTAAAGTTGTCTTTTCAAATTATCTCACTTTTTTCCGAGTGAGAACCTTAGTGGTATCCATGCCCCATATTCATTCATTTGTATGACTCTAAAAATTCAGGACAGGAATCCAAACCCAAGTAGGAAAATAACCTATTCTGACTCACTCTGTTTAAATCACTTCTTCCATACTCAAAACTAGGGGAATAATATTATTTGAAAATTTTCTAGATTATTAAAATTAATTAGTAAAAAAAACCCCTTCATTAAACTCTATCTTCAAGGTGGTTATTCTATTGATTGTACATAGATAGAACGTATGTTCCCAGGAAGTCCTTTGATTAACATCTGCTTCAGTTTTGGGCTCCATATTTTCCCCCAAACTTGACTTTATTTTCCTCCTCTGAATCTTACTTTGATTCCTCCTTTTGGCAGGGGAGTGTCTCTAAATTTGTAAAGGCAGTGCCAACTAAATACAAGCTTTGGCAGGGTGTATTGCTAAGGTGAAAAGCATTCAAATGTGGATCTGGAGATGAGCCATGTTCCTTTTGTCTGAGGGTAAGCCTATCTTTCTGACCTCTCTATACACTACTTCCCTACTAGCACTTTACAGTACAGCAAAACTAACCTTTTCTGTTCCTTATATGGCACTCTTCTCTCCCATTTCAGTGTCTTTGATCTGGTCATCTCGCTTGTTTTTAAATTCACTCCATACTCACGTCTCCCTTACGGAATCCCTCATTTCCTGCAACTCACAAGTGTCATTTTCTCCACAACGGCCTTTCCTGATACCTCCAACTGTTACTGTTCTCCCTCTCTTAAAACCTTGTATTCATTTTCTATATAGATAATTTAAGTGCTAAGAACATACTATGTGCCAGGAACTGTGTTGAGTGCTGGCATAAAAATACAATCAAGAAAAATAGTTCTTGTCTTCAAGGAGCTTACATTTTCTTTTTTTTTTAAAAAATTAGCTTTCTGCTGATATCAGTGAAAAGTTTTACAAGGAGAGGAAGTGAGGAAGAAAAGAAGCTCAGAGAGTTGTCTGCATTGGGAGTGAAGTGGAACATGTCTGAGACCCTGCCTCAAAGAGTGGTCCAAGTAGGGAGTCACATGTTTCTTTTAATAGAATGTAAGCCAGTGGAGAGATGTCAGTCAATAAACATTCATTAATTGCTTACTATGTGCCAGGGACTGTGCTAAGTCCTAGAGATACAAAGAATGACAGTTCCTGCTCTAAAGGATCTCACAGTTTAGAAGTGGAGAGACAACATGCCAACACCTGTGTACAAACAAGAAATATACTTGGAAATAATCAACAGAGGCAAGGCACTAGAATTAAGGATCAGGAATTGCTTCCTGTAGAAAGTGAAATTGTAGCTGGGAAGAAAGGCACGGAAACACAAAGGTAGAAATGAGGAGGGAGAACCTTCCAAGCATGGGAGATAGCCATTGAAAAGACCCAGAACCAAAATGGAGTGTTCTGTGTGAGGAAGAACAAGGAAATCAGTGTCACTGTGTCGCAGAGTAGATGGTATGAGGGTGGGGGGGAGTTAGTATAAGTTGTAACAAAACTGGAAAAGCAGGGTACAAGTTATGAATGGCTTTGAATGCCAAATTCAATTATTTTTTTATTTCACCTTGGAGCTGCTGCTAGGAGCTGCTGGAGTTTATTAAATAGGAGCATGACATGATAGATCTGTGCTTTAGGAAGATAAGCTTAATCATTTAACCATTTTTTCCAGTTACGGCCATTATAATGATGAAGATAGATGCTAGATAGCTAGGTAGATAATAGATAAATTGTTTGTTGAGCACATTCTATGTTCCAGGATCTTTGCTGGGGTTTAAATACAAACAACAAAAAAAGATCCATACCTTAATCCTCTACATACACTTTTCTGTGCAGGAAGATTGACCTCTTTGTTGTTTTTTATTCATGACACTCCATCTCCCAACTTGGATTTTCACTGGTTTTCCTTCATGTCTGGAACTCCCTTCATCATCTTTATCTCCTGGCTTTTTTCCAGATTCATCAAAGTTCCAGTCTCTGTAAAAAGTCTTTCTCAGTCCTCCTTAATCTAAGTGTTTTACCCCTCAAATTATCTCCAATTTGTCCTGTCTATATCTTATTTGCCTGTAGATGTTTGCAAGCTGTCTCCCCTAGTAGTCTGAATTCTTTCAGAGCAGAGACTATGTATGGTTTACCATACATTCCTGTTCTAAGGAAGTGAAGGGGAAGAATGATTACACAAAGAGGAGGGTGCACTGGGTGATTTATAAGTCTCCTTTCAGCTTTAAATCGTCTGATTCTAAGAATAGTGGGTACCTGAGAAACTAGGAATATAGAATGTTGCTGAATATGGGGACTGAGAGGCACAGGTAAGGTATTGTAGGCAATTGCTTAACATTACAAATTTATCTTGGACTAGTCTTGGCGCTGACCCTACAAATTCCCGAATCAAGATGCTATAGGGAACATATCAGCTTTTCCCAAAGTAAGCCAAATTTAAGACACATTTGATGAAACATCATTCCTTGCTTCAACTTGTTGCTGACTCTTAACCCTTATGTCAGTGAGCACTTCTTCACCAATAAATATAATGAGAATTACTCATTCTAAAGAAAACTCTTCTTTTAATTTGATTCATCTCAGTTCTTCCCACTTATGAAAATAGGCTAGGTACAAGTGTCACCTTTGAATAGTCTTGAGAAGTGAGATCTCTTTCATTTTTCTTAATTCTGACTCTGGTGACCATACCTTCTCTGACGTGAGTTAAATGGAACTTACACTGCTACTTGAAATGTAAACATAGAACTGAAGACCTATTTGTCTTTCAAAGTCACTAAAAATCCAAAGACATCATCTTCTCTATTTGCCCAAATGTAGGTTTCCATTAGAAAGCAAATATTCTACTGTACAATATTGAAGAAGATTTCATTCATCTTCTTACTTTTTAAAATTTCCTTTGCCTAAGTGATGGTTAGGACCCTTAGGAAATGTGACTGAAATACATGATGCTTTTGTTATGCCTCTCCGAGCATAAGCAGCTTTAAGTTTTTTTTTTTTAGAAACTGGTTCTTTGCAACTAAATAACACCCCTGGGGAAATGATCATTTTTTTATTGATATGATTGATATGGATAAGATATTATAATTAATAATATCAATAATTATATTATAATCAATAAGATATTACTAATAACTTATCAATTGAGTCTTTTCTCCATTGGTATAGAAACAAAACCCATCTCCACTTTGCCCTCTCCCTTTTGTCCTCACCTATAGGAAAACTCTTTGTGTGTGTGTGTAAAGTGGAGATAGTTACCTTAAACTAAAAATCCAGAAACAAATTTTATTTGTAATGAGTTTAACTGTTCCTTCCTTGTCAGTTTAAGATAAGCCTACCATGTTTGGTTCCATATAGTCTCATTCACTTAAATGGTCATATTGTATACATCACTTCAGAGAGATTTCTGGAGATTCTGATTATAGCCATTTCTGATTAAATGGATTAATTCCTCAAGGTCAGCCTTACCCAGAGGCATAATTGGGAGTCAATCATAAGCATGATTTAAGGGGTTCCTGGAAGCACCCGCACCCAAAAAGTATCTCCTGTGTTTATGACTAAAATTCCATGATTCATTACTTTGGGTTAAGCAATCCATCTCCAGGATCCCTCTTTGGCCATGGAAATGCCAAGGGAAGGGGACTCATTGGCCCCTAATGTTGTAGTGCAAATGGTTTATTACTTGATTTTCTTTTATAAGTGACAGAAGAGACTTTGTCAATTCTAGAGCAATGGATGCCTAGTGATGAGGTGTCTTTTTACTTCCATTGTCTACTACATTTTCTACCATGATCTTTCTCCCACTCTACTATGATCTGATAGCATTGTGATTGGGTTCTCTATTTCTAGGTTCTGGCACTTAAAATGTCATATTAACACATGTTTTTTTTTTTTTTGTTTTGTTTTATTTTGTTTTTTACCCAGTGGTATGGGGATGGGAGGATGAGCAGGAATGGTGAAGAGAGCAGAGAAGAATAGAAAAGAAATGGAGTTGGGTCATAAAGAACAACCATCTGTTTCATAGTTTTATTCAGCATGCTTACTACTCTTGTACATTTCCTACTCCCACTTCTGCTTTCTGGTTTGTTGTTTTTTTGACTTTGATTCTATCTCATTCAGTTTTTATGTAAGAATGGAAGGAGCTGGAGATGAAAGATGGGGGAAGTAAATATGGATGAAGTAGACCTAATGCCTTAAACTATCTATATGTAAGTGCTGTAAAATGTTGCTAGGGGACAGGAGTTGGGGTTCTGTAATAAAGGAGGGGATCTCTAGAACTTTGTTCATTTTCTTATTGTCTTTTGCATTGTTTGGATTTGCCAGGATTTCTCTCATAAATGTTAAGTGTTTGGTTTCATCAACACATGGGAACAAGCTTGACAGGAAAAAAATAAAACTACCTCCATTTCTCTTCCCTTTAGGGAGGAGAGAAAGTTGATATTGACATATAGAATATCCAACCTGTTGGGGAAAAAAATGGCCTTTAAGATGTAAATAGCTACCAAGTTGGTTCTGAAGTAAGGAGGACTCCTGAATTTGCCTGACATGACTATCATCCTTTGATAAACAAAAACAATTGATGGAACTCCACAATAGGAGCTATATAGCCTTAGAGATATGGAGGTTCAAGAAAAAAAAGTCTGGGTTTAAGATTTTCCATGAATCAGCTGTGAGTGTAATAAACAGGTTTACCAAGGTTTAACAATACTCAGCCTGACAAAAAGTGATATGCCATCTGAATGGGAGAGAGAGAGAGAGTAAAGTTTCACCTTTGTTCAGAAAATTATACACAATCAGCAGCTGTTAGCTAGCTTCCTATAAAAGGTTTACTTAAACTGAGGTGATTAAATACAATACCTCCCAATTTAGAAGCAATAGCATTTGTGTCTTTAGTTCTGTATCTGAGTGGCAAAAGAATTGGTTGATTTGGGACAATTCATCAACAACTATTTGATTCAGTGAAAAGAAATTAAATCAATTATTTCACATTGTAAAGTACAAAAAAGATTTTTTGACTATAAGTTTTCTTTCCAAAAGTTTTAGTGATGATTGAGACATAATCCAAGTATTTTAGGAAGGCTTTGTCCTCAACCTGTGATTCCACAGGTATGGGGAGATCTTCTATGAGGAAACTCCTTCTATCAATACAAACTGGCAATTACTATGCAAATAATAGCAGTGGTATTTTGACCCAAACCTTTATAGTTTATCAAAGCTAATAGTAAAATCTTCATTGTGAACATTTATACCTTGAAAATTGGCAAATATTACAAATCAGAGCTTGAAATTCAAAATCACTGTTGATTGTCTAGATTTAAGAAAGTGATGGCAAAAATATGAAACCCAGATTTAGATGTTTGTTGTGCACACGCTCTTCCCCCCTAGAGAGCTGATGGATAAACATTCAACATTACTCCTTTAGTTTATAACCTTTAATGGTTGCCTGAGTTAGTAAGGGGTTTAGTGACTTGTCTAGGGTCACACAGGTATTCATCCTGACACTCTGGTCATCTTTCTATCCAATATTCAAAATGGCCCTTCGGAAGAATTCTAGACACTTAATGATTTTCAAGGAAGTACAAATGTTTTCCTTATGTCATTAATCTATAATTTTATCAACTAGTACAGATTAGAGTTGCTTTATTTATCATATGACTTTTGAGAGGTACTGTGATGGTCAAATCCATTACCCTAGAACCAATGCCACTCTCTCTTAGTTGTCTTGCTCATTGGACAGCAAATCCACTTCAGGGCCATATTTAAAACTTTATCAGCTTGGCAGAAGATGCCAGAACTTGTTTTTTTTTTTCCCTAGTAAAATCTTCAAAAAACCAGGGTAATTTTTAGATAATTATAAGGGTGGACTTTCTTATCCGGACTCCAATTGATAAAAGGCTCGGATATCTCCACTGAATCAATCAATCCAAAGTCAAGTCAATGTGAATAATTCCTTAATCCATTTGAAAGGCTAAAACAGGCTTTGAGTCATTGAATAAAACAGATTAAGTCCACTCAAGTAATGTTCTGTAATGAATTGAAAGAATCAGACACTCCTCTGGCCTTGTAAATAACACATTCAGCCAGGCTGGAATTATGTCTTCTAGTAGCCATGAGTCCAGTGATAGTATAATCTAGAGGTTAAGGAACCTTGACAGGTTCCTTTGTGGGGAGTCGGGAGAAATAGTTAGTTTTCTCTTCTCCATAAATAAGATGACAACCATGTTAATCTTGAAGAGCCAGAAGATTTGAGGTTCCAATTATCCCACTTGCAGTGTCCTTCGGAGCCAGTATCAGTGTATCCATAAAGCATTGACTCATTATAGCTTCTTCAATGAAAGCTGAGAAATACCCTAAAGGCAAACTAGACTTACTGAGGAATGTCAGCTTCAGGATTCTGAGCGTCATGATCCTTGTAACCCAGACAACTATACCTAAGAGGAATTTCAAGAGGATTCCATGCTCGGAGAAATGAATTTTCAGGAATTAGGAACTGGGAGTTTACATTTTAGCCCTAGGTACTTTTTAAATTTCTCTCACCAGGGATCTTGTGTATGTAAGGGGAGAGTGTACTTCTACTTTGAGAGAATTTTTCTATAAAAACTGTCCTTGCTATATATGTTTAGTAAATAGTCTTTCTAGGAGAGAATTAGCTCTGGATGATAATCAGTAGGCAATAACCCATTGGGAGATATTGAGAGTCAGTACTAGAAAATATCAGTGCCTTTCAGGGCTACCCACTGAACCCTGAGGGAGTAGAATTCAACCACTTCTGAGTACCCAGGCTGTCACTTGTGGTGGGAATTCTGTGAGGACCATCACGAGGCAAGTAGGATTTTGTGAAAGACATTCTTTGTCTATAAATAAATTCAACAATAAATCACTAAGCATTTATTAAATATCTACTATGTATCAGTCACTGTGATAAAAGCCAAGGATACAAAGAAAGGCAAAAAAAGTTTAATATCTCAAGGAGATAATTGAGGTCATTAACAGTTTTCTTTTTAAGTCTTCTCTAGGAAAAGCAGCCCTAGTTCCTTCAGCTGGTATTCACATTGCATGACCACATGACCATTATCTTGCTTGTTCTCTGAACACTCATAAAATTATCTAACTTCTTCCTATGTGGAAGTCAGCCACAAAACTTTAAATTTTGATATGACCTTGGGAGAGGACAGAGTGACTCTGACCTTCTTAATCCTCAACATTCACCCACTTTCAATTCAATCTAATGTTATCTTTTTTTGATTTCTAGTGACACTCATTAAGTTAAGCTCACATTCAACCTCCAGATAATTTTCAGGTCTCTAGGACACTTGTGGAAGACTAGATCCTAGATGGCATCAAGCCATTAGTATCTATTTTTTGCATGTAGTTATTGAACCACTTAAAAATTGATCTGCATCATGATTGTCCAGACCACATATTTCCAGAAGCACAACATGATAGGCTTTTAAAAATGCTTGGTTAAAATGTATTTGAATTATGTACATAATATTCTCTTGATCAATGAATAGGTATTGCATCTGCTATGTTTCAGATACTGTGCTAAGTACTGAAGATAGAAAGATCAGAAATAAATTGGTCCCTGCAATCAAAGAGCTTACATTCTATAACCCCATTAAAAAATAAAATTTTAGTAGTCTGCTGAGATATATTTTTGATCAAGGTTTTTTAAACCTTTGTGAATGCCTATTGCCTTTATTTGGCTTACGTGATATAACCTTTTTATTCTTTTTTAATTTACTGTCTGATTTCACTTATTTCCCTCTCTCCAGCCCTTCTTCAGTCCATTAAGAAGGCAAGCAATGTAACACTTCTTAGACATGTAAAACCACACAAGATATATTTTCATATTAGCTCTATAGCAAAACAAAAACATAAATAAAAGTAAAGTGAAAAAATCTTCAATCTGCACTCAGATTTCATTTGTTTCTCTCTCTCTCTCTCTCTCTCTCTCTCTCTCTCTCTCCCTTTCTCTCTTTCTCTCTGTCTCTGTCTCTGCCTCTGTCTCTCTCTGTCTCTGTCTCTGGAGGTAGATAACATTTTTCATCATGAGTCCTTTGGAATTGTTCAGTATCATTGTATTGATCAGAGTAGCTAACTCCTAGCTGATTATTATGATATTACTGTTACTGTGTACAATAATCTCCTGGTTCTGCTCACTTCATTTCACATCAGATAATATTAGCCTTCCTAAATTTTTGTGAAACTATCCCCTTTATCATTTCTTAAAGAACATCATTATTCTATCAAAATCATATACTACAACTGGTTCAACCATTTCTCAGTTGATGGGTCCTCCCTTCAATTTCCAGTTTTTTGCCACTACCAAAAAAGTTTCTACAAATATTTTGTACCTGTGGTTACTTTTCCTTTCTCTTTGATCTTTTTGCCTAATGCTTTTCTAGATGTTGACTAGCCATGTCTTCAGTAATAATGTTAAGATACTATCAAGAATCAAAGTCAAATTCATTTGGCCTATAGTGTGCATTTTTTTTTTTAAATTTGGCATTTGCCTATCTCCAATTCTGTAGTCTCTCTCTTATTTATCATGATTTTTTTTTTTTGTCATGTCATCGGTGGTGCTAAAAATCACATCTGCCCTTTTTTGGGGGGTAAACTAGGATCTTCTGGTGATGAACTTTTGAAGAATATTGGGATTTCCTATGATTATTTCCTTACTTATCTTGGGTATCACCTCCTTCACAGTAGTTTTCACTCTGTACTTTGCAGTTCAAAGATTCTTGGCAAGGAAAATGGAAGAAAAATTAGAATGGAGTGTCCTTGGTTTTGTTATCGTCATTCTATCCATACTAAAGCAGCAGTCCTGTCCCTATTTGGTCTTCCCCCTTCCCAATATTGCTCCTCCCCTTGCTGTACTTTGCTTTCCTCACCAACTTTCAGTAAGTCAGTCAATTAATTAAAAATATTTGAGCATCATTAGGGCTGCAAAACCAAAACTAGAATTGTTCAGGTATTCTTAGGAAGAAGACAATATGTATATAAATATATGCTTCGTTTATATAAAGTGAATTCAAGTGGGGAAGGGAGTCTGCTAACATCTGGAGAAATTAAAAAAAGCCTTTGATGATTGTGAACTTTATCATTCCTTATACTCTTCTCACAGAATTAGGCCATACATTTATATTCATCTTCCATTACCTGCTTTTGCTGTCATTTTCTGTATACATTTTTTAAAAAAGATTAAGATGATTGGTGAATTCCCTGTGTACCCATATCACTTTCTTCTTTAGCTCCTTGTCATATTTACCTTTTTTATTTTTGTATGTGAAGAGATTAATTCTGCAAAGCATCCCTCCTTGTCTGACTTCTGTATAATTTTGGTGCATGGGAATCCTCTATCTTCAACCTCTAAGCATTGTTGCCAATTCTAGAGTCAAGTAGAATAAGCTGGTTTGCAGACAGCAATGAAGTCGGAATCAGGAGACTTGGATTTAGATTATTGCTTTGATATATACTCACTATTTGACCCTGGGCAAGTCACTTAACCTTCCTGAGCCTTAGCTCCTTCAGTTAATAAAGAAGCATGACCTACATCATAGGTCATTATGAGGAAAGGGTTTTGCAAACCTTAATGTACTAAAAATGAATTATTAATATTATTCCTTGCTCAGATTTCTACCAGTCGTGATAATACTATCTTTTTTGATGCTTTCTTGTCACTTCATTCAAGCTGTTTTAGTGGCAATATTTAGGTTAACTACAAATAAAAAAAAAAGACAGAAAAATATTGTTTTATATAGAGCCGGACCGTAAGTATTCAGGTTGTAATTAATGTAATTTACCTATTGGGAATAGGCATGTAGGAAAAAAATGCTAAAGAGAACAAAAACCTAGAAGACATCTATTGCAGGAGCTCTTGAGGGCAAAACTTTAAGTATACAGAATGCTCTGAAAGCAGCTGAAATCAGTGTACCCTGGTTGTCAGTGCCGAGGCCAAAACTAGCAGAGATGGAATATGATCATATAAAAATGGTTAAATTAGTTCAAGCTACAGAGAATAGCTTAAAGTTGTCCCTTTGACTAATAAAAACAAATGGGAATGGATAGTAAGAAAGCTTAGCTACAAAAGAAATCATCAACATACCATATCTTTGTTTAGTAAGCCATTAACTAATCTGCAAAGGATTTATTTTATTTTTACTATCTCCAACTTATGAATAATGAATGTTGTGCTATCCAAGGATCTATCTCCCATTTAAATTCCCTTGCAACATACTTACCTACCTATAATGAGTGACCTTGGATGATGTCAAATAAACATTCCAATGTCTTTGGCAACATAATAAGCATATTTCCATATTACCTCCACACATCGTGGGTCTGTGATTGCTTTGATGTAGACATTCCTTTCATTGCTGCAGAACACAATTCATCTTGTCTTTCTGTTTGTGAAACTGCTGTCCATATTCTCTTAGAATAGGTGCTGCAGAAGATTCTCCCTTTAGGTTTTTTAACATGGTACAAATAATTTTTTTTTCCATATTCTTTCCACAGATTCAGCTAACTTTCTTTTCTGGTTGTCCATTTCTTCATTATATCACCTTTCCCACACAACTTCTTAATTGCAACATGTTCTGTAGTACTCATATCCACTATGCACATCTTAATAGTCCATTTGGTAATCCTCAGTTTCAATCCTTTAGAGACCATGGTATTCAATGACTATAGATGCAATATCATTAAAAAGAATCCTTTTCCTATCATTTCATTGGTACAGAGAACTCCTAGGGTCAAAACTCTTTTTACTAATATACATCAGCAACTTATCTATGACATATAATCTTAGACATCCATTTGGGGCACTAAGAGGTTAAGGGACTTACCAATGGTCATACAAACAGTATATGTCAAAGGCAACTCTTGAGAAAATATTCCTAAATCGAAGACCAGTCTTTAATCTACTACACATCAGACTCCCTCAGAAAAATACTGGTCTTAAAATGATGTACCTTTTTTCCCAAGCAAAAGCTTTCACTCAAAATAATTTCACACTTTCTCAAAGACAATAGTCTTTTCCTCTACTCCTATTAAATTCTAGGTTCAACTTATTGTTCATTTTTTGTGTCTTGCCAAGGTACACGTACTAGAAAAATTCTATGGATTATCTATGAAGGTGCACATTATAGTCTGGACAGCAGGCATTTTTTAATCACTTTTTTTCTTTCCAAGATATATAATTTGACCAAAGTCTTTTAAATGATTAAATATCTCATTTAGAAATATCTACGATGTTTTGGACGTTGTAATCAACAGACTGTCATCTCCAAACAGATATCAAAAGGTCCTCATATTCATCTCCCCTTTGGAGTTTATGCTTGATATTCTTGCAATGATGGAAAATTCTTTTGGTCAGCATATATTTCTGTGTTTTATACTTCATTGAAGCTAATAATCACTCAGACATCAAATAATATCCTTCATTGTTACATATTTAAAGGTCTGTTGTATGATTGATTGAAGGGGTGGAAGTCCGTGGTTTGAATGGTGCCTTTAAAAAACACTTTAAAAGTCAAATTCTTTTTGATAAACAAACAAAAGTCCCAGTGGGAACCTATAGCATCTAACTTCCCAAAAAATTTCATCTCTGTAAAGATATGGGCTATTAAATCACTTGGGAAAAAATGCTCTCAGTGCATATATAGGTTTTTATCATGAAATGCTTGGAGAACACGGGAGTGCAGGCATATGATTAATATTTATTGATAATATCTTAATTATCTTATTTGCATAATAATTAGGGCTGAGATTATTTTCCTAAGCACTTGGTAGCGTTCTTTTTTTCAGATAATTTGGGAAACAGTTCATCAATACCATAAAAATATGGCACTCCTACTATTGGATACACTTTCTGTATAGTTGGTCTAGTTCAACTTCTCTTCCTAATTTTGTTTTCTTCAGTGATATTTTCACTTCCTTTTTTAGAAAACCTTATACTGTGATGTGGTCGCTCTTCTGCTCTTAATGGTGAATGTTTATTATTTTAAATTATTATTTAATATTTAATTATTTTAAAACAATTTATAGATTTTTCTTTTTTGATCAGTGTTTTACCTGCTGCTTACATGCTTAAATGCATACAAGGTCTTGGTTTAGGTATATGGTAAAAATTTTTCTAAATTCATTTTTATTTTGAGTGCTTCTTATTATTTTATGATGTCTTGCTGTTAATGATCCTTCAAATAGTTACTCTTGTAGGAGTTTATAAATGAGATTATATTCTAAACTGTTGTTAGCTATGGCTACCGTATTTCTTCTTTTGACAAATAGATTTGGTGTTTGCTAGCAGTTTCTGAGATCTTTTGTTATTTGAGTTATAGAAGTTCCTTTAAATAGGCTAAACTTCTTTATAAAATGTCTCTAATATGTGTTGCTATCTACTTCTTCATTTTTCAAAATGAACAGATTGTTTAATTAGATTGTGGTATTGGATTATTGGAATTATTTCATGCCATTTAAAAAATTTCTTCTAATTTTAAAAATGACTTGGATATTTTTAATGAGTTGATTGTCTAACTGTATAAAATCAGCTGATTCCAGAGTAGCTGCCATTTGGTAATAAGTCACTTCCAGTTTGTGAAGATATAATTTCATTTTTTGCTGTTATTGTCTAACTATAAGGTTCCAACGTTAACCTACAAGCATTTATCCATTAGTTCACATATTTGACTCAGAAAATCAAATCTTAAAAAAAATTGGCAGGGCATGATTTAAAAACAACTAAGAGTTGTTAAATTTAATTTGAGTTGCTTTAAATTATTTCATTACACAAATTTGCAATAAGATGAGTAACTAAAAAGTCTACAACTACAATTTCATTATTTGTCCTCATTTCCTTTTTGATCAAATGGTTTCTTTGGGGGGCTTCATGTAAAAAGCAGGCGCTCCATTGTACAGAGGAGGGCTTGCTGTCACAGGTTCTTTGATCAGCTTTTCTAAAAAGAAAGGCAACTTTTGAGGGGCTAACAATCTCTTTTAATCAAGCACATATTTTATTCACCAATAGAGAAAAATATAAGAGGAAATAAAGACTAACAGATAGGCTTCCAACTGTCTGACCATCAGAAATACATATATCACAGTTCAACAGACAGGTCCAACTGTCTGACCATAGTTACCAGAGAAGGAAGCACCAACATCTGGATTTTCAAAGCTGGGGGACTCAATGGCTACCCAGAGTCTCATATAGCCAAATAATTTTCTTCCAATGAGTGAGTCCTAAAACAAAACCTTATCTCAGAGTATTTATACACTTTTTAGAGCCAGAGGGCATCATAACCCTTGAGAACCAGTGCCTCATTAAAAAAAGATGTAAGCCTTCCTGCAAATCTTCCTAAGCCCATAAATTGGTGGCAAAATCTTCTTTAATCACATTTATTCAATCAGAGGCACTTGACTATACTAAAACAAAAACAAATGCTTTATCAATACAGTTTGTCATTCCATCATGGAATTTTATATTTGGAAGGGAGCTCAGAACCTACATATTTAAACTCATTCATGAAAGCTACTCCTTTCTACATTACTGAAATGTGCCCACTTGACAAATTGCAATCCTCTATGATCATCCACACCTCCAGTGATGGAAAACCTACTACATCTTAAGATGCCTCATTCCAGTTTTGAAGAGATTTAATTATTAAAGTTATTTTTAAAATAATTAAAATTGTAATATTAAATATTAAAATGCTTTTCCTTTATATTGAGCTTGAATTTGGTTCCCTGCCACTTCCATCTATAGCTTCTGGCACTGAACATCTGTTGTGCATGACAACTCTTTGCCACATATTCAAAGATAACTATCATAGTCTAGATACATATTTGTTTTCCAACTTGAACATTCTCAGTTAATTTGACAGAGATGATTGTTTCTATGTGACCACAGGCAAGTCATTTTCCTTCCTAGGTTCAGGCTGCTCAATTCTGAAATATATTGGATGATATCAAGAGAGTCAACCACCTAATTTTTCTTTGAAGATCCAATGAAGTATTTGAAATAAGGAACTTAGTAAATCTTAAGGATTTGTATAAAATTGCTCAGTTGTTTTAACATCATGATAGTTTCCCTTAAAACAATGACACATCTTTTTAACATCAGTATTAAGCAAGAGAGTTGGTATAAAAATGTCATCGGACTAGGAAAAATATCAATTTGTTAAAAAGCTAGAATGAGGGATGACTAATATCTAGATATCTAGATAGGTTCTATACCCAGTTGAGTGTGTATGTTATTATTCCCTCTTTGAGCCAGTTCTGGTTAGAGTAAGGTTCCTTCACTTCCCCATACCTCCACCATCTTCTCCTCCATTGTAAAAGTTTTATCTTTTCTCTTTTTTGTGAGATAATTATCCCATTCTGCCCCACTCTTTCCCTTTCTCCCAAAGCATTCCTCTTTCTCATCCCTTAATTTTATTTTTTAGATATTATCCCTTTGTATTCAATGCACATCTGTGCCCTCTGTCTGTATATACACATTCCTTCCCACTACTATAATAATTACAAAGTTTTTATGAGTTACAAGTATGATCTTTTCATGTAGGAATGTAAGCAATTTGATTTTATTAACCCCTTTATGATTCCCCTTTCCTGTTTACCTTTTTATGCTTTTTATTGAATCTTATATTTGAAAGTAAAATTTTCTATCCAGCTCTCATCTTTTCATCAAGAATACTTGAAAGTCCTCTATTTCATTGAATATCCATCTTTTGTCATGAAATATTATCCTCAGTTTTTCTGGGTAGTTGATTCTTGGTTTTAATCCAAGCTCCTTTGTCCTCCTGAATTTTATATTCCATGCCCTAGAAGTTGCTAAGTCTTGTGTTAGCCTGACTATGGCTCAACAATACTTGAATTGTTTCTTTCTGGCTGCTTGCAGTATCGCCTCTTTGACCCAGTAATTCTGGGATTTGACTATAATATTCCTGGCAGTTTTCATTTTGAGATTTCTATTAGGAAGTAATTGGTGGATTCTTTTAATTTCTATTTTACCCTCAGGTTCTAGAATATCAGAGTAGTTTTCCTTGAAAATTTCTTGAAAAATGATGTCTAGGTATTTTTTTTTATCATGGATTTCAAGTAGTGCAATGATTCTGACATTGTCTCTCCTGGATCTATTTTCCAGGTCAATTTTTTTTTTCCAATGGTATATTTCATGTTGTCTTCTATTTTTTTCATTCTTTTTTTTAATTGATTATCGATTTTTCATGAAGTCAATAGCTTCCATTTGCTCAATTTTAATTTTTCTTCAGTGTACTTTTTTTCATTTTGTCAATTATATTTTTAAAGAAATGTTCAATTTTTCTTCTATCTCACTTATTTGTCTTTTAAAATCCTTCTTGAACTCTTCCAAGAAAGCTTTTTGGGCTTGAGATCAGTTCATATTCTCCTTTGAGGTTTCAGATGTGGGTATATTGACAATGTTGTCCTCTCTTGAATTTGTGTTTTTGTCTTCCTTTCCACCATAATAATTCTCTATGTCCATTTGTTTTACTTTATTGCTTTTTGCTCTTGGTGTTTGCCTTTTTCCTGGCTTTTAAAGTTGATCTCTGCTTCTGGGGCACAGGGGCCACTTTCCCATGCTTCTTGTGCTGGGGGATAGGGGCCTGGTTATTGGCTTTGTGTGCGGCGGCTAGAGGCTATGGGGTCTGGTATCTTACCTGGTGCTGAGCTATAGCTGGTGGTGTTGGCTGGTGTTTGCCAAGGCCAGGTGGGATTTTTCTGCATTTCCCTGGAGTTATACTGAAACTCACAGCATGAGGGGTGGTCTGGGCTACTGGTGGACTCTTGTCCATTCAGCTACTGGTGGACTCTTGTCCTTCAGGCTCTAAGTTCATTCTGCCAGTTCCCTGGCTGTGCCAAGGTACGCAAGAGTCTTGGTGTTGGCACTTATCTGCTCTACCATTCTGGGTCTTAGGATCTCCCATTGACTTGCTGAGGTGGGACTTGCTGCTGGCTTTCAGTGATACCTACCATCCTGTACTGATCTCCTTCAGTCACAGCAAGAAGGACCTTTACCGTTAATCCTCCTAGCCTCCCAAGCTAAAAGACTGCTGGCCTTAGTCTTTCTGCTGGCTCCACTGTTCCAGGATTTTTCCTGGGGTAGTATTTTCTGGGTGTTTCAAGTTCAGTAAGGAAGGATGAGAATGATTTACTGCTTATTCCACCATCTTGGCTATTGGATATCTTCAATTCTAATTTTACCTTCTTTCAGTGAGCTTTTTTACCTCTTCATCCATTTGGCCAATTCTACTTTTTAAGGAATTATTTTCTTCAATGAATTTTTATGCCTCATTTTTGATTTGACCAATTATGCTTTTCAAGGTATTCCTTTTCTCCTTGATTTTTTGTATCTTTTTTAAAAAAGCTGTTTGGCCTAGTCTGTTTGTTAAGGTGCTATTTCCTTAAGTGTTTTTTTATGTCTCCTTTACCAAGCTGTTGACTCTTTTTTTCATGATTTTCTTCTATGATTCTCATTTCTCTTCCCAATTTTTCTTTGACCTCTCTTGATTTTGAGAGTCCTTTTTGAGCTCTTCTATCTTAGAGACTTTGGGTGTTGGAGCTTTGACTTTGTTAACTTCTTCTGAGTGTGTGTTTTGATCTTTTTTGTCACCATAGTAACTTTTTATGGTCAGAATTTTTTTTCTGTTTGCTCATTTTTTTCAGTCTATTTCTTGACTTTTAACTCCTTGTTAAAGTAGGGCTCTGCTTCCAGAGTGGAGAGCACATTGTACCAAACTTCAGTGGTTTGTGCAGCAATTTTTAGAGATACTTCTAGACACCTGTACATTTTCAGTTCTTCTGAGGTGGAATGATCTAAGGGGAGGTCTATTTACTACTCTCCTGGCCTGTGCTCTAGTTGGTGAGTGTTTGCAAATGCTCTTTTCCACCCTGGAACTCTGATGTGGGTCTCTCTTTCAGAGTAGCCACTAGTGCTTATGTGCTAGGGCTCTTCCTCACCCTGGGACTACTGCTCGGGACTGTGAAGTAGATGTGAATATGGACAAAAGAACAAAGTGCTTCCCCAGTTACCAGCAGAGAGACAGACCCCTGTAATCTCCTTCAGATAAGTTGACCCCCTTACGATCTGTGCACTGATAGCTACATAAGCTGCCACTTCAGCTGTTGGTTCAGTGACTCTGAAGGCCTGCTTCTGATTTACTGGGGCCTGGTCTGCACTGTAGTGCCTCATGTTCCACTCCCATTCAGGTGTGACAGATTTTTCCTGCTGATTTTCTAAGTTGTTTTTGGCTAGAAAATTATTTCACCCTTTCCTTTTGGGAGTTCAGCAACTTTACAAATTGTTTTGTACCATTATTTAAAAGTGTTCAGAGGGGTTTTGGGTATAGCTCAGGTGAGTTGTTGCCTTTTCTCTACCATCTTGACCTTGCCTCCCCAGACATTCTTTCTAATATAGAATATGCAATATATTCACAGATAAGAAGAATATAGGCTATACTGTGGCAAAGGAAACATTTAGGCAAAGTACTCCCAGAAAGAACAATCATCTGGGATGTTCTGGTAGAAAGTCGGAAAAAGTAGGTGGGATCACAGGAACATAAAATTAGAACTGACTGGATGGAGCAGCACAAACCTATGATCCCCTTTACTTGGTAGACTAACGCTGACCCAATTTCTGGAGCACAAATGTCTGGACTATATTATACTTCACCAATGTTATGTCCAAACTAAGTCCGGAATCAATGTGGTAGGCCTTAGGGAGCCATTATATTTGCATAGAGAGGGGAAAGCAGATATAGTTTTAAAATGCGTCATGTCAAAGCTCCTGAAATGATCAGTAGTGATATTGGGCTCATGAGCACTCCCTGTGCTTCTTTCCTAGGTGAGATAGAAAGATTTTTACTTAAAATAAATTTGATTCTGCAAAGGAACCTCAGAAGTTATCTAGTCTAAAATCTCCATTTTCCAGATGAAGAAACTGAGGTGCTAAGAGATGAAAGAACTTTCATGTAAATAGAAAGAAACAGAAAAAGGATTTGAACCCATGCCTCTATCTCTAAATCTAGCTTTTTTTTCAAAGTTCAATGCTTGCAGAATTCCCAGTAGGAGAAGTCCTGCCAATAGTCAATACATATTTGACTTGGTAGATAAGTCCTTGGAATTTTTTGAAGGCACATAGATGTTAAATAAATCAATCAGTTTCACATAGGTGTTAAGGATCTGAGGTTCTTCCTGACTCCAAATTGAGAAACCTCTCTTTTATGTCATGGCCTTGTTCTACTTTTGCATTTGCTTCTTTTTCTAGTTTAGGAATTTAAAGATTGTTTGATTCATGTGATAAAAGGTAGCTAGAAATATTAGGTAAGCATCTCTGTTTTTCTACCCAGAAACTAAGTACAGATGAATCATCCACATGCAATATAGTATAGGTTTCATTTGAAGTAAGAATGAATATGTGTATCCCTAAAAAAAGAGTTTCCAAAAAAATGTTGATTTTTACATATTTTGATCATTTGTTTATTTTTAATCAAGTTAACTTTTTTCTAGTTATCAAAAAGTTTAAATTTTATTAAATTCTATCATTTTTCTATCTATTTTTCTCATGTTTTGAAGAATATATAATAGACTTGATTGTAATCTTCTTGAGAACAGGCAAAGAATTTGTTTTTTTTCCAATGAAAAACCTCGTATGTTGCACACGACAAGCATGGAATCGTTGTTTCCTGAAAGAAGGAATTGCTTCTTTCGTTTTTATTATAAATGCAAGCTGTTTCCAAAACAACAGTGGTATCCCCTATTCAAGGATCAATTTGAAAAGCATTTATTTACAGTAATATTATTATTTAAAATATATTGTTTTTTTCTTACCTCAATCTTATGAATTCTAACTTTACAGTTGGATCCAAATGCCTTCCTATTTCAATTGTATTTTGAGCTCACAAAAAAAAAGATTAAAGAAAACCTGAGAACTGCTCAAAGATCAGCTTCCTACTTTTCTTTGCAATTTGTCTCTGCCATATTAGAATGCAATGTCAAGTTTTATTTCAGTAATTTTGATGATACATAAAGAATAGGGCCCAGAGGAAAGAGACAGAAGTGGTTGAAAGCTTGGGGAATAGACTCCCCAAGGATATGTAAGAGGAACTTAGGTTATTTATACTGAGGAAAAGTAAATCAAAAGAGTAATATGAGAGTTACTGGGTGTCTAGAAAGTTGGACAAAATAGGATAGCATGCTAATCTTGAAGACAGAAATTTGAGTTTGAATTCTATATCTGGCACTAACTAGTTGTGTGGCTATGAGCAAGTCTTAATTTTTCTGAGCCCAAATTTTCTCATCTGTGAAACAGGGATTATAATAAATGTGGTTCCTATTTCACAGCATTGTTGCAAGATTCAGGTGAGATAATATAAAGTGCTTTGCAACCTTAAAGGCACAATATAGATGTCATTTAATACAGCAAAATGTTTCTTTGTGTAACTATATTGTATTATAGAACATGAAATTATAATGAGCTTTATAACAGCTGTCAAAAACAAAAGAGAACAAAATTATGACGTTTTCAGTTCATACTTCATGTTCAGTTTCCTGACTAATATTGAAATTCATTTATTTCAGAGTCTTCAATCAATAACCTTTATTAAGTACATACAGTGTTCCAGGTATTTTTTCAACTGTGCTAATTCTTGGAAAAAGGAAAACAAAAAACAGACATTGTAGCCAAACAAACAAAAGGGATGTTTTGGAAAAGTCCTCAAGGAACACTAAATTTTGTGGACATTGTAGATTATCTCTCCTTCAATTTGATGAATGTCTTTAGCTTAATACTATTTTTGAGTTCTGCCCTGCCCTCTTGCCTACTCTGGGGTAAAAAGTGTGTGTGTGTGTGTGTGTGTGTGTGTGTGTGTGTGTGTGTGTGTGTGTGCGTGTGTGTGGAGGTGGGGTAGAAGGACTTCTCTACTTTGTTAGCTTGTTCTTGTCAATGATTAGTGGTGCTTGGTATCCTTAGCTCTGTTGAGCTTTGAATTTTGTTAACTATTACCTGAAACGAGTTGGTGGGGATGTTGTCCTGAAAGGCTAATGTTCTTTGTTATAAAGCAGCTCAAGCAGTGTTGTACACAAGTCTTGCGCTCCTGAGAGACAATCATTTCTCCCTAAGGAATACGCAATTGCTACTGTTTCTCCTGGCCTGAAATCAGCGCTTGCTCTATTTGTTAACAATTTCTGATGATTGGCATATGGATTATCTGTATGTCAACTCAGCAGAAGCTAATAAATTGATAGCAAATAGGGTATGAGACAATTGTAGGACTGATTATTTACATGTGCATACATATATAAACACAAATATGTGTGTGTGCGATACATATTTTGATGATGTAAAAAGAATAAGGCCCAGAGGAAAGAGAGAGGATTGTTTAAAAGTTTGGGAAATAAAATCCCTGAGGAAATGCCAAAGGAGCTTTGGTTATTTATATTGAAGAAGAGAAGGTTGAGAGAGTAATATAGGACTTACTGGATGTCTAGAAAGTTGTACACAGTTGGATAGCATGGTAGGCTTGAAGACAGGAATTTAAGTTTGGATCTCACCTTTGAGACTAGTTGTGTAGTATAGATAGAGATTAAAAATACAGATTTAGATATAATATCTATGTAGATTTTAAACTATATCTATAGGCATACATACATGGAGAGAGTCTATCCTGTACACAGTCAGACACAGACACACAAACACGTTTATATTAGCTCATAAATTGCACACACACACTCTTTAAGAGGTAAGTAGACAACTAAAATCAGGAAAACCTAAGTTTAAGCCCTGCTTTTGGTATATACTATGTATTTCATATGGGCTAATCACCTAACCTTTCAGTACCTAGGCAATCCTCTAATTGCAAGAGTTACCTATTTGTACTGGTAAAAAAGAATTTCTTCACCAGAAGTTCCATACTATGAAACCACAGACCTTGAGCAAAGAGCAACCAAAAATACACATGTACATACTCACACAAACGGATTCTGTCACATATGTAGGTCATCCGTAAAATTAGCCCAGTCTGTAAGGAGGTCTGTATGTCAATTCATTCATCTTTTTATCAGTAGAAGCATATAATCATTGAACATTACATCTAGAAGACCAATCACCTAGTTCACTTCCCTCCTTTGACAAATGAAGGAACCAAGATTATAACAAAGAAAGTCACTTGCTCAAGGTTCCACAGTGAGTTGGAGTCAGAGTCTGGACTAGAATATCATAGCTCATATACTTTTGATATGTAATGAAGTTAAGAAAGAAATAACTTTTAAAGTAATTCTGGAAAACTTAAACAAATATTTTTATGCAGAAAGGAAATCTGCTGTGGAGGATGATTGTAATAGCATTTGACCTTTAAAGGTTTGTGGATAATTATTAACATGGAATAAGCAGAATATAAACTCTTTGAGGACAGACATAATTTTGGTTTTTTGTCTTTGTATCTACAATGCTTAGCACAGTAACTGGCACATGCTGGAACTTATTAAGGTCTTGTTATGGTTGTTCTTAAGGGGCAAAAATAAAAAACTCTCACCAATTCACTAGAGAAAAGAGAAATCCCAACATGTTGATCCAGCTGCCACAGCAGAAGAAATAAGTGCTATGGTGACAAGAGCCATGGTAGCAGTTGATAGGTAAAATACAACAGTGAACATACCTGCCATTCAAATAGCCTTCTGGAAGAGAGATCCACTTGAGAAATCTTGCTGTGTTATAAAGGAATGACTTTTCTGTTTGTTCAGCATAGAATCTATTTGCAATTTAAGTTCCAGTAATATTATGATTCTAAATATGTAGAACATACTTATTTTTTTCCTACTTCAATCTTACAGATTCTGACTTTACAGTTGAACCAAACATTTCAGGGCATGAGGAGAGACAGGACATGTGAAAAAATAAAACATAGTTATGTTAACAGAAAAGAGCCAAAATAAGACTAGAAGAGTACGTTGTAGCTATGGTCTTTGTGGTTGTTGGAGTGATTTATTTTCACCAAGGATTGTGTCACTTCTGTTACTGGTAGATAGAAGGACATGGAGGACATTCTAGAAAAGGGAGGGGAAAGTATTGTGTTGTTTTTTTTTTTATCTAACTAGGGCATCAGTAAAATTGTTTCACTAAAAAGTTTCCAAGAGTAACTCTGAAAAGCGGGAAGAAGAAGGAGGAGATGGAAAAGTTTTTTTTTTTTCTATTTTATTGTATAGATGTTGTTAAGATGGTGGGGGTGGGGGTTTCTCTGAAGGAAAACAGCAGCAAACAAAAATGATCACAATAATATGTGTATTACCAAGTATATAAAGGTTTATGTATTTATCTGATTCAAATATACTTACAATAGTTGTTTAAACAAGTTTTCTTCCAGTTAGAGAGAGTGGGACCAATTCTGTCAATGTTATCATGGTAGCAGATGATTTTCTTCTTTTAAAAATTCTAATTATGTATGATTAGTAATACCTTTAATGTTCTGCCACCATCCTTGGTGCTGAAATAGCTCATCACCTTTCACATTCTCTGTAATGTTTTCTTTTAACTTGTGAAACAGATCTTTTTTCCCCTTCCTGTACAATTTTTAGTTGGTCAAGAAATGAAAAAAATAGAAATAATTGGGGGATATTGATGATAACAGCAAATCTTGTTAGAGGCTGGTAATTAGGGACTCTTCACAGAATCACAGTCTCAGAGCTGAAAGGACCCCAGAAGGCATATAGTCTAATCCCAAATCTGAACACTAGTCTTATCTACACGATAGACAATGGGTATTCATTAGGCTTTTATTGGAGGGGGTACTTGCTACATGCCAAGGCAACTAGTTGAATTTTGGATAGTTATTGCCATAAATACGCTAGAGCATGCTGGCTAGAACCAGCTTAAATCTAGTTCTCAAGAGCTAATTGTTAAATTTCCAATGTGACCATTCATACCTCAGAAACTGGAAAATTTTATGAATCAGGGCTTTATTTATTTTTGGTGGTGTTGTCATTGATTGCCGAGGTTTAAGAAAGTGGAGAAAATGTTAACAATGAAGATCAAATTTAAAAGGGTGTTGTGGATATAATTTTCCTCTGGCAAGCTGTTAAATATTTACCACCAGTAAATTAGCAACTTTCTCCTTACCTTAACTATATATTTGACTCCTCCACAGCTTCATCCCAGTGCCCTTCTCCTGCCCTAGCTTTTATCTTGTTAAAACCTGATTCTTCTTCTGATTGAGATAAAGGAAATCTTGTTTCTCAGTGCTTTGATGGATCTTGGCTTTCATTAATATGGCTACTCTCTCTACTAGTTCAACCCATCCTGCTGTCACGTCTTGTGTGATTCGTTTCATGCTTCTGTAAGGCAGGCAGCACAAAGTGGTGAAAAGTACAAGGAAATTGGATTTAAATTCCCTGGAGATTCAAATCCTGCTCTGGATGCTTGTAACTGTGGGAAATTCATTTCACCTCTCTGAACCTCAGTTGCCTTATCTGAAAAATTAGAATTTTTAGGAGATGAAATAAAATTTTTCTAAATATGTTTATGTATCCTTCAGAGAAGGTGCCCCTAGTGCAATGGAGGCCTTCTCTTGATCGTTTCATTTTTCAAGGCTACCAGTGAACGTTTGGCATATCCATATACTATCCCCTGTTCTCATTGAATGCCTGTCTCTCCCACACCCCCTTTTCTTGACATGAGGATTCTTGATGACATCTTATATGCCATTTGAATAGTAGGTAGTAATATTAGCCTCTTTAGGTTAAGGATACTTTTGCCAGGAAAATACAACTCTGTTAGTCCTGCTGAAGGTTAGGAAAAAAATGCTTATGTCCATGTGACATCGAAAGATCAAATCAAATTTAACCCAGATGTTTGTCATTGTATAGACAGCCTATTTCCTATTTTCTATGGCTAGAGAGGAGGGAAGGAGTGTGTTTGGGCAGTTGTTAAGGGAGGAATCTTTCCAGGCACGGTTACATTATTACTGTAGGTGTTCCTTCTACCCCTCTTCTGTTTAAATTCCTGAAATGTATCAGGCCTCATGAGTTTCAGGCAGGCATCCTCTGTTAGGAGTTGAAGGAAGTTTTGCACATTTCCTAACTGACATGTGGATAAGCAGACGGTAAATTGCATGGCTACAATTGTTCACTGGCTTTCTTTGTGCTCCTTCCCAAGTAAGGCCTTGCTGGTTTCTCACTGTAAATGCCACTGCAATGCCTGAAAGCTTCTTGGAAAGATTCAGAAGGCTTTTAAAAGTCTAGAATAAAAAAAAAAAAACGAGGGTGGGGGGGTGGAAGAAAACTTAAACAGATAGTCTTACTTCAAAAAGATTTAGAGCAGGAGTGTGTTGTCAGTACAAGTATTGTGAAAGCACTTAGAGATAATGGGTTAAGTGTAACTGAATCAGAAACATACAGATTTGGCAGTAATCTCATTCAGAAAATGTTTGAGTGGTGGAGGGCGATGCCAAGTTAAACAGGATGATCAGCTCCGCACAATACATGTTTGCAACACTAATGGGTCTTAGGATCAAGGCCACCCACTTCCAGGTGGTGGGAAGCAATGGCAGCTGCCCTGACCATTGAAAATCCAGGGGAGACTTCCCGCTGACATCTATTCTTTACCAGATATCCTCAGGTCCATCAGAAGTGAGTTTGGTCTGTGTCTATCCTTGACTCCTCAGCCCCCATTTGGAAAGCAGCAGCTGCCCTTCCCATGGCCATGTCAAGACCTCCCTTCCTATGGTCTCACTTCAACGTGAGAGAGCTCCTAGATGTATTGTGAAGGCAACATAAAGGGTTACAACATAGGCAGTCATTTTTCCTTCAAATAGGAAGCAATGACATGGATCCAAAGCACCCGGATATATGAAAAAATATTCATCAAAGCTATTGGTCAGGATGTATTCTTCCAGAAATGGGCTCTTTTTCCTTTGTGTAGCTTGATCCTTTCTGACATTCCTCCCTGTCTGCACCCTCATATGATAACCAGGTCTGCTTTCAAAATATAAGACAGAAAGTTTTGGTATATTATGTCAGAATTCCAGTGTTGAGGTTCAGTCACTAGTATGGAGGACAAAAGGTTCTTGACTTTTTCATACCCCCAAAGTTATCTATTACTAGAAAGTTAAATGCTTGATTTGATTTTATTTCAGAGTTTGTAAAGTGCTTTAATGTGTCATGTGGTCCTAATAAAAACCATAGGAGGTGGATGCTATTATTATTTCCATTTTATAAGATAAGGAAACTGAGGCAGATAGAAATTAAATGACTTGTCTAGGGTCACACAACTATTAAATGTATAAGGCAAAATATAATCATAGGTTTTCTAGACTCCAAATCTGGCACTCTATCTACTGCACTATCTAGCTGGCCATTGACTTTAGATGGGATTCTTCTTTATCCATACACTAAATATTTAATGAATGCAAATTATATATCTGCTGCTGTGCCAGATCTACAGATCATAAAGAAGTAGGACATGTCTTTTTTTTTTTTTTGGGGGGGGTGCATCTTGATTTCATTGATATAAAGAACTTACGGTATTGAACTTCTCTTACCTAAGGCTGATCTGCAAAGCTTATGCAACACGTAGTCTTAGATGGCAGGGTCCCCTGAGGAATTAAATTACTTGTCTGTGGCCACAGGGCTAGTATGTGTAAAAGGCAGGAATTGACAAGTCAAATTCTGACAGATCTAAGTTATTTAATAGCAATAAATGCAGAAATGTCTTGACCATTCATTTCACAATCTTATCCAATAAAATATAACAATCATTTATTAAATATCTACCCTGGACATATCATTATATACTCAGTCCTCTAAAAGGTCTATGACCTAATTAATTTGAATGTTTCCATGCAAATTGGAACCCATCAATGCCTGTCTGTCCTTTACAGCTCTTGTCTATATCTTCCCAAAAGATCATCGTGGGGGCTCCATCCCATATGCTGGAAGCCTTCCTGGCTTTCTTTTGACCACTCAAGAATACCTGTTGAGAATTGACTTCTTACTTTTGATTCCTCCCTCCATTCCATATAACCATAAGGGGCATTGAGGTATACCTACCTTCATGGCTAATAAGATGTAAATTACTTTAGGTCAAAATATGTTTTGGTTTTTGTCTTTGTAGTCTTCATGTCTAGCACATAATAGGCTCTTCATAAATGTTTGTTGAATTGAATAATCAGGAAAAAATCAGCAAATTAAAGCAATTTTGAGGTTCCACTTCACACTCAGTGGACTGGCAAATTTAGCTCCCAACCCATCAAAAGAGGAAAATTACAAATGTTGGAAAGACTGTGGGGAACAGGTACTTTAAAACACTATTGATACAATTATGAACTAGTTCAACCATTCTGGGAAGCAACTTGGAACTATCCTTGAAAAGAAATCAGATTATACTTACCCTTTGACCTACCTGTATCACAAGGACATCAAACAAGGATGAAAAGAATTCATATATTAAAAAATATTTATAGTAACTTTTATTTCTGATGGCAAAGAACTGGGAACTAGGGGAATACTCATCAACTGGAGACTGGTTCTGCAACTAATATATTAATGTTTTGCAAGACATGATGGAAGAGATAGTTTTACAGAATCCTGAGAAGTCTTACATCAACTGGTGCAGAGTGAAGTGAGCTCATCCAGAATAAGAATAACAAAACTGCAAAGATAAACAATTTTGAAAGACTTAAGAACTCTGACCAATGGAATGACCAATTAAGATTTCAATTAAGAAACATTAGGAAAAAAATCATTAGGAAACCTCCAGAGAAAGAGAAAAGTGAGGGACTCAATGTGCAGAATGAGAAATAAATTTTTGGACATGACATGACCATATGATTATGTATATTTGTTAACACGGATTTTGTTCAGGGCTATGCTGGTCAATGTTTAACAATTGGTCTCACAAAAATGTATATATCACACTTTTTAAAAACTGTAATATGCATTATTTAAATTTTCTCTATTACTTTCTTAAATCTAGACAATGAAACAAAAAAAACTTATTTGTAACATTTGATGATTTCTAAGGTGTTAAGTACTCATATTGAAAATTTAGCAGTTGATTTTCACTTATTCCAGCATCACTGTTTTTTTCCCTTTTTTTGTTAAAAATGAGGTTTGGGTGGAGAGATAAAAGGAAGATAATTTTTCAAGTGGAAAAGAAAAATCAATTTGCATATACAGTAATGAAGAATAAATTTAGGTTCAAGAAGGGTAGGAACAGATGCTGACAAATATCCCTATGTTTTGGCCAGCATAGGAGGGTCATGAACGCAAGCCTCCTGTCTGTTACAATCACTCAATTGCTCAGGATGAGATATGACTGTAAAAATGATGAGATTTTCAAGAAACAAGAATATCAGCATTTCTGTATTTATTCCGTTATTACACCAGTGTAAACTTCACTCAAATTTCTGAAAATCCCTTTTAAAAATTTTATTTAGAGCAAGCCACTTTAAACTAGCTTGACTTTTTTAAACCAGTATTGACCCAAAATAACTTTTGGTTATCCCAAAGAGACACATCTTTACTTCAAGGGAGGAAGATTGGTCAACATTAATGAGATTCAGAATAAGATATCATGTGACAACAAAGTTCAGAAATGTTCTGAGCAATTAGACTGAGGAAGGAAGTATAGGACTTTTGAATGTGACTACTTTTAAAGAGACAATTCATATTTAGATATATAAATTCTGATGTGCTTGCTTTAACAAACGTTGTTAGTCACTTCATTTTATAGTCTGCCTACTATATATCTATGACATGGTTCCTGCCTTCAAGGAACTTACAGTCTATAAAGTCTATAGAAAATAGTTCAAGACTTAAAGACAAGACAGAAGCAAATGTCAAACTGCTGTGATACAAGTTATATGGGAGATCAAGAGGCAAAGAAGAATGAGAAAGAAGCCAGGCTTCATGGAGAAGGCGATGCTTGAATTGAAATTTGAAGCATGATAGATATGGGTGCTCTTTGTAAACATTATGTCCAAAATCCTGTCATTAATATAGTGAATAGTTAACAAATATTTGGGAACTGACAGCCTGACCCTCCCTTGTTTGCTCATATATTAAGGAACATCCGTTGACCTCCATTCCTAACCTTCCCTGAACTTATTATACTCATTCTTTGTTACTTTTCTAACTCTCTACAAAGACGAAAAAACAAATACACCTAAACAGATAAAGGAACACGCTTTTAAAAAGGAATTGGAAGAATCTGGCAGAGACTGCCAAGTTATTTCAAGTGGGAGCTACTTGAGGGAAAGACTGCCACTTTCTATGTCCTGGATAGACCTCAGCAAGCTTTCTGAGTATAGTAATCACTAATTATTGCAAGACTATTATTGGCCATGTGATATATGAAAGACAGATACTTAAACCAGAAATAAAGTGAACACTAGAGACCTAAATAGGAGAATAATTGGTTTTCCTTTTTACCACAGCAAAAATTTCTTGTTTAAATCTCACAAATGCAAGTTATTTGTTAGCACTAAATGCAAAAATGTCTTGACCATTCACATTACAGTCATAGCCAGTTCCTTCTTACTACTAAGGACCTGTGCTGGACATATCATTGTATACTCAATCTTCCAAAGGAATATTATAGGATAATGTGATAGGCAGCTGATAATATCTTGTCTCACCGGTTGCAATGCAGAAGGTTTTGCCTGTGGTCTCGAGTAGCTGCTTATCTTCTAGCATGACAGTTGGCTCTTTGAAGGAACAGGCTGAGAGGCTGGCCATGGAATATGCGACAGTGTAATTGACCCTCAATCTTTCCCAATGTAGCCCAGACTGAGGCGTCTTTGCTTATAAGATATTTCTTTAGGAAAAAAAAAATTGGACAGACAATGCAACAGAGAGAAAAGAGCACAGGACCAGAGGGCCCAGATTCAAATCCTGATTTTGCTATCTGTTAGACAATGGGAAAATTACATAAACTCACTGGGCCTTAATGTTCTCATCTATAAAATGAAAATATTTGACTATGATTCTTTTCAATTTCTAGACCCTGTGAGGATCATGGGAACTAGAGCAAAAAGCTTGCTTCATATGTCATGTTAAATTCAGGACATTATTAGAAAAACTAAGCCTAGGAACCAGAATCAAGGGCACATTTGACCCTCATAACAAATACTCAAAATATTAGATAAGCAGACTGTGTCTACAGTGCAGAGCAGAATTCAAGGTCAAGGGCAAAATAATAAGTCCAGGAGACAGAGAATATCAATGCCAAGGTTCTGGAGTAGCATCAGCTGGCCTGAGTCAATTTGCTTCATTTAATTTCCTGGAACATTTATTGGCTTTCAAGAGAGAGTGTGAAAAGCTTGTATTTTTGTTTGTTCAATTGTTTTAGTCATGTCTAACTCTGCATGACCCCATTTGGAGTTTTCTTGGCAAAGACAGTAAAGTGGTTTGCCATTTTCTTCTCCAGCTATTTTACCAATGAAGAAACTAAGAGAAAAGGGGTTAAGTGATTTGCTCAGGGTCACACTGCTCCTAAGTGTCTGAGGCCAGATTTGAACTTAGGAAGAGGGTCTTCCTGACTCCAGGCCTGGCCCTCTATGCCCTGTACCACCTAGATGCCCACCTTCTTATTTTACTTAATAGCTTGCAGTTGTGTTTCTAAAGGCGTGCTCTTTTGTTTTTCAACTTGGAAGTTACTGTCTCATAGTCCATTCCTCCTTCTAGAATGTCTCTTTGGCCCTGGAGCCTGGATTCATTTAAATAATGAATACAGAATGTCTCTATCAGTTTGAGGGCATAAAAATAATGGGTGTTTTCCCAAGAACTCTTGTCTGGCCTACGAATTTATGACTAACCCATTGGAGGTACTCCCAAAGTATCCAATCGTTAAGAATTGTACTGAATAGGAATTCTTCTTGAGCTGAAAATCAATTTCAATTGACTTGAAATCAAGAAGATCGGAGTTCAAGTCCTGCCTCAGACGCTTATCTAAGTCACTTTGGGCTAGTTACTTAACCTTTCTTAGTCTCAGTTTTCTCATTTGCAAAATCAGGATAATAATAATACTATTGACTTCTCAAGTTATCTTATAAGGATCAAATGAAATAATATATGGAAAGCATTTTTCAAACCCCAAAGAGCTATATTAATGTTAGCAATAATAATTTCTCCTCCTCCTCCTCCTCTTTCTTCTTCATCATCATTATCATCATCTTATTCTCCTCTTTCTTCTCCTCCTCCCTTTTCTCCTCCAATATTATGAGTTGGTGGGCAAGTCCACTAACTTCTCTGAGCCTTAGTTTTGTTGTTAATAAAATAAAGGGATTAGTCTAGATGGCCTTTAAGGTCCCTTCCAGTTCTAAAACTATAATTCTATGATCCTTAGAATGATTAATTTTGAGGCCCATGAAATGTCTGAGGCATAGTATTTAAAACTATTGGTGAACCAACCCCTACATTCCCAGAATGATAGGAAATAATAGGAACCAGGTAGCATCAGTAATTAGAATTTCACTCATTTCATTCTTGCTACATGAGCTGGCAGAAGTCTTATCTTGAAAATGATAATTCTGGGCCTCAGTTCCTCTTGCAAAGTAAAGAGACTGTGGTAGGTGATTTTCAGGGTAAATTTATGACCTTGAGCAAATTATGTCCTTTCTCTGGCCCTTAGGTACCTTAAAAGTAAAATTATTCATCTTTTAGATTAACCATGGGCACACCATCTGTGGACCTTAGATTCCTGATTAAATTGAGAGATTTAGGCTAGATGGCCTTTGAAGCCACTCCAGCCTTACCCTTAGTGCTAGATCTGTTGTTTTTGACTAGATAACGTATAAAGACCCTTATAGCGATAAGTGCTATGAAACCTTTCCATTTCACAACCTCCCCATCCCTAGTCACGTCAGTCTTTTTCTTTAAAATTACCTTCCATATACTCTCTTTTTAAAAATTAACATAAAGTTTTACTACCATCTTCTATTTATTCAATTTGTATGTATTTTTGTATGTGCTACTCATCTCATTAAATATAAGCTCCTCCAGGATAGGGACTGTTTTTGATTTTTTTTTTTGGTATTCCTGCCGCTTAGAATGGAGTAGCTTGATGGTGCAGTAGATAAAACACCCAGTCGGGAAGACCTGAGTTTGAATCTGAGCACAGACACTTACTAGCTGTGCATTCCTGGGCAAGCCACTTAACCCTGTTGCCTAACTTCCTCATCTTTAAAATAAGCTGGAGAAGGAAATGGCAAAAAAACACTAGTATCTTTGCCAAGGAAACCTCAAATGGAGTCACACAAAGTCAGGCACAACTAAAAATAACAAAAGTACTTAGCACAGTGCCTGGCATGTAGTAAGTACTCAATGAGTGTTTATTGATCGATTAATTCACTTTAAACGTGGTTCATCCATGGTCACTACTACCACTAGAGAGGGAAGGACTTCAGGGTTATCTACATAGGCTACTGTAAGAAGTGCTATGGTAGACCACATAGAGTCCTTTGGTTGGGAAAAGGTAATAATCTATTTAAAAAAAAAAACAACTCCCTTGTTGTTGAGTGCCCTAGACGTTAAGCTTCATGGCTTCCTTAGCAATTATAGTACTAACGTGCTGCTGCCAAATGGCTTATGTTATTGTACAGTCCCATGCACAAATGGAGTCAAGATACGACCCAATGCCATTATTTGATGACACTCAGTTATCTGAGTTGCTCTAAGTCAATTCATTTCTGATGTACTCTACAATGTCTTTGAGAATATGCTCTCATAGTGTAAATTGATACAGTAGTACTTTGGAGATATAGGTAGGGTACTGGACTTAAAGTCAGGAAGATGTTGAGTTCAAATCCTATCTTCAATGTAGAAAATCCTAATTTCTAGCATCAAATACATGTCTCTGCTACTTTCTTATCCTGAACCTCCTTACTCTGGAATGTCCAACCATCCCCGTGTCTTTCTCCATCTAGAATATCCCTATACAGCGGACATTTTGTGGAAGAGACCAGACTTGTCTTCATTCCCCTCCTCACCCTGTTCTTGATTTCCAGATTTCAAAACCATGTCGTTGTTGGGAGAACCTTGATCCTCCTCAACTTCCTTTTTATTGCCTTTTTGTATACTATCTTTCTCATTTGAAATGTAAGCTACTTGAGGGCAAGAACTGTCTTTATTTCTGTGTGTATACACACATATACATATATACACATGTACCACACATATGTATATGTGTATGGATACGTATGCATATGTGTATTTGTGTGTCTGTATGCATGTTTCCATAGAACTTAGCATAGTCCCTGGTACATAGTAAGTTCTTGATAAATTTTTATTTCCTTCCTTCCTCTGGGGATTATATATGTGCTTATTAATGCATTTTATGACCATGAGCAAATCACTTAACCTTTCTATGCCTCAATCTCCTCATTGTTAAATGGGGATAATAATAGCTGTTTTAGGAGGCAGGGTGGTAAAATGTAATTGTCATTCATATTTTAAAAAATCACTAGACTCTATGGATGAGAAGTAGTGACATACTATGAAAAGAACGTACATGTGGGAACCAGAGGACTTTGGTTCACTCAGCCACTGTGTAACCTTAGGCAAGAAGTTATCCAGGTGACTTCTGTGGGCCTCAATTTCTTTATCTGTAAAATGATAGATTTAAATTAGATGTTCTTGCTGTAGCTTAGAACTCCTAAACTCAATCTATCCACCAATTGCAACCTCTTTAGCAGGAGAGACTAGAGTTATGTACCACGGTAACCAGTGTATGCTATTAATTTGAATATTTCTACCTCCTTCTGTGAATATGACCTAAAGCTGAGCTGAGTATTCAGAGCATGAATAGTCAACACACTAGTAGCATTTATTGAGAGCAATGAAGGATTTTTTTTTTAACTTTCTGTTTTTAGCATCAGCACTTACTACAACAGATGATCCTTGACTATGAGCAAATCCCCTGGGTGAGAGGAGATGGTTATAGGAAGAAAAAAATGTCCCAAACTAATTTTGCCTTCTTTTTTCCAACTGACATTTTGTGGTTCACATGCCTGGTGGAGAAGCTTTTCTAAGCAAAGAGATTAGGCGGCTATTTATTTCCATTAGGATCATTTTAAAAGCTGTTAGAAGTAAAAATATTAGTACTTAAAAAGAAAGCCATTTGAGTTGTGAAACTTATTTAGAAAGGAGGAAAAGACTCTTAATTCAAACAATACCCTGAAGGCATTTTAAAGGAGGTTTGGAGTTCTAGTCACTGGCTGGAGGAAATCTAACATTATGTGAAGCATAACCTTTAAGATGAGTGTTTTTTCCAAATCCCTAGCTTCCTTTAAATGCACAGTCCTGGTGCCATCTCCTACAGAAGGCTATTCCCAATCCCCCAGGCCTTAATGTTCTTCTCTTCCTCTGAAATGACTTTGTATTTACTTTCTTTACATTTTGTATTGGAGCAGTTAGATGGTGCAGTGGATAGAGCCCCAGGAAAGGAGTCAGGAAAACCTGAGCTTGACTCCAGCCTTAAATACTTAGCTGTGTGACTCTGGGAAAGTCATGTAACCCTATTTACCTCAGTTTCCTCATATGTAAAATGAACTAGTCAAGGAAATGGCAAACTACTCCAATTTCTTTGCCAAGAAAATCCTTAACTGGGGCCATTGAAGATTTGGACACAAATGAAACAACTGATCCATATTTTGTATTAGAAGTGGCACAGTATAGTGGATTGAGAGCTGGTCTTGGAATCAGGATTCTCAAATCTATCCTCTGACACATACTGACCTTGGGCAAGTTAGTTGACCTTTAAATGTCTGAGGCAAGTTTCTTAGATCACAAGATGGAGAGGAGTCTCAATTGCATTGGTAAAAGGAGTTTCTTCATCAAGAGTTCCACATAAATTACAGGTCTGTTCCTTATCCTCTATACCTGAATGCACTTAATTATTCCTGTAATGCAATGCAACTTCTTTGAGGAGAAGATTTTTTTTTTTATAACTCCAACAAGCAATACTGCATGTGGCACATAATGGGTTCTTAATAATTGCTTATTACGTTCAGCTCAGTACTGTTACCATTTAAACAGCTAGGCAACACAGTGGATAGAGCTATGGAATTAGATATAGGAGGACTTGGATTCAGATTCAGCCTTAGACACTTTTAAGTTGTGTGACATTCTGTATGTGACTTTACATCTATCTACTCTAATTTCCCCAATTATAAAAAGGGGCTAATAATACACCTACATCCCATGGTCACAGTAAGGATCAAATGAGATATTTTTAAAGTGCTTAGCACCTGCCAGGCATATGTTCAGTTTTTTAGTTATGTCTGACTCTTCGTGACCTCACGGACTATGGTCATGCCAAAGTATGCCGATACTTTGCTTTCTTGGAAAAGATAATGCAGTGAATTGTCCTTTCCTTCTCTAGAGGATTAAGGCAAATACAGGCTAAGTGTCTGAGGTCAGATTTGAACACAGATGTTCCTGACTCCTAGACGTGTCCTACCACTAAGCCACCTCACTGACTCCACATCTACCTGGCACATAGCAGGTACTTAATAAATGTTTGTGTTCTTGTTCTTCCAATGTTGGGATTCCAAGCTAAAATTTTGGTTTATTGTTAATTACATAATATTGCCTTAAAAACTTTTTTTTTTTAGTATTACCATTGCTACTCTTTTTTCCCCCAACTCACTTCCATCCTCCCAAAAAAAAAAACAAATCAAAAAACTCTTTATCACAAATAGCAACAGTGAAGCAAAACAATTCCGCAAAGTGACCATCTTGGGTTCATAACCATGTGAAGAGGTAGTTATCATGATTTATCATAGGTCCCCTGAAGTCATGGTTTTCCATTACATAGATCAGAATACTTTTAAAGTTTTTCCTTCCAATATTGTTATTGTATAAGTTTTTCTTTAGATTTTGATCACTTTTTCTGCATCATTTCATACAAATATTCTCAGTATTATCTTGAAATCATCTCTTTCACCATTTCTTACAGCACAGTAGCATTCCATTATGTACTATGCCTTGTCCAGCCATTCTTCAGTCGATAGACACCCCTTTAATTTCCAATTCTTTGCTACAATGAAAAGTTTTGCTATGAATATTTTTGTATATATGAGTCCATTTACATTTTAAAAGATCTTTTTGAAGTATAAGACTAGTAATGTCATCTCTGGGTCAACACTGAAGTTCATTTATTTTTTGGGGGGGGATGTAGTTCCAAATTACTTTTAAGAATGACTAAACTAAGTCACTGAACCAGTAGCAGTGCATTGGAATAACTGTTCTTCCACACCTAGAACATTCTAATTTTCTTTTTTGGCCATCTTTATCAATGTGATGGGGTGAGATGAAACCACAGTTATTTTAATTTGCATTCCTGGAGAATTTTAGTAATCTGGAGAATTTTTTCCACATATTTATTACTAACTTGGGATTTTCTTTTTGAGAACTTCTTGTCCATATCATTTGACCATTTATCTATTGGATGATGTCCTTTTTTTCTTATGTATTTGAGTCACTTACCTATGGATGGTGGGTATCAGCCCTTTATTAGAGAAAGTGGCTTCAGGTTTTTGAATAAAGAATAATGTCAACATTTTTGCATACAAATAGGATGCTCCAAAAAGCTTTATGAACTTTTAAGCTTTAATAGCTATTAAATAATTGCACTGTAATAGCTAACAAACATTAAATATGCAATCTAGACTTTGGAACACCCTATACAGAAGAAAGATCCAGACATTATTTTGACACAATTCTCATGGGTTTGACTCACTTACTTAGATGAGAAAGGACAGTTCTCATGATTTGGGACTAGATTAAAGTCTAGAGTCACAGAATCATAGGCTCTTGGTATTGGAAGGACTTCTGTCATTGTAGAGTTCCATCAGTATCTGAAGATCCTCCTCCCTCAAAATGCTCAAACGTTTGTTTGAAGGCTTTACCTCTCATGGTTTTTGCTGTAAACCCAAATGCTTCTAAGGAAGCTCACTCTACCTTTGTTGTTCAGTGGTGTCTGATTTTTCCAGACTCCATTAGAGGTTTTCTTGGCAGAGATACTGGGGTAGTTTACCATTTCCTTCCCCGGCTTATTTTACAGATACAGATCTGAGGCAAATAAGGTGAAGTGACTTGCCCAGGGTCACACAGCTAGTAAGTGTCTGAGGTCAGATTGGAACTGATGAACATGAGTCTTCTTGATTCCAGGCTGGCCCTCTAACCACTATGCCATCTAGCTGCCCACATTTTACTTTTGGATAGCTCCAATTATCAAGAAGTTTTTCCTGACATCAATCCTAAAATTACCTCTGTAACTTCTATGCTTTGCTACTATTTTTGCATTCTGGGTCTAAGCAGAAAAAAAAAGTCACTCTTTTGCCATAAAAGACTGTCTGTACCTATACTCAGGTAAAAAAAAAATCCCCCAAATGATTTTACACATTCTAATATGTATGTATTTAGATACCCTCAAGAGAAAATCTGATGAAAATCACTTGGCAAACAACTAATCAGCTACACAGCAGGGCTCTTTTATACCTGGCCCATAGGTCTATGTTTTCTCTAACTCAGGAGATACGAATACTTTCTGGCTCAAACCCAGGGAATTTTGTCTGGTTTGGAAGTTTCTCAAGTGGTCTGCCATAGAATCAAGGATGCACAAATAGGGATGAAAGCATTGATTATGAGCCCTCCCTTTGGTTTACTATTCACTTTGGTTTCATCCTTCCACTCCTACCCCAGTGGCACTTTGGGAGCTTCAGATGGTTTACAAGTGACCTGAGAGATATCTAAAACCCATTGTCAGAGACCTTTTGACTGTCATAGGTGCATGCATCTAGACTCTGTCAGGTCCAGAACAACTGTTTCTCTCTAGGTTTTACCAGGTGACCTACTCCGAACTTAGACAAGGCCTTGAGGTCCAGATTTCAGGGCAGACAATTTGATTCTTGTCCTCTTTTTCACTTCTAAGGAGTCTGTCAGATAGATTGCAGGATGTCTGTGAGCTTGTGTTTTCTTTTTTTGTATTTTGATAACTGTGTTTTAATAAAATTGGTTTCCTTATGATGCTTGGCTTTTATTTTACTCACTTAAAGTCATAATTCTGAGATGGGATCTATAGGCTTCACCAAATTGCCAAAGGTGTACATGAAACAAAAAAAAGTAGTTAATAACCCTCATTCTAGAGATTCAGATCTACTAATGGGGGATTATAGAAGGGTCTGAATCATTCTATACAAATTCTGCAGCTGTACTGCCACTGTCAAAGGTCAACCTATTAACCTAATGTACCCATATGCATGTATTGAGAGACATAAAATGTATACCTTGCCCATTCATCAAATATGGATTGTTTCAACACTGATTGCACCATTCTCCTGTCCCGGAGGCTTAGTAACATTTGGCACTCTACACTTTCCTGTTAGAGCTGAGGATCAAACTGCTTCGGCAGGTTGGCACTAGACTGAGCTGATGAATGCTGTCAAAAGAAATCAGGAAAGCTTTGCAGGACTTTCCCAGTAAAGAGGACAACACTTCTTTTCCATTCATGAGCAAAGAAAAAAACCAAAAAAACCAAACCCAAAAAACAACTCTCTCCTCCCTTCCTCTCCCCCCACCCCAGCCTCTGCACATTTTAAGCCTCAAGACTTTTTAATAAAGAAGGTCCAAGGAAGGAAACATATAAGGAAGCACCTCCCCTCCTTGCCCCTTCCCGCTTGCTGCCAAACATCCCCCAAGTTAGATTTTGGTCAGCGACTCAGAGACTTCACAACTGTTCTTTATCTCTTTGACTGATCTGGTTCCAGGACATTGCAAAAGATTTATTTACAATCACCCAAAGAGCCAGGGTAGCCTCACCTTCATCTTGAAAATAATAGCTGTTTTGTCCTATTTCATTCAACAACAGTGATTCATTATGTAGCATGAGACCTTCCCTGATACTTGTAACTGTCAGGCAGATTTCCTACGATTTGTCCTCGTACAATGGACCTTTTTTTTTCTTTGACCAATATAACCTGGAGATGTGTAATTAAATGTACGGATATACATTTGTGTATCTGCATGCATATATTCTCCATTTCTTTTCCAGGGAGTCATCCTTCGTTCTTCAGTCTCTCTCAACTCTCATTATATAATTAGTTGCCAAGATTTCCCACCTCTGTATCTTGCACATCTGTTCCTGTCTATCTACTTACACAGCATCTACCCTACTTTAGGCTTTCATTGCTTCTCTCGGCCTGTACTAATGACTTCCTGATTGTCTCTCCGCTTCCATCCTGCATTTTGACTTTAAAGACCTGCGTTCAAATCTCAACTCTATCACTTGCTTCCTATGTGATTCTGGTCAAATCACCTACACCTGGCTCTCCATTTCCTCATCCACAAGGTAAGAATTAGCTTTAAATTTATGATTCTATTATCTCTTTTCAATCCAGTATCCACATAGTTGCCAAAATGATATTTTTAAACTGTCTATAACTGTTACCCCTATATTCAAAAATCATTCCCTATTGTTTTCCAAATAAAACAAGAAATCCTCAGCCTAGCATGCAAATTCATGTACAGTTTTGCATACTTTTACTCTTATTTTTAAAATCTAATTTATATCCTCTCCCTTCAAATCAAACAGACCTGCTAGCCTATCCTTGTATACAGCATTCTGTATTTTACCTTCATATATTTCCACAGGCTGTCCTATAAACCTGAAATGTACAACCTATTCATCTACTCCACATAACCCCAAGGAAGGTGGAAAGGAATATGCATTTATATAGTGCCTACTATGTGCCAGGTACTGTGATAAGAATTTTATAGATATTATGCCATTGAGATTCAAAAAATTCTGCTGAAGTCTGTGTTGATATCATTTCCATTTTAAAGTTGAGAAAACTGAGACAGAGTTAAAGTGACTTAACAAGGCTGGATTTGAACTGTCTTCCTGACACTAGGTCCAGTTTTCTATCCATTGTGCCACCTAGTGCAGGCACATGAAGGCTTTCTTGATCCCATGTTATTAGCATAAACTCACTCTCTCTCTTGAAATTGCTTCGTATTTGTTTTGTATTATATACTTTATCTTACCTCACTTGTGGACATGTATTCTCCCCAATACTCTATAACCACCTTAAGGTAAGGACTTACTTCATTTTTGTCTTCATATACATACTGATTAGCACAAACTATTTCACATAGTAGACATTTAATATTTTTAAAATTTGAATTACATTGAATATAGAGATTCAGATTTAAACAAAATTATATTCAGAGCCTTTATATATAAAGCTTTCATTTCAAAAGAGCTGCTGTATTTCTTTATAAGAGTATGTCATATCAAGGGTGACCCAATGGTGTATTTTTATGGTCCTTAATGGATTAACTTAGTTAATAAGTTCTGATATCAGACTCAGTAAGCATTTGTTAAAAAAAAAAAAACCTAAACAAATATAAGTGTTACAAAGCACATATACTGGAGACACAACATCATTTGTAGAAGAAGCAGTAGAATCTGGGGTTGGTGATCAGGAAAAGTTTTACATAGGAGGAAACAAATGAGCTGAATTTTGAAGGAAGCTGAGGAATCTAAAAGGCAGAGGGAAGTGAGAGAATATGCATGTGAGTGGGGAGGGTAGCTTGTGCAAGACATGGAGATGGGAGATGGAAAGTCATGTGTGAAGGATACCAAGAGGTAAAGTAGAATATGTAAAGGAGTGTAATATGCAATAAGGTTGGAAAAATATATTTGAGCTAAATTGTCAAAGGATTTAATGACCAAACAAGGGGTTTATACTTTACATTATAGGTAATAGGCTACTTCTACCCTTTACTCTCTTGGTCATAAAAAAAAAAATAAACATTTCTGCACTTTTAGGAGAAAAGTAGCAGTATATTCAACAGGAACCCACACTTTCTATGTAGTGACAGTAAGAATAATAACAGTAATTATAACAAACATTTTTATAGCATTTCAGTACTTACAAAACATTGTCACATTGGAGTCTCCCCCAAAACAAAATCCAGTAATAGAAGTAATGAAGATTTTTTTGTCCAGGCCACACACCTACTAAGTTTCAAAAGTGGGATTTGAACTTGTCTTCTTGATTTCAAGTTCCCTACTCTATTCCAAGGAACTCATGTATTGAATGGCATTGTCCTCTGTTGAAATGACAACATGAAGTGCAGATGCTAAGCTAGAAGGTAGATCATTGCAGTTTTACAATGAAAGTGGACTTTTGCCTCTGCACCCAACTTTCTGAGGTAGGTGGTCTGTCTGTTACATGAAAAAGATTCATTCCTTTCCATTGAATCCCCTGGGTCTTCATGGGAAAAGATAGTTCTATAGTTTCTTATTGTGAGGGTACCCTATCCTAGGATCTTAATGCCGTTATCTACTCCCCCTCCATTTACTCAATCAGTTCAATTCAACAAACGTTTATCAAGCACACACTGTGTGCCCAGAACTGTGCTAAGCATTGTAGATAAGTTTAAAATAATCTCTGCCCTAAAGAGAGCTTACATTCTAAAGGTAAAGACAATAGAGAAGTATATCCAACTTATGCTTAAGTATTTAAATGGATCCATTTGGATATTTACGCAAGTGTTTCAGATCACAAATCATCCTGTCTCCCTTTATTATATACACACAATATACAAAATAGATTCACTTGCACTAACAACTGGTGGACAGGATCAGAAAGGCTCACCATCAGAAAAGGGATGGGATGCTTGAATTGAACTTTGAAGGAAATTTGTCACCTCTGACGAAAGGTGAGAAAAGGATGTCTTCCAGGCAGGTACTAGGATAAGAATTGGATTCTAGGAACTTTGATCAAATTTTGAGCCAAAAATCTGATGCACTGAAGCTGCACAAAATAAAACATTGAACATTTTAACGTCTCAACTTTCTTGTGAATGAAAGCAGGCAAGTAAACATGAGAAAATACCAGTACTATAATCTAATTCCTTTGCTGCTGTCACATAAAATATCTTTAAATTATGAGAAATTATTTTTGGAAAGTCAAGTGAGCATTTTATTTTCTTTTGTAGAATAGTTTTTTTTTATTGATACCTTTCGTTTTTTAATTACTTGCATTTCCTAATGTATCCTCTTAGCCCTCCCCAAAAGTCATATCTTAAAATGAAGAATAAAGAGAAAGGAAAAAATAGTTCAACAAAGCTTGCCTGCTTATTGAAAAAATATGGTATGCAATAGTTAGAAACCATAGTCCTCAGTACTCAGAAGGGAGCAAAGGAAGGTTCTCTCTTGTATCACTTGACAGTCCATTTTCAAGCCAAAAACTTTTCAAAAACACTAAGAACTTTTAATCCCACTTATCTTGGAGGAATATGATTAAAATTTAGATGTTAATGGAAGGTGAAGAGTTACTAAGAAATCAACTGTATTTTAATCTTTAAAGAGAACTCTTTGTAAATCTGTCACATGTTCTTTTGAAAGTTGCTTGTGGGCAATAAAGGGTTCAATAATTCTAATTTATGCATGTAACATATGTATAAGTTCTTTATGCACATATCATTTAATTTGTTCATTATCATTCTATTATGTGTTTTAGGCAGAAATTGAAGCCAGCTCCGTCAGGCTCCAAGGTTGATCACTGACTATACGTATTAAGCAATCATTACAATGATGAAATGGGGGAAAGATATCTGGGAGTCAAGGTGGTGGAGTAAGCAATAAGTCATCCCAACTCTCCCATATTCACCTCCAAACAACCATAAAATAACATCCTGATATAAATCCTGAAGGAACAGAACCAGCAAAATGGCAGGGTGAAAAAATCCTGTAGCCCAAGAAATTGGAAGATTGGCAAGCAAGGTCTGTCTTACTTGGGTAAGGGGGACAGGACAGGAAGCATCCAAGCAAGACAGCAGGAAGCTCCCACCCAGTGAACTAGTGGGAGGATCCTGACCCTAGTACAGTGGAACAGGCAAACACCAACACCAACCCCCCTCACTCTCCCCCCATACCTCAGCATAGCCAGGCTCAGACTGTGGCTCTCAGAACTGTCATATGCTTCAGCATAGCTCCAGGTAAATAGGCAACCTCTAGTGTTCAGACCACCACATGCTTTATTGTAGACCCAGGGAAATGTAGAAACATCCCACCACCTTAGCACATACCAGACATCAGCACTAGAACTCTGACAGCACCAGGTAAGTGGCCAGAACTCTATAGCCTCCAGTAGTTCCGGTCAACTCCCATCCCATCTCCTAAGTGCAATATCAGTCAGTACCAGGTAAACAGCCAGGGAAGCCCCTGATACAAGAAGCCTGAGACAGTGTCCCTTCCATCCCAGTAGTAGAGGTCAAATTTAAAATAAAAGAAAAAGGCCAAAAAAGATGAGCAAAAAAGCAACAAAAATGAATCTGACCATAGAAAATTCCTATGGTGACAGGGAAGATCAAGACACAAACTCAGAAGAGGAAAGCCATGTCAAAATACCTATGGGCAAACCCTAAAGAAAAACAGGAAGTGGTCTCAGGCCCAGAAAGAATTAATGCAAGAGCTCCAAAAGCAGCTTAAGAAACATATGAGAGAGAAGAAAAAATACAGAAATGAGAATGATGCAAGAGAATTATGAAAAAAAAAATCAACATCTTGGGAAAAGGAAACAGCTGCTTAAAAAGTGTAATAAGCTAAGTGGAAAAGGAAACATAAAAGATAACTGAGGAAAGCAACTTCTTAAAAGTTAGAATTGGGCAAATGGAAACTAATGACTCTATGCCACATCAAGAATCAAACAAGTTCGAAAGAATGAAAAAAAATTGTAAAATATGTCATTGGAAAAGCAACTGACCTGGAAAACAGGTCCAGGAGAGACTGTTAGAATAATTGCACTACCTGAAAGCCATAATCAAAAGGAGGATCTGCACAGCATCTTTCAAGAAATTATCAAAGAAAAGTGATATCCTGTAACAAGACGGCAAAATAGGCATTGAAGGAATTCATCAATCAACTCAGAAAAGATATACCAAAATAAAAACTCCAAGGAACATTTTAGCCAAATTGCAGAACTATCAGGTCAAGGAAAAAATACTGCAGGTAGCTAGAAAGAAACAATTCAAATATCAGGGAGCCACAATCAGGATTACAAAGGACATGGCTATCATGACTATGAACATGAATGGGATGAACTCTCTCATCAAATGAAAGCAGATAGCAGAGGGGGGAAATGTCAGAGGAGAGAGACACATACAGAGAAAAAGTAAAAGACTAGAGCAGAATCTACTATGCTTTTTTAAAAAGAAAAGAAAAGTAGGGGAAGAAATCCTGATCTCAGACAAGGCAAAAGCAAAAATAGATCTTATTAAAATAAAAAAGGAAGGAAACTATGTCTAATATCCATACTAAATGTAGATGGACCAAGTGGCATTGTATTCAAATTCTTAAAGGAAAAGTTAAGTAACTTACAGGTTCTTAACCAAAGAAAATATAGAGAGCATTACAAAATATAAAAGATAATTTTGATTATATTAAATTAAAAATCTTTCGCAAAAACAAAACCAATGCTACTAAGATTAGAAGAAAAGTAGAAAGCTGAGAAGCAATCTTTATAGAAAATGTCTCTGATAAAGGCCTCATTTCTCAAATATATGGAGAAGTAAGTGAAATTTATAAAAATCCAAACCACTCCTCAGGTTATAAATGGTCAAAGGACATGAACAATTTTCAGATGAAGAAATCAAAGCTATGTATAGGCATTTGAAGAAGTGCTCTAAATCACTTTTGATTAGAGAAATACAAATTAAAACCACTCTGAGTACCAACTCACATCGATCCAATTCGTTAATATGACAAAAAATGATAAATTTGGAGAGAATGTGGGAAAATTGGGACACTGATGCACTGTTGGTGGAGTTCTGAATTGATCCAACAACCATTCTGGAGAGCTATTTGAAACTGTGCCCAAAGGGCTATAAAACTGTGCATACCCTTTGACCCAGTGAAACCGCTGGCAGGTCTGTGTCCCAAAGAGATCTTAAAAAGGGGGAAAGGACCTCCGTGTGCAAAAGTATTGACAGCAGCACTTTTCATGGTGGCAAAATGTTGGAAACTAAAGGAATGCCCATCAATGCCCAACTGAACAAGCTGTGGTATGTAGATGTAATGAATACTACTGTGCAATAAGAAAAGATGAAAAGGCAGATTTCAGAAAAACCTGCAAACATTTGCATGAACTGATGCAAAGTGAAATAAACATAACCAGAAAAACATTATACACAGTATCAGCTACATTGTGTGATGATCAACCATGAATGACTTGGCTCGTCTCAGCAACACAATGATCCAAGAGAAGTACAAAGAACTCATGAAAGAAAATGCTATCCACATCTGAAGCATATATATTTTTTCATTTTTGTGTTCTTTTTTTCTTTTTGATCAGTTTCTTTTTTCACAACTGCAACTAATATGGAAATGGGTTTTACATGATAGCACATGTAAAATTAACATCAAATTGCCTGCCATTTTTGGGAAAGGGAAGTAGGGAAAAAAAGGAAAATTTTGGAACTGGAAATCTTGTAAAATGAATGCTAAAAGAATGTATTGACCTGTAGTTGGGAAAAAATGAAATATTACTGAAGAACAATAAGGGAATGGAATTCTAAAAGATCTCAGTAGCTGGAATGAGAGGCAAAATCTTTCAGGAATCATTTTTATAATATAAAGTCTCATTTGACTTCTAAAAGTAACTTTAGAAGTTTAGAAAAGGAGAAATAGCTAGAAAACAGTCAATGAAAAAAAGCTCAAAGTCATCACAATCTTAAATTGTGTTAAAAGAAGCTTAGTAGAGGCAACCAGCTTGACCCGTGTTTTCCATGTATGTGATCCCTTGCTGATGCCTGGATTTGTATCTAACCCACATGTCCCAAGGGGATGCTGCTGACATTCTATTTATTGGATTACCCAGAAAAGTCAACACAATTAGGTGAGGTTTTTTATTCAGGAAGAATTGGCCAGATGAAAGGAAAAAAGGGAGTTGCTGATACTTTGGATAAGAAGACACTGCTGTACCAGCTTCCCTACGCAGAAGTAAAAAGATCCTCAAAAAGAACAGAGGGGGGCATAGAGGACCCAGGGTAGTGAAACTATCTCCTTTCCTTTCTCTCCCTTTGGCACTAGATTGTGTGGCTACCTGTTTTGACTCATAGAATTTGAGTTGCCCAAATGGTGAACTTTATAGGTGTAAACATCAGGGAAAATGAGAATGTCTAATAATTTTTCAGACCTATGATTGGTACAGTAAGAGAAGATCCTTAGCCAATCTTGTATATAACTTGTTCCAATGACATGATTTTTTTTTTGTTCCTGTTATATGGGATACCTATCCAGTACAAGCCTGAGTAGTTAGACATTTTGAAACTCTACCTCAAATCCTACAAGTTCCTCCTCATTTTGATGTTTCTACATTTACTAAGGATGACTTTAGAAAGTAATCATTAGCTCTAATTATTTCCTTCAATGACCTAAGGACATGATTTATGGGCTGGCTCTTTTACAAGTTCAAACTAATCATTAGACCTTACCAAGATCATATCAATATACTAAATGCCAAGGAGACAGTGCCCTTTCTCTTGAATTGGGCAAGAGATAGTGCAATTAGCTAAGGGTGTGGGTCCCTTTGGCACATCTGGGTTACCCTACCAGTTCAGAGGATTTTTTTCTTGGAGGTCTTGTGAGATACAGATATTCAATACAAATTTGTTTAGTCATTTAAACTCATGAAGCAGCATCAGCACTCTGTAGATGGAGTGCTATTCAAAAAGTAACAAAATACTGAGCTCTCCATTCATGGCACCTCTGCCCCTGACTGTTCAAGAACCTCTAAACCAGTTTGAGTGAACTTCTTTTTCTTTAGCAAGTTGTAACTGAAAATTTCATAGTACAAATCAATGTGTATGGGAAGTGAACAAGTATCAATTAAATGCCTATTATATGCTAGGCTCTATGTTATGTACTTTACAAATACTGTCTCATTTGATGATCACAACAACATTGGAAGGCAGGTGCTATTATTCCCCTCATTTAGCAATTGAGGAAACTGAGGCAGACAGGCAAAATGACTTCCTAAGGGTCTCACAGCAAGTAAATGTCTGAGGCCATATTTAACTGTTCTATGAATAGGAGTTATTTATGCTGAAGAAGAGGTGACTTGGGAGTCTGGAATGACTGTCTTCAAATACTTATTTGAAAAGTTGTTGTAGAAATAAAGATTAGCTCAACAGCAAGAGGTAGAAAAAGAAATTCCCATTTAAAGCTAGGGTAGATGCTAAAATATTTGGGAGCCTACCTGCCAAAACAAGTCCAGGGACTATACGAACACAACTACAAGATACTTTTCGTACAAATGAAGTCAGATCCAAGTAAGTGGAAAACCATCAGATGCTTGTGGGTAGGCTGAGCCAATATAATAAAAATGACAATTCTACCTAAATTAATTTACTTAGTTAGTCCCCTGCCAATCAAACTATCAGATAATTATTTTCTAGAGCTGGAAAAAATAATATCAGAATTCATTTGGAAGAACAAAAGGTCCAAAATAACAAGTGAACTAATGGAAAGAAATGCTGGGGAAGGTGGCCTAGCTCTACCAGATCTCAAATTGTATTATAAAGCTGCAATTATCAAAATCACTTGGTACTGGCTAAGAAACAGAAGGATAGACCAGTGGAATAAACAAGGTACTCAAGACACAGTAGTCAAGGAGTATAGCAATCTACTGTTTGATAAACCCAAAGACCCCAGCTTCTGGGATAAGAACTCACTGTTCAACAAAAATTGCTGGGAAAACAGGATAATAGTGTGGTGGAGACTAGGCATAGACCAATGCCTGACACTGTACACAAGAGTAAAGTCCAAATGGGTACATGAACTAGGTATAAAGATTGCTTCTATAAACAAATTAGTAGAGCAAGAATAGTGTATTTATCAGATATATGGAGAAGGGAAGAATTTTTGAGTAAACAAGAGAATGAAAGCATTATGAAGTATGAAATGGATAATTTTGATTACATTAAACAGAAAAGTTTTTACACATCCAAACCCAATGCAACCAAGATTAGGAAGGAAGCAAAAAACTGGGAAAGAATTTTTGCAACTAGTGTCTGTGATAAAGGCCTCGTTTCTAAAATATAGAGAGAACTGAGTCAAATGTACAAAAATACAAGTCATTCCCCAAATGATAAATGGTCAAAGAATATGAATAGGCAGTTTTCAGAAGAAGAAATTAAAGATATCTATAGTCATACGAAAAAATGCTGTAAATCACTATTGATTAGAAAGATACAAATCAAAACAACTCTGAGACACCACATCACACCTACCAGACTGGCTAACATGACAGAACAGGAAGATGATAAATGTTGGAGATGATGTGGGAGACTTGGGATATTAATTCATTGTTGGTGGAGCTGTGAGCTAATCCATCCATTTTGGAGAGCAATTTGAAACTATGCCCAAAAGGGCTACAAAAATGTGCATACTCTTTGACCCAGCAATACTGCTTCTAGGACTGTATCCCCAAGAGATCATAAAAATGGGAAAGGATCGCACATGTACAAAAGTATTTATAGTAGCACTCTTTGTGGTGTCCCAAAACTGGAAATCAAGGGGATGCCCATCAGTTGGGGAATGGCTGAATAAATTATGGTATGTAAATGTAATGGAATACTATTGTGCTATAAGAAATGATGAACAGGAAGACTTCAGAGAGGCCTGAAAAGACTTATATGATCTGATACTGAGTGAAAGGAGCAGAACCAGGAGAACTTTGTACACAGCAACAACTACAGTGCATGAGGATTTTTTCTGGTAGACTTAGAACTTCATTGCAATGCAAGGACTTAAAAATTTCCCAATGGTCTTTTAAGGCAAAATGCCTTCCACATCCAGAGAAAGAACTGTGGAATTCAGTTGCAGAATGTAGCAGATCATCTTCTTTTGTATTCCAGTTTGGTTTGTTATATGATTTCTCCCATTCATTTTAATTCTTCTAAGCAACATGACTATGAAGAAAATGTATTTAATAGGAATGTATGTGTAGAACCTATATAAAATTGTATGCTGTCTTAGGGAGGGAGGGGAAAAGGAGGGGGAAGACTGGAAGGGAGGGAAAAAAAATCTAAGTTATATGGTAGTGATTGTAGAACACTGAAAACTAAAAAAGAGAAATTAAAAAAAGAAATAAGGATTAAATAATAGTTACAAGTTGCAGTCATAGATTTATGCATGATGTAAAGAAAAACTTCTAAACAAGGACAGCTGCTCATAAATGGAATAGGTTACTGTATAAGAAGGATTCACAGTTTGGGACCTGTGAACTTGTTTCTTAATATTTTAGATAACTATATATCAATATAATTGATCCCCTTTCTAATTCAATGTATTTTACGTTATGTATTTTTTATAATTATTCTCAAAATGGTGCATTGGCTTCAGCAGATTGACAGAGGGGTCCATTACCCCAAAAAAGGCCGAGAACCTTTGCTTTATATTATAGTTAAGTTCTCTGTAATTGGAAATGATTAAGGAAAAGCTAGAAAAACACTTTTTGTCCTATCTTGATGAGAGAATGGCTTTGTAGCTACAAATAACCCCAGATGACTTCTGAATTCTCACCTAAGGTTCTTTCCAGGCAAGTCCACTGTCGTGAAGGGTGATGGTGTCTGGGTCCTACCTTGCCAAGTATGAAATGGTGAAGGCATTAGTGGGTACTTCTGCAAAATAATATCTTTTAGCTGAAAAGATAATGGATATACAATTTTCTTCCTAATTCTTTTTGAAGTACTAATGAATCTTCTCTTTCCCCTCCAACACTGTGAAAGTAAGAAAAATAAAATCATTGTTAAGGAAAACAAATTCCAGAACTGGCCACATCAAAAACCAAAAGCCTCAATCTGCATTCTCAGTCCATCAGCTACCTGTGAGGAGGTAGGTTGAATGTGTCTTCATTCTGGAATTGGTTTGGTGATAGCCTTGATGAGAGCTCCTTTTTCAAAATTATTTATATTTACAAAATTGTTGCTAATATATAGATACATATCTGCATCTTTCTATATGTATTTTTAAAATATTTATTTGTATCTATATTTTCTTTTCTCCTAGTTATGCTTGTTTTAATCTGCATCAGTTCATATAAGTTTTCCTAGGTTTCTCTGAAACTATTACCGTCACCAATAACATACCATCACATTAATACACAGCAATTTTGTCAGCCTTTTCCTAATTGATGAGTGTTCCCTTAGTTTCCAATTCTTTGCCACTTCAAAAAGAGCTATTATAAATATTTTTGTTCATATAGGTCTTATTCCTCTTTCTCTTATCACATTGGGGTATAGACCTAGTAGTAGGAAAGCTGGGTTAAAAGATATGCACAGTTTAATAGCTTTTTAGGCATAGTTCCAAATTGCTTTCCTGAATGACTGACCAGTTTGCAATTCCAGCAGTGAATTAATGTGTGTGTGTTCCCTCATGCACTCTGGTCTTTGTCATTTTCCCTTTTTGTCAGCTTTAGAATCTGATGGGTATAAAGCAGAAGCTCAGAATTATTTTTATTTTATTTCTCTAATTTTGAGTGATTTAAAGCATTTTTATATGGCTATTGATAGCTTAGATTTCTTCCTCTGAAGTCTTCTTGTTCATATCATTTGGCCATTTATGAGCTGAGTAACAAGTCCATCTTACAAATTTGAATCAGTGCCTTATATATCTTAGAAATGAATCCTTTGTCAGAGAAATTTACTTCAAAGAGTCCCCTACCCCTTTAGCTGCTTTTCTTTTAATTTTGGGGGCATATATATGTAATGTTAATGTAAGGTTAATGGTGGGTGGGGGAGGGAGTTAAAAAATCTTCCTTGCCCATTAATAAGCTTCAGTTATCTTTTGTTAATTTCTAATGAGCCATTGGGTCACCAGGGTCATGCCCTCTACCTGTGAAAAGTGTGTGTGTGTGAGATATATAGGGGCTTATTCATTGGTCTCTCTGGTAACTCTGTATGTATGTAATGGTCAGACAGTTGGATCTGTCTATTGATCTGTGATGTATGTATTGCTTATGGTCAGACAGTTGGTCTGTCTGTTGGTCTTTATTGCTTTGCTTATATTTTTTCTATTGGTATATGCATTTGATTAAAGCAATTGTTGCCCCCCTCAAAGGGTACTTTCCTTCTAGAAAAGCAGATCTAAGAACTGTACACCAGGTCCTTGCTGTTACAGTAAATTGACCATCTGAAACAGTGGGAGAGCTCATATCCTGAATTATATTGGAAATAGTTCCCCAGAATTTGCTATCTCAACTCATCTCTTTGTTTCCCACTTTTATGCTTCCTTGTGCTCAGATATTCAGACCTGATTTCTTGATGCATGAATCATCTTCCATGATTCTGGAGCACCAGAAACTGACTCATTTTCTTCAGATCCTATCTTGTCAGACTCTGGCCTGACACTCCATTCTTTTGTACTCGTATTCCCCTTCAAGTTAGAATGAACTTTAAAAGTCACTATTTTCTTTTCTATATTTCCATAGGATCCTAGCTAAGGATTCACTCTACACAGAAAATGATTTAGACTTATTCTATTTGGTTAGAGAGAGCGAAACTAAGATTAGTGGGGATAGGGCAGTGTGATATAGTGGGAATAATGTTGGATTTGGAATCAGAAAACCTGAATTTAAATCTTTACTATACTACTTAGTACCCTGGTGACTGTGAGGAAGTCACTTCAACTTTCTGTGCCTCAATTTTTTTGTCTAGAGATGAAGATGTTGGAGGATGACATGACCTCCAGTTGATCACTTCCTGTCCTTAATCCTATGATACTTTGAAAATTTAGGGTGATATTTTGACTCTATAGGAAGAAAAATTTCCTAAACTCTTCAACCAGCTAAAGACATTGCTGTCAAGAAATAGTCACCTTGTCATTAGTGGTGTAAAAATAGAAGTTGGACAAACACTGGAGAGGATGTAGAAAAATTCATGCTTATTCAGTAAAATGTAATCTTCTTGAGGAAGAGACTGAGTGGTGTTGCTGTTACAGTTTATCTCTTTATATCTCTAGCAGCTAGAAGAGTGCTTCACACAGTAAGAGTTGATTAAATATTTGGTGAATTCTTCAAAATTGGGCTGGATGTCTCTTAATATCTTTTCAAGTACTGAGTATTTTAGTTCCAGGTTAATGACAGTAAATGGACATTTCATCCTACCCAAAGTACATTTTTCAGAATTCAAAGACCTTTCAATATAATGAACTTTAATAGGGGTGGCAGTTGTGGAGATTGAATTTAATCTTCCTTCTCACCATTGCTAGCACCTGCCTTTCCCTGACTCTTCTTTGAATTCTTTCTCTTGACTTTGCCTGCCTGGCCTCCAACATAGGGCAAGCTGGCACGGAGAAGTCAATGTGCTTCTGGGAGTCTAGTTGCACAAAGAAGAACAGGATGTTCACTACCTGCTTCCTGACCCTAATATGCCTCTGGCAAATCAACACTCTCCCATGGTGGATGGACTTGGACAGACCTAGCTTGAAGACCTAGGTATACAGACCTTGTTCCAGGAAGTCTTCAATCTTAAGGACCAAGGTATCATCCAGGTTCATCTTACCTTCGTCAGTGCACACCAATCGCTAGAGCAAGGCATTACCATTCAGCTTTGGCTCCTGATACAGAAGTGACTTCTCAAAAGGTGCCATGTGCTCTTGCAACACACCCAGCTTCTGGCCCGCACATTCTGTACACTTTCAAACCAGTTTGGGAAAGTGTCCAGTGCATTGTTTAATTTTTAATTTATTCATTTTTAATACTTTAAAACCTTTCTGAATTCTAGATTCTCTACCTGCCTTCCATGCCTGTGTTGCTACTGAGAAAGCAAACAACGTAATATCAGTTATACTTGTGAAATCATGCAAAGCGTATTTCTATGTTAACCATATCACAAAAAAGGCAAAAATAGGAGAAAATTATATTTTGATTTGTACTTAGAGTTCATTACTTCTCCCTCTGAAGCATTTTTTCCATTATGAGTCCTTTGGAATTATCTTGGATCATTGTATTGAAAAGAGTAGCCAAGTCTTTCACAGTTGATCATCATTCTAACAATGATCTCCCAGTTCTTCTCACTTCAGTTGATATGGTGTTTGTTGCCCGACAACTCCAGGAGAAATGCCAGGAGCAAAACAGAGGTCTGTACACATTTGTAGATCTGTCCAAGTCCTTTGATACTGTTAGTCAGGAGGGTTTATGGAAAATTATGTCAAAATTTGGTTGCCCAGAGAGGTTCATCAGCATTGAACATCACTTTCATGATGACATGTTTGCCTGGACAATGCTCTTGTGACTTCCCAGTTACCAATGGAGTGAAACAGGGCTGTGTGCTTGTTCTCATGCTTTTTAGCATGATGTTTTCAGCCATGTTGTCAAATGCCTTCATTGAGAAGGAACATGACATCAAGGTCAGTTACTGCACTGATGGTAAATTCTTCAATTTGAAAAGACTACAAGCCAAGACTGAAGTGGAGGGAGTGTTGGTGTATGATTTTCTGTTTGCAGATGATGGTTTACTCAATGCAGCCTCTCAAGTTGAGATGCAATGAAGTATGGATCAATTCTGTACTGCTTGTGCTCATTTTGACCTAACAATTAGCACCAAGAATAGGTATTAGAATATATGCAAAAGGAACAGAACAGTTAAAACTATGTGTATTAGCATTATATGTTAAGAAGGCATCATGGGGGGAAATTACTTGTTTTCAGCAAGTATCTGACAAAAGTTCTTACTCTTGTAAAAAAAAAGCCAGAAAGACTTGGCCCAGATTGATAGTGCATAGAGATGAATTTGAGACTAACTGAATGATTTAATCTAAAAAATAGTCATTAATATTTCAAGGCAGACTTGGGGGCAGATCTTTGGTAAATGGAACAAAGAATCCATGTTTGCTCCCATATTCTCTAACATTTTTAATCAATAACTTGGAAAAGGCACAGATAACATTCACAGATATGAAAGAGCTGGAGAATTAGAGAGAGAGCACACAGAAAATAGAGTGAGTTCTGAAAGGTCTTAAAAGGTTAGAATATTGGGCTAAATTGAATAAAAAGCAATTTCATAGGGATAAAAATAAAGTTTCACATATATTTGGGTTAACAAATCACTCTTACAAATAAAGATGGGGAAACAACTGGATAGTAGTTCATTTGAGAAAAAGATCTGAGGATTTCAATGAGCTGTAAACTCACCATGAGTCAATGATGTGACATAGGACAATGTAGCTGAAGCAGCTGAGGCCTGTTGAGGGTGAAACTGAAGCATGGGCAGCATGAGTTAGGCAAGTCAAATACTACCATAAGCTCAGCCACTATTTCCCCTAAAAACCTGAAGGAGATACTCCGGGACCCTGAGCACAATAGGCTTGGGGTTAGAAATGAACCCTAGAAATCATCAGATCTGCTTCTATCGCAATCTCTCCTGCTGTCATGGAGAGGACAAATCACTGTGGAAAGGAGTCATACCTTCCTTATCGTCAGTCACAAAAGCTGGTGGCTAATTACCATCAGTAGTCAAATGGGCACAGGAACCCCGGAGGTGGCAGAACCTCACAGTTAACTATTGCTGCGCCTAGCTTGTGCCTCACAGTCACCACACAGGAAAGTAACTCATGCCCACCTACTGTGCCTTTGGATGCATATATATTATAGTATTGCTATTATTTCCTTGTCAATGATTCTTTTTGGCCAGATGTAGTTTCCCTGCTTATCCCTTTTAATTAGGCTTGTTTCTGCTTTTGCCTTAACTGAGACCATAATTGCTACCACTGGCTCAGCTGAAGATTCTGCAGCAGCTTCTCATTTTAACTCTGTGTATCTAACCGTTTCAAGTCTATTTCTTGTAAACAATATATTGTTGGATTCTGGTTTCTAATCCATTTTGCTCTCTCTTTCCATTTTATGGGTGAGTTCACCCTTTCACATTCACAGTTGTGATTACTAACTGCATTTTTCTCCATCCTATTTTGTTCCGTTTATTTTTTTCTCACTTTTTTATCCTGTTTCTTCTCTAAAGTCTGTTTTACATCTAAACGTTTTTTTCCCTTTTTTTCTGCCCTCCCTTTTATAACTTTGTCTTTTCTCTTTTCCTCTTCCCCTCCTACTAATTTTTGGGTAAAAGAGATTTCTATTACCCATTGAATATGTATACACACATACACAACACACATACATACATTTCCCCTTTGAATCAAGTCAGATGTGAATGAGGTTCAAGTACTGTCTGCCCCACTCTTACTCCCCCACCATTTCTCCTTCCATTGTAAAAACTTTTCCTTGTGCATGTCTTTTATGTGAGATAAATTTCTCCATTCTTCCTCTCTCTTCCCTCTTCCCCCAAGGCATCCCTCACTCTCACCCATCTATTTTTTTTTACATCATTCCAAGGTAATTGACTGATTCTCATGCCCTTTTTCTACGATTAAGACTTCTAAGTGCCCTAATAATGATAAAAGTTCTTAGAAGTTACATTTATCAGCTTCCCATATAGAAAGGTAAACAGTTCAATTTCATTGAATTCCTTATGATTTTTCTTTCATATTTACATTTTTATGCTTCTCTTGAGCCTATTTGGAAGTCAGATTTTTCTAGTCAACTCAGATCTTTTCATCAGGAGTGCTTTAAAGTCTTTTTCATTAAACATCCATTTTCCCCTACAAGAATTATACTCAGCTTTGTTAACTAGGAGGTTCTTGGTTGTAATCTCAGCTCTTTTGCCTTCTGGAATATTGTATTCAAGCCTTTTGCTCCTTAACATGTTAGCTGCTAAATCTTGAGTGTGCCTGACTGTGATTCCATGGTATTTCTTTCTGGATGTTTGAAGTATTTTTTTCTTTAACCTGAGAGCTCTGGAATTTCACTATAATAATCCTGGGAGTTTTTATTTAGAATCTCTTTCAATTGGTGATAGGTGGATACTTTCCATTTCTATTTTGCCATCTGGTTCTGAGATATCAATCTGAGTTTTCCTTGAAATATGATGAATTTCTTGTAAAATGATATTGACTTTTAGATAGTCGAATAGTTTATGAATGGTCTGTCCTTGATCTGTTTTCTAGGCCTGTTGTTTTTCTGAAGAGATATTTCACATTTTCATCTGATTTTTTTCCATTATTTTTTCTTTGTTGTGTGGTTTCTTGATATCTCATGGAGTCATTACCTTCAATTTGCCCAGTAATTCTTTTTAAAGAGTTATTTTCTTCAGTGAGCTTTTGCACCCTTTTTTCCATTTGGGTAGTTTTGATTCTTAAGGAGTTATTTTCATTTATGAATTTTTGTACTTCCTTATTTGGCCAATTCTATGTTTTAAAATTATTTTCTTCAGTATTTTTTGTGCTTTCTTACCAAGCTGTTACTATCTTTTCATAATTTTCTTCCTTTGCTCTCATTTCTTTATCTATTTTTCCTCTACTACTCTTATTGATTTTAGTTTTTCCAAGAATTTTTATTAAGCTCATGTCTAATACATTTTTTTCCTTTGAGGCTTGACTTATAGCTCTTTTAACTCCTTTGTCTTCTACTGAGTTAGTGTCTTGACATTCTCTGTCATCATAGTAGCTTTTTATGGTCAAGCTCTTTTTAATTTGCTCATTTTTCTATCTTTTTTAAAAAAATTTTGACCTTTTTGTTACTGTTGGGCTCTGTTCTTATATAGGGATGAGGAGGAGCACTGTCTCAAGTTTCAGGATTCTTCATATCACTATTTTCAGAGTTAATTCTGGGGGTTTGGAAGTTTTCAGTGCTTCTAAGGTTGTGTGATCTGAGAAGAATTGTGGTAATTGTTTTCCTGGTTCTCACTCTGATCTTACCAAGCAAGGGTGCCTGATCCCTTAGGATTGCAATGGATACTACCTGTCATAGCTTTTGCTCCCTCTTTCCTGAAAGTTTTCCTTTCTGCTCTCAAATTGTGGCCCAGACATAGTTATAGGCAATGGAGTTGCCAAACAGAGTCAGGTCCTACATCCATATGCTACCACCTGTGGGTCACCTGTAACCTCTTTCTGGCCAGTTGCAAAGTCCCTTATCATCTCTGACTTGAGAGCTCCTGAAGATGTTGCTGCTGCTGATACAAACATCTAGTCTAACTATTGGTGTTTCATCCACATGGACTTTGGTTCAGCTTCTACGCCTATATCACAGATATCTCCGTCTGACTTGCTAAGTTGTCTTGGGCTGACCTTTTACTGTCTCTGCCACTCCAAGCTTTGATTGAAAGAATTATTTTGAAGTTACTTGGAGTGGAAAGTTAGGAGAACTTAACTGTTTGCTTTCCCTACTCTGCTCTAGTGCAGTCCTTTTGCCACATGTATTGAAGACTCAGAAAAAAAAAATTCTTGCCATCAGAGTACTTGGAACTTTCAAAGAGCTAATCATCAGAAACTGACATGATTTTTATCAGTGGAAAAGGCATTAAACAAGAATCATTACCTTCTATTTTACCTCTTCCATAAAGACCATGGGACTTTTCTGTCTGCCTTGCAGTTCCACCATAAGGATCTTGAGACCTTTCCATCTGACTCAAAGTTGAAACCTTTCATATGCATTATCTCCCAAATTAGAATATGAGCTTTTTGAGAGTTTTGTTTTTCTATTTGTATCCCCGAGCACTTAGAACAGCGTTCTGTATATAGTATATGCTCAGTAAATACTCATTCATTTCTTCATTCATAGGATCCTAGGTTCCATTAAGGCTACATAGTGTACTAGGGAGATGATAACCCCACTGTACTTTGCCCTGACCACATTATATCTAAAGAATTGGGTTTAATTCTGGGCAATACATAGGAAGTCATTGATGAACTGGACAGTGTCCATCATAGGGCAACAGGATAGATGGATGAATGAAAAAGCATCTATTATTACTATTTTAAGTTACAATAAACATTTATTAAATGTTCTGGGTTCCATTCTAAGTATTGGGGATACAAATACCAGCAAAGAAAAAGATTGTTCCTATCCTCAAGAAACTTACATTTTAATGGAAGAAGACAGCATGTATTTGTGTCTATAACTATATACTTACCATATGACAGAGAGAGAGACAGACATACACACAAACTCACACACACACACACACACAGATGAGCTAGAGTGAGACAGAGAAATGAAAAGTATATAGGTAAAAGGAGAGTGGTGGTAGCAAGTCCAGAGAATGAAAGTTAGCACTTTCTCAAAATGGTTATTATAGCAAAAACTCATCAATGGGAAAAAGAGTCATTATATGCTAGAAAGGTATTGGGGCTCAAAATCATATTATCTGATGGTTGATTGAAGAAACTATTTAACCTGGAGAAGAATAGATTTATGGGGAAAGGTGGGGTTGTGATAGGTTTATTTATATATTTGAATGGCTGTCACGTGAAAAGGAACTGAATTTGTTGGGTTTGGTCCCCGTGGTCAGAAAACTAGGAACACAAAGTGGAAACTGCAGAGATACATATTTAGGACTGACATAATGAAAATAAAAGCAACTTCCCTATAATTCAAACTATCAAAAAGAGGAATGGGCTACTTCATCAGAGTATACACTCTTTCTCCCTAGAGGTCTTTAATCATGAAGTGAATCAATAATTAATAGGCAATTTATTAAGTACCTCCTAAGTCCAAACCACTGTGCTAAATGCTCAGGATAAAAAAAGAAGGAAAAATCAGTTCCTGCTCTCAAGGAGCTTACAGTCTAATGGGAGAAACAACGTGCAAACAAATATATACAGCCAATTTTATAAAAAGATAAATATGGAAAAATTAGTCAAAAGAAGGCATGAAAATGAAGAAGTTGTGGGAAACATTTCCTATAAAAGAAGCATTTTAATTATGACAAAGCTAGGGAGATGTATAGAAGGAACAAAGGACAACCACTTAGGTACGATGTTAAAGGAATTCTTGTTCAAGGATGGGTTGGACTAAATGTTCCTACTTTCACATTCTATAACCCCTTTGATTCTACTGCTCTGAATTGTGTCAGCTAAGCTTGAATCTTGTTCCTTAAAAAAAGGGGAAAGAAACAAACGTTTATTAAACATCCCTATATGCCAGGCTAATGTTCTGAGTAAGCACTTTACAGACATCTCAGATGAAGGATAGTGATGGCGAATGTTAGGAGGTGGTTGGCCTTACAGATCTGCCCAAGGTCATATGGCTTCTTAAGGGGTATAGTGGCAGAATCTGTCTCACACTGAAGTGTCCTGAATTTCATTGTTTTTGTTCAGTCTTTTTTCAGTCATATACAACTCTTCAAGACCCCATTTGAGGTTTTCTTGGCTAAGATGTTGGAGTGGTTTGTCATTTCCTTCTCCAGCTCCTTTTATAGATGAGGAAACTGAGGTAAACAGGGTTAAGTGACTTGTACAGGGTCACAGAACTAGTGTCTGAGTTTGGATTTGAACTCAGGAAGAGGAGATTTCCTGACTGCAAGCCTGGTGCCACCTATCTTCCTCCCCTGAATTTCAGGTTACTGTTATTTCCACTATCTCCATATGACCTCTTAGAAGGGATGAGTTCCATTTTCTTACCTAAAAGTGATATAGAACACACTTATAAAAATGACCAATGATAAGTTAGCTCTCAGAGTAATGGGATTTCTTTAATATGCTTTAGAATCTATGATCTAGAATGTCCTTATTTTTAAAAGATATTAGCTTAAATTTGATAAGAAAGATTCTCATTTCATACCCAGATTCCTCTCTGACTTTGTGCTAACCCCTGCTACTCTTTTGGAGAAAAATTAAGTATCTCTGTTTACTACAGTAGTTTTTTTATGTCATTTTATTTAAACTGCATTCAATTATTCAATAAATAATCACTGAGTGTCTTCCACCCCTTTCCCTGACTTTTAGCAGATATTTTATCACTGAACAGATTAGGGATGTTGAAATTATATGCTTATATTGCTCTTACTGCTAATAGAGTAAACTCAAAGGACTCTAGGACTTCTACACCTGTAGATTAGAATGCCATTTCCCCCCAGACTGGGTCTCTGAAAGCTCAATTAAGAGCAGTTGAAGATGTAGGAACTTTATACAAACACCCTTCTTTTTACTTCTAGCACAAAAGGGGTTTGGGGTGATTAAGAAAACAGAGAGAGAGAAATAAATCTAATATAGTCTTTGAAATGGATGGGAAAAGAGGGAAATACACGAAGGGGAAAATGTCAGTAAATATAGCAGAGTACTGCTTTGGATCTTTGTAACTCAGGTGAGTAGGCCATGCTTGCTTTAGGGACTTACTAAATGGAAGCTAAGTAACCTGAAAAATTGAACACAGTTCACAAGGTAGCAGTCTAGATTTCCCAGAGGTTGAGTCTTTGAGATTCCATTGCTAGGAGCTAACAAGTTCGGGGAGTTGTTTCATAGCAGTAGTCTTGGAGCCTCAGATCCTGCTCTGACTGCATCCACAGAAAAGTCTTTGGAGGCAAAAAGAGAATTTGAGCTAGAAGTCAATTTTACTTTTTCAAAGTATACGCTTTTCTAGCCTACTGTATCTATCTTTGACAGCTTTCTTGACTACACACATGACTACAATCCACTATTTACCCCATGTTCACCTGTAACTTCTTTCTGATTCTGGCTACCTGGCTCATGAATCAGTATTTACTTGACTTCTGGATTTCGTACATTCTGCTATTCTGGCTTGACTGAAGTTTGACCTACATATTTCATTTTGTCCTCTGGCATTTTTGAGTCAGACTATCTAATCCAGGGGTGGGGAACCTGGGGCCTCAAGGCCACATGTGGCCCTCTAGGTCCTTGAGGGCAGTCCTTTCACTGAATCTAAACTTCACAAAACAAATCCCCTTCACAGAACAAATTCCCCACCTCTGAGCTAATCTATTCCTAAAGGATGGATCTGACCACATCATTCTTTTTCTCAAAAAACATGAATGGTTCCCTATTAGCTCCAGGATAAAATGCAAATTTCTCTGTATGTCATTTAAAGTCTTTCACAATCTGACTGTAGTCTATTTTCCCAGACGTTTTACAGATTATTCCCTTTCATGCATCTACAATCCACCAAAAATAGGCCTAATCATAATAACAATAAATAATGTATATATCACCGTAAGGTTTTCTCCTTTCCCGGAGGTAGAGTATTTGAGGCTTCATTGCTAGGAGATTCCAAGTTCAGGGAGTTGTTTCATCGTAGTAGCTTCTGAGCCACATGAATTGTCTCATTTGATCCTTATTAAAACCCTGGAAGGTTTGTACTATTATCATCTCCAATTTTACATCTACGGAAATGGAGCAAGAGAGAGGTTGTGACATATTCACCATTCCGCCTCCCAAATCTATGCCTTTGTATAGGCTACTTCCTCTATTATTTCCTTCCCTCAAAGAATCCCTGCCTATTTTCAAAGCTCAGTTCAAGCTGTACCTCTTACTGTGCCCTCTGAAACTACTTGGTATTTACTTATATGTTAAGATCTTATCAACTTCCATGAATTTAATTTATCCAGATTATTCTTATATCTGTTTATTTAGCCTTAACCCCTTTCCTAACTTCCAGCTTTGGATCAACAACTGCTTCTTAACCATCTTGAACTGAATGTACCATAGATGTCTTGAATGTATCTAAAACTGAGCTCATCATCTTCCAAATTTTCCTATTTCTACTATCAAGGGCAGGGACAATTGAATTTGAATCCTAGATGTCATCTTTAACTTTGCACTTTCATTCACCCTACACATCCAATCTTTTGGCAAAATCTGCCAAAACATCTCTTGAATATACCCCATATTTTCTGTGACACAGTTGCCAACCTGGTGTAGGTCTTCAACACATCATCTCAAGACTGTTAGAAGACTATTAGTTTAACTGGTCTCCTTCCCCAAGTCTCTTCCTCCTCCAGTCCATCCTCCACTCAGGTGCAAAGTGATCTTAAAAACCTTGTCTGATTAAGTCATTGACCTATGCAATAATCTCCAGTGACTCCGTTATTACCCCGAGGATCAAATATAAAATCCTCTCTTTGATTTTAATCCTTTTATTACCTGCTTTCCTATCTTTCTAGTCTTTCTTTTTTACAATTTGCTACAGTCTATGGGCTTTACAATCCCAAATTATCTTCTTGATATTTCTTTAACATGAGGTATCTTTGTACTTCATGGTTTTTATTTTGGGTTTTGCTAGCTGTCTCCCATGCCTGAGATTCTCTCTCTTCTCCACTCCTCTCCTCACTTCCCCGGTTTTCTTTATGGCTCACATGAAATCCCACATTATTCAAGTTGCCCAGTAGCAATCTCCCCTTTTCAACCACCCCCCCCTCCTCATCTGTAGCATCTTCACTTTGAGATTATGTCAGAGCTCCTGGCATATAGTAAGTACCTGATATGACATCTGTAAATGTGGGTTTCCTTAACCGAATACATGCTTCATGAGGGAAATGACTACTTTGTTTTTGTGTTTCTATACCCAACACCTAGCAGAGTACTTTACCTATCTTAGACACAGGTATTTTTATTATTTTAATGTGCTAGTCTTTTGTTCCTAAATTTTGTCTTAGTATTCACAAACCTAGGTTATAATTCAATCTCAGTATCTACAACCTGTCCAAATCCTGATTTAAATTCTTTTAAATAACCACCACATCTTCCGATGTATAGCTAATTCTGGTTTGTAAATGAAACATATGTTGTGATCCAATTCCCCCAACTATAGCATTAAGCAGAAATGAACCCCTAGTGGCATGAAATATTAAAGTCATCCCCAATTATGTATTACCATAGTACAAAGGTGCTCACTGGGGGTTAAGGGAACAAATAGTAATAATTCATAGGTGCAAAATTTACTATATGAACATAATAAATTAGAATTCTTCACATTTTTCATTAATCCTACTCACTGGTGTTCCTGTGATGCTTTTTCCTCTATCTCTGTTCATCCTCAATGTGCCTCACTTGTCTCTCTGCCACTCCCACTCACGTATTTAAATATGTCTCCCCTCTAACCTTTCTAGTCACTCCTTAAAATGCGTTTGAAGTTAAAGAAAGTATCTCAAATAGCTATTTAAATTGGGGGTGGGAGAGTGGTAGATTAAATACATAAGCCCTTTGACAATGCAATTTATCACGTAATTTTTATAGATGTGTACATTTCAAGTGAATTTAATCTGCATATTTTCTGACTCATTTCCATTCCATTATCAAAAGTTCTCTTAAGAAAGTTGCTCCATTTTAAAAGGAGGCTATATTTGTGTCACAATGATGACTTCCTAACCTTTTCTTTATGGAGTTGCATTGTCAGAAAAGTCTTCCTTTGTCTAACCTCATTACCTTTTCTCTTTGTTTCAGCACATTTTCTGTCTTTAGTGAAGCCCAAATAGTCACTCATCATATTTTGAAGCCTTGAAGACTAGTAAAATATTAAATATATTTTCCTTTCCATTTTTTCCTCTATGGAAAAAAACACAACACAAAACAAAACAGGTTTCTTTTAACTAGAGCAGAACCTAGGAGTAATTAGGATTTTTTTCATCTGAAGCAAAAATCCTTGTTGGTAGTGATGTTAATAGTTTTATTGGTGGTGGTAGTGTATGAATGTGTAAGGAGGAGAGTTTGATACAGAGAACAGTGTAAAGCATGGAGTGGGGATGGGAGAACACAGAGATCCTTCTGACCACAGAAGTAACCATGGAAAAGGCATGCCCCTCTCCACCGTGTAGATGTGCTGGGAGAGTTCTCCACACATCTTGTGCTACTTTAACCTTTCTTTACAGGCTTTCCCTTCCTACCAAATTCTTTAATCATTTCTACTTCTGATTCTATGAGAGCGACTATTCACTGTACCTTCCAGTTGTTCTTCATATCTATTAAATTCTGGAAAACAAAATGAGATTCAATATTCAGTCTTGTGATTATAGTATGTGGTGGCAAAATCAGGTCATTCTTCCTACAAAGCTTTACAATACTTTTAAATTAAAAAAAAATTTCATCGCACTATAATGCTTGGAATATTCATGCTAAACCTATTTTTAACTTGGGCAGCTAGGTGGTGAAGTGGATGCAGCACCAGTGCAGGAGTCAGGAGGACCTGAGTTCAAATCTCACCTCAGACACTTGGCACTCATTAGCTGTGTGACCTTGGGCAAGTTACTTAACTCCAATTTCCTCATCCTGGATCATCTCCAGTCATCCTGATGAATATCAGGTCACTGGATTCACATGACTCTGAAGGAGAGGTGAGGCTGGTGACCTGCACAGCCCTCCCTCACTCAAAACAAAGCCAAGTGCAAGTCATGTCATCATTTCTCTGATGGCATGATCTTCTTTGGCAATGAAGGACAAACACACACATTTTAACTTACACTCAATATACAGTCCACTATAACTAAGATTTTTTTTTACTATTATTGCCATACTGGAATGAGTACTACATCTACCTATTGTACATGTTGAACTGGATATTCCACAGACATCTGAAATTCATCATGTCCAAAAATAAGTTCATTTCTTCCTCTCTAAGAGAGGAAGTACTCTAAGTGAGAGTACTACCATTCATAGGGGCACCCAGGCTTGCAACCCGGGTGTCATGCTTGACTTCTCACTCTCTCTCATCCCCTATGTTCAGTCTGTTGCCAATGTTTGTCAATTGCGCCTTTCTAAAATCTATCGTGGTATTCTCCCTTCTCTCCTTTGGCGCTATCGCCACAATGGTGGAGGCCCTCTTCACCTCATGCCTCCTGGTTGATCTTCCTTCCAGAAGTCTCTCCCACTCCAATCGATGGCACTCATAGTGTCATAGTGATTTTCCTCGAGCACAGGTCTGATCATGTTAACCTACTTCGTATGTGCAAGATGCCAGTAGCTCCCTGTTACTTCCAAGATCAAATATAAAGTTCTCGTGTGACATTAAAAGCCCTTTATAAACCAGCCCCCTATTCCCTTAAGATCCATTAACACTGACCTTCTTGCTGTACCTCTATTCCTTCCATCTCCTGGTTCCAAACATCTTCACTGGCTCTTCCCTGAGCTCTCTCCCTCTTTATCTCTGTCTCCTGGCCTCCCTGGCTTCCTTCAAGATTCAGTTTAAAAGCTGCTTTTCCTTCCTTCTACTGACTATCCCCAATTAAGCCTGTATCTATATTATTTGTATGTAGCTGTTTATGTGCTGTTTCCGCTATTAGACTGTAACCTTCTTGAGGATATGAAATTTCTTTTGCCTCTCTCTCTATCCCTAGAGCTTAGCACTGTCTCTGGTATACTGTAGGTGCCTAATACATGTTTGTTAACTGATTGACTTACTTTTTAAATATGAGCACCCAGATTTGAATCTTGACTAAGCAGCTTACTATGGATGTGACCCTTATCAAGTCATTTAACTTATCTGGGTCACAATTTTCTCATCTGTAAAGTGGTTGTATTAGATGATTTCAGAGGTTCCTTGTAACTCTGAATCTATGATCTTGCAATCCTATGTGAAGCATTAATGTTTCAAGACAGTAACACAATGGGAAAGGCACTGGGTCAGGAGACAAAGGAGTTCAAATCCTGCCTCTGATGCTTATTATTAAACTTTGAGAAAATCACTTAACCTCCTGAACCACAGTTTCTTTATCTGTAGATTATGAGATTAGATTGGATGACTTCTGAGGTTCCTTCTAGATCTGTAATCCTATTTATGCCTGGATTTAGGGTATTATATTTTTCATTTTTATTTCTTCAATTTATTTTTTTGTCTTACTGTTAGAGCTAGCATTTCTAATCCAATATTAAATAATAGTAGTAATAGTGAACTTCTTTGTTTCATCCCTGATCTTACTGGGAGGGCTTTGAGGCTATCCCCATCACAGATAATGTTTACTTTTGGGTTTAGAAAGATCATCACATCATTTTAAGAAAGGATTCATTGATCCCTAGATTTCCTCTTGGGCTATAATATTCCTGGAAGTTTTCATTTTGGGAGCTCTTTCAGCTGGTGATTAGTGGATTCTTTCAATTTCTATTTTACACTCTATTTCTAGGACATTGGAACAGTTTTTCTTGATAATTTCTTGAAATATAATGTCTGGGAACATTCTTTGATCATAGCTTTCAGTTAGTTCAGGAATTCTTGAATGATTATTCCTTGATCTATTTTCCCAGTCAGTTGTTTTTTTGAAGGATATTTTGCATTTTCTTCTGCTTTGTTCATTCTTTTTGACTTTGCTGTATTGTTTTTTGAATTCTCATGAAGTCAGCTTGGACTTACCCAAATCTATTTTTTAAGAAATTATTTTCTTCAGTGAGCTTTTGTACCTCTTTTCCCATTTGACCAATTCTGTTTATTTTAAGGAGTTGTTTTCATCAGTGAATTTTTGTACTTCTCATTTGGCCAATTCTGTCTTTTTGAGATGTTATTTTCTTTAGAATATTTTTGGTGCCTCTTTTATCAAGCTGCTGATTGTCTTCTCATAATGTTATTCCTTTGCTCTCATGTCTTTACCTAATTTTCCTCCATCCATATTTGATATTTTTAGTCCTTTCAAAAAGTCAGGAAATAATGGGCATGTGTCCAATTCACATTTTTTTTCCTTTGAGACTTTGCTTATAACTCTTTTGATATCATTGTGTTCTTCTGAGTATATGTCTTGATATTCCCTGTCACCATGGTAGTTTTGATCATTTTTCTGCCCTACTTCTTGATTTTGAACTTTATGTTAAAGTTGGACTCTATCCCTAGCAGGGTACTAGGAACGGAACTATCTCAAGTTTCAGGATTATTTGAGAGCTAGTTTTGGGGGTTTGGAAGCTTTCAATGCTCCCATGTGAGGAGAGGTAGGATCACTGTTCTCCTGATCCCTTAGGTTTGTAATAAATGTTGCCCATCAATGCACATTAATTAGGGAATAATTGAACAAGTTGTGGTATATGGATGTAATTGAATACTATTCCATGAGAAATAGTCCACCCCTGGGTCACAGATCTCTTTCTGATCTCCTAACTTATCTTAGGCTAGAATAATGTCTCCTTTTGACCTTTTGCTCCCTCTACCACTACAGAAATCAATTTGAGGCATAATTTTAAAGGTATTTGGAAGGGAATGTTAGGAGAGCTCAGCTGAATACTTTCTCTACTCCACTACATTGGCTCTGCCCTCAGAAGACAGGTGTTATGTATTCCAGAACAAGAGAGGTGACAATCCCACTTGTCCTCTGCTTTGATCAGACCACATTTAGGTTATTGTGTATAACTTTGGATATCACATTTTAAGAAGAATATGGATGAGCAGGAGGGCATCAGGAATAGAGTTGCCATGAGAAGGGACAATAGACCATACTATAATAAGATTAGTTGAAGCAAATGTAGCTGGGAAACCTGTAAAAAAGACTTCGTAATGCTATTCCAGATATCCTCAAAAACATGTAGGCCATCATGTGCAAAGGGAATTATGCTTCACTTTTTGATCTCAGAAGGAGAATAAAGGCAGATCAAGATTTGCTTTAAGGAAACATTTTCTAAGAAGTAGAGCTATTTAAAAGGTTAATGGGATGTCTTGAAAGGTACTGGGTTCTTCTTAAGTCTTAAAGGGCCAAATGAAACATCACTTGTCAGGAGTGCTAGAAAATATTTAGGTCAGGATGGGACCAGATGAGATTTGAGTCCCTGGCAACTCTGAAATGGTTTGATTTTTGTAAATGACCAAGTTCCCTCCCTGCTTTTTGACTGTATGATTGTACTTTGGAGAACAGGTACAGGATTTAAAATTCAAGGAACATTTTTTTTTCTATTCCAAAAGGAAGATGACAACACATATTTATGTAGCAATTAATGTCTGTAGAGTGTTTGCCAGGTACTTTTTTTCACTTGATCTTCACAACAACTCTGAACCTGGTGTTGATTATTTCCATTTTTGTTGCTGAGGAAAGTTCAGGAAGTTGAAGCAATGTACACTTACATAGCTACCCAGCTCATTCTGATTCAAATTCACTAAATCATAAGGAAATATTGAGAAGACAAGAAATCATACTGTATTTGACAAGATGAGGTTGAATCTGATCTTCCTATTTTTGGTAAATAAGTCTAAATTTAAATGTTTCTCCTTTCCCTCTTTGGTCCATTTAACTCAACAGTTCACAAGAGAATGTTGTATGTAAAAAAAAGAAGATGGTCTGATGTGGTAGAAACAGGGGATGACGACCGCAATAAGTTTAATCAATCAGCCAATAAACATTAATTATCTTTTATAGGCCAGGAAAAGAATCACAATTTGGTGATATGGTCAAAGCTGTACTTTAGGGAAATAATTTGATGACTTCCAAGATGGATGGGAGTGCAGACAGACGTGTGGCAGGGAGAAGCATCATCAGCCTATTGCAGTCTAGGCATGAGGTGATGAGGGCCTGTACTAGGGTAACAGTAGTGTCAGAGGAGGGAAGGGGAGGCATATGTAAGAGATTTTAGGAAGATTAAAATCGACAGTCCTTGGCAACGGATTGGATATGAGTGGATATGATATGAAAGAGTTGAGGATAACACTTAGGTTGAGAGCCTTGGTGACTTAGAAAATGGTAGTGACATAAAGAATAACAGAGAAATTAGGAAGAAGGAACACTTGGATTGTGTGAAGATAGTGAATTCAGATTTCACATTACCTGCTGGTAGGACCTTGTACAAGTGATTTCCTCTCTCTGGGCTTTGGTGTCCTTAATTCTAAAACAAGAGAGTTTCATGAAATAAGCTCCAGCCTTCCCTAGCAATGCGTTTCTCACATTGTATGAAAGGTTAAACAGTTGCCAGTGAAGGTGAATGTGCTGTTAGGTGGCAGTCCAAGGCCATGCTGTACTGTGGGAACCTTTGCTGTCTGCTCCTTGTTGCCTGTGATGCTGTCTCCAAATTTTGGGAGAATTTGTCAGCTGTTGTTTATTTTTTCCTCCTCTACAATCATATCTTATCAGTGGCAGAAGGAAGAAAAGATGCCATCTGGGATTGCTTGTTTAGATGCAGCATGGTTTTAACAAGTTTTCCCATTCTTACTCTTCCTTGATTATTGCTCATTGAGGGGAACAGGAAAGTCCCTGTCCAAGTACTCTCTCTTTCTCCAAAGTATCTGTACCAGTTTGTGTCCTCTGGCAACAACGGGAGGCCTAGGGGCAACACAAGGCGTAAGTGAGTTGGAGAAAAAGGGAAGTTGTTCAAAGATCAGAGTGGGCAACGTGTTCTGAAGAACCTTGGAGGGCTCTGAGAGAGTTATTCCAAACTGTGAGAGGAAGCGTATGACAGTTTTATTGATGCCAAGTTTGGTAGAATCAGTAAGAGATCACAGAGCAGTAGGAGTCTGAGGGCTGACAGGAAGTGCACAGACAAAAAGCATCTGCTCATTGATCTGGAGCCACCAAACTTCCCATCCTGATGGCAGGATACAAGCTGAGAGCTCAGTTTCACAGAAAGAGGCTTGGATTTGGAGATAAGAGTCTTGGATTTGCACCTCAAATTTAATGCTGAGAGGCAGCACAGGGTACTCCTTAAAGAGCCAGCTTGAAACCAGGGAGGCCTAGGTTCAAGTCTTCCTTCTGACAAATATGGACTCCTTAACTCTGGGCACTTAAACTCAGTACCATAAACACAATTCTCTTAAGACTTAAATTGGAAGAAAAAAGTACTTCTCTGCCCTTTTAGAGGGAGTTTACTTCTATAAATAAAATCCTACATCCTTTTTGTGTCTTTGTCTTCTGTGTGATCTTGGGCAAATCATTTAATCCTTCTTAGATGCCATTTCCTTTTCTGTTAAATGGAAATCATGGTCCATGAAGTATTTATATTGTAGAGTTGTTGTGTGGCCCTAATGAGATAATGCAACCACAAAGTACTGTCAAAGTTATGCACTGCTAGAATATTTCTAGAGATACTGTGGTAGCAGCTAAGTATTTCTACGCATTCTGATAATGTATTGTCCTCTCAGATTTTCAAGAGTTCATACTGCACAAAGAATTGGATCCTTTCTGTAAAGCATCTTGCTGAAGGATTGGGGGAAAGGAAATTAGGTTCTTTCCTTACAATTCTGGCTCCTAACTGAATTAAAAGCCACACTGTTGTTTCAACTGACTTGTCAAAAAAGCTTCTGAGCTCCCAGGAACTCCCCAGCTCTTAACTGCATGTTATGAAATGATGCATGTGTGTACCTTATGCCACCATGTATGCTCGCTCGCTGTTGGCATCTTCTTTATTTGTGCAATGGGGAAATCTGAGTCTCCCTGGACAGAAAAATGAAATACATATATGTATATAACAGTTTTCCATATTGGCAATCTCCAAATTAAGAAATTTAAAAGTCATTTTTGGTAAGCAGCAGACAAAACTAACAGCAGTGCTGGTTGTTAAAAGAGCATACATTACAGCCACAGAGGCCTTGGTTAAGACTCCGCCACTGTGCTTGTAGTTACGTTTGGGTGTTAGGAACTTCAGATTACCTTGGGTCAGAGAATTTAGCAGGGATCTGGACTGCTGGCCAAAGAAATAAACAGGTAGGAACCCAACAACCTGATGGTGGTAACTTGTGCCAGTACACTATCAGACATATTGGAAGCACTTAATAAATGTCTGTTGGTTGATTGATCGGATGGTTGATAACTGATTGAGACTACCAGAGATCAAGTTCAATAGTTGCCAACTAATAGCTCTGAGTGTATTACCTGAAAATTGTAAATGGGGCTTCTAATCCTGGGAAATTTCCACACATGATTTGTGTTATCAAGAAAATTACAGCTCTTTACCATCTGTCCAGTTGTTAGCTTAAAGAGAATACTGTTTGATACAAATGTTCTCATATAAAATTTCTATGCTCCATGTGAATGCCTGTTCCCTAAGGAAACCTCTGTTCATGTTAATTTTCAATGACTTGCCCACAGGCAACAAGACAGATACATGATGCACCATGGGCAAGAAATGTCATCGGTGCCAGAAATTTTATCCGGGTCTGTTGCTCCATCTCTCCCACCATTATTTGACATTGAGAGATGGGCAATTGTTAAGTGAATTTTGGGGAGCTACAATTTCCCAGTAAACCACAAAAGGTAACTGGGTGCAGCCAAGGGTTCCCATCCAGCAGGGGAGACAAACTTACTTAAATTGAATGACTGAAAGATTAAATCTAGTCATTGATTGAATATATATTGAATATATATATCTAGAATATATATGTATATATACATATATAATATAAAAAACTGATTAACCATTTAAATTTATGTTTTTATTTATAAATACTCAAATCATTTCAGAGAAACTAAATTCCAGAGATATTAGGTATTTTATAAAACAAGAGAAATGGACATTATTTACAAAGGGAAATAAAAATTTCACATAACTAGCCTGAGCAATTTCACTTGATTGCCAAGAATTAACTAGAGATTTTTTGTGCCTGAAGTTGGTCCCCAAACCATTCAGAAGGCATTCAGCACAAAGTCTGCCATCAGTTAAATGTAGAAGAAGAGGAAAGAAAAAGTGAGATAGGAGTAGAGGCATAATGCACCTTAGTTCACTATCATTAGTAGCTTCCAATTTTAACCAGTTTGTGCTAAATTCTGTTCTTTTTATGCTATTAAAGGATTGCAAAAGTTACCCATGTACTTTAAATTTGATGACCTCTAAATGATCCTGGGGCAAAGCCCCAGTCATTGCGCTCTAGTTATGGCTCTGTGTGATGCCACTTTAATGGTGACTATTTCAGTTCATATATTTCTATGAACTTTAACAACTACAAATAAGAAATACCCCTTGATTTCCAGGACTAGTTCAATTCCCTCACATTCTGGGAGAAGAATTTTTTTATTCTTCAACCTTCACATTAACTTACTAAATCTCTCAATGCCTGTTCTCTGATCTTGATATGATAGTTACTGGCACTACTTATAGTACTTTTCTTTTAATTTCTTTTCTTTGTTGTTAAAAATGATATCTCTTTTGGTGTTAGTCTTAGCTGCACCAATTTCAACCAAAGTTTCATCAAAGAGAGGAAGAAGCTTTCTATAAGTTTGCTCTGCCATGGTAACCATATTTGCCTGAACCTATTTTTCCTACTTTGTCCTGGATCTCACTTTTGCACCCCTAAAAAGGGACTGGAAATTCCATCTGTGAAACAAGTAGATACCCTAGAAGAATTTTTTTTTCTCTACCTACATTGGCAACCAGTCTAATTTTTAGCCTGATTATAAATTTATTTAATTTTGTCATTTCATTTTGATTCAATTCAATTCAATTAGCACTTATCATTCTCCTACTATGGACCAAACATTGTGTAATGACACAGTCTCTGCCCTCAGAGAATTTACATTCTATTGGATGATCAGCTCCTTTATTTTCATTTGATTTCATGCTTTCAGGGATAAGGAGGTAGATATTTGTGAAGAAACCTCATATTCATTCCCTAATCCCTTCTGTTGGCTTCCAACCAACTGCAGTTATTACTACATGTATGCGTCAAAACGTTCCATCTTTTTGTTTCTTTTTCCTTATTGGTGGTTCCTCAAACACAGTTAGAAGCAAGCCAATGACAGTCACTTTGTTTCCCTCTTCTCCTAGCCTCACGTGGTCACCCAGGCAGTCCCTTAGAAGTAATATCCTCTTAGTTAATTGTATAGAATTAGGATTTCAAATTAGAAAGGTTTCCTTTTCATTTCTTTTCATCACTAACAATTGTCACATACTTTGGGAATGAAATACGACTACTCAGATCTGTTGATTAAAGTTCCATAAGGGGTCTGATTTGCCATCAACTTAGATCCAGAATGATCTAGAAGAACAGCTCTTTATTTAAATGGCAGCATATAATATATTTCTTAAGCTACTAAACCAGTGTTTAGTTTTTGCCAACAAAGCATAAAAGAAAAAAAATAAAGTTTTGAATATGGTCTGAATTAGGTGATCCTCCCTATTCTACAGATCAATGTAACCTATTTTCTGTCAGCAACATCAGGATAGATCATTACTATGATTCTTGTAACTGAACTTTCTCCCACTCAAAGCCTAGCTGCCACCACTTGTTCAGTGTTTTATCACCTTAGAAATACTGCCAGAAGACACACCCATATCTGAGCTGATGGGCTGGACTCATCCTCTCAACTGTCATGAGCCAACTTGATTCTTCCAGTGATCTCAAACCCAAGCTGCCTATCTCTACCTTTGTGGATCAAAGATGGGCAAATGTGATTCCCTGCTCTAGGCAACCTACCTCTTTATCTCCTCACCTTGGAGATGCTTTCTTTGTACTGGTACTTAGTTGGTCAGCACATCTGCTTTTAAATATTTTGATCCTGACTTTCAAAAAAAAAGTCACACCACCCCTCTGCATCATCTCATTTACTCAGGCAGGATTGCTTGTCACTACTCCTCCTGAGAAATTTCCTTAGGGCTTCCAGCTTCTCTACCCAGGTCCCACCTTTGTTCTTTTGGCAAGAGGGTATTTGCATATCATGTTCTTTCCGTCTGTGACTCTCTACCCTTTGAACTGAGCAAAGTTCCCCTGCTAAATATCTCACAAAAGCAAGATTGAGACTTTCCTTTTTAGAACTGCTTTTTTTTTTGTGCATGTAGTTGTTGAGCTCTAGTATAATCCTTTTTAAATTATCCAGAGCCAAGGGATGTTTGTATAATAGAGTGCTTTATAAATAAGATTGTACTGTATTATACTGTATTGTAATATTTGCAAATTAGATTCAGTCACCTCTATAACTGGGGACTCCACAAGAATTCCAACCAGAACCATCTCTCTCCCTTTGGTTATAAAAACTCCACAGAAACAAGCTCAAAATGCCTTCTGTATCCATTCACCCTCAAGTGAAGCTGTCTTCTTTACTTTCTCCAGTACGATATTCAATGGCATAATAAGGACCCATTTCTCAGGGAGCCTGAGAGTAAGCAGGTGACCAGGTGATTTCTTTTCTACATTCCCTCAGTCCCCCTGCTATACTGCTTTCATTGAATGCCGAAGTCATTAAAACATGAAACATCCCATGGAGACTTCAGAATCTCAAAGCCACCCGCTTTCTTTGGTCCCTAAAAAAAGGGGAAAAAAAGCTCTTTCAGAAATGTGTTTGGAATCCTTTCACAAACATTGGAAATCATAAACTCCTGCTGCTTTTCCTCTCTTGCCTCCCCCTCAATAATCTCTCCCCTTTACGCCCTCTTTCTTACAGTGAGTTCCCTGTTTTTAGCTGAGTCATAGCAGCTGGCACCTCCAGGGTCATACTGTACGTAACACAGAATCCTCTCTGTTGGCTACCATGGTGCTTCAAAGGAAGGGCTGTGGCAGCCAGTGCAAAGGATGCTGGGCACTCCAGCAGAGCCCTTCTGTGAAGCACTGAGGAGGCGGCTGGCAGAAGGAACTTGGGATACCTCCTCAGAGCTCCAAATTTCCTGGCTAGCCTAGCCCCTCTAAAACACAGAGATCCTGCTGCAGCTAAGACAGAGCTGAGAAGCAAGCCTTTGAAAAAAAGAAACTCAGGAACAAAACCCAGACAGACAGAAGCAGGGTCATATGTACCTATTTAACCAATGGCTATTGGTAAATATCACTGACTGCCAGAGCCTGGGCAAATGTCCCAGAGCCCTGCAAATGGATGGATATGGTAGAGGTATGGTGGTCACATTACCCCTTCTCAGTCAACTGGACAATGCTTAAGCATTGGAGGAGACAAAAAGATCTTGTTTCCCAAGGAATGAGAAATATTGATTTTCATAATTTAAAACATAAGCATACAATGTTTCATATGTTTATATAATTTTATTGATGCTATAAACTTTTCTTGAGTGGTTGTTACGTTTTTTCACATTTTCGTAATCATAAGTTTTATTATCATATACTTACATATTGTTCATCCAAAAGCTAATGAGGATGGATAGATACACAAAAACTTTCGTGATTGACCACAAAATCCACAGCTTTCTGAATATTAAATAACAGAAAACAAAACAAAAAACAGATTCCTAAAATCTTTACTAGAGAATATTGCATGGAGTTTTTCCATGCTACTGGGAAAAGAACATTGACCCTAGTGTCAAGAGTTCTGAGTTCAAATATTACTGCTGCTGCTGACTCTTTTGTGACTGGATAAGTCATTTAACCTCCCTAGGCCTTGGCTGCCTCATTGACTAAATAAGGAATTTGAACTAGATTGACTCTGAAATCCTATCTAGCTCTAGATTTATGAGCCTATGCTCTCATGGAAAGGGAGGAAGTCAGGTTGATTTATTAGCTCTTTTCCACTATTTCCAAATTTTCCCTTCCCTGTTTTTGCTAGTTTCTTCCCCCTAAAATCTTTAATTACATACGTATATAGAAGAACTGGATTAATTTTGTCAATATAAGTCTCTTCCTTAGTAAGTCCTATAACTTTGGTGGGAGAAAATTCAGAGGCACTCATTACCAATATCTCAAATGCATATTACACATACACACCCGCACAGCCCTAGGGCAAACATAAGTAAAAAAAAAAATACATGTCCCTAAATGCAAGATTTGAAATCACTAGGTAGCCAGTTACAGCCAGAATTCAATGGCTATAATTTGGGATTGAAAGCCAAGATGATTTTGACGTTACTGCCCATCCCTTTATGAGAACCAAAAGTTACTGAAGAACTTTTAAGGGATAAAAGGATACAAGGGCAACAACTGGCTTTTGAGGCTTTATGGGAGACATAAAAGGAAACCCATAAAGTCTGATCATTAGCCATTGTATGCAAAGTGCATTATAATTTATGGAAACTCAAATTAGAGTCTAATGCTGAAAAAGTAAAAAAGAAACATAGTAACTCAAAACATTTACATTATACATTAAAGAAACCCAGTGGCACCCAAGACTTGGGATATTTACCTGCAAATTCAAATGTTTTAATTAGGCAAGCTTTTCGCCAGCAATTAAAACCAAAGAAAGCAAGAGTTAGATAAAAGCATCTCTTAGAAGACAGGGAGTAGCAAAAGGGGGAAAATGGCAATTGAGAGGAACTTCTGAGGAGTTATTTGTAATTGCTTTTCTGAGAAGTGATCACACACTGTAAGTGAAAAAACAGGTTCATCTTAGTTTTACAATTCTATATTCTTTTCTTCCCTTGTATAAACTATTTTTTTGGTGGTCAAACATAATATTCTAAAATATTTTAAAATGGAGGAAAAAGCAGTTTGATTTGAGCAAATATTTTAGAGTATGTATTCAAATTTTGCTTGTTTTGTAGATGCTGACCTGCTTCCTTCATCACTAACATCAACTTGCATCAAAGCTGACAATCTTAGATTACATTAAGAGACGCTCAATGCCAATGATTATGAAAGCGATTGTTCCACTCTGCTCTAATCATATCACATCTGGAATATTGTGTTTAGTTCTACACAATATATTTTAGGAAGAGCTTTGATAAGTTTGAGAATGTTTAGATGAAGGCATCCAGCAAATTTCAAGAATATGCCATATAAGAATTGGTTCAAGGAACTGGGGAATTTTTAGCCTGGAGAAGAGTAAATTTAGGGAGGACCTAATAACTGTCCAATTTGATTTCTTCTTCTCATCCCCAGGGGGAAGAACTAGGAGCACTAGGTGGAAGTTGAAGAGGTAGGTCAGATGTAAGGAAAAACATCCTATCAATCAGAGTTTTCCCAAAGTAGAAAAGAATATTTTTGGAAGTGATAGTCTCCCCCCTTTAAAGAAGTCTTTAATCAAAGGCTAGATGACCAGTTGTTTGGCGTATAGTAGAAGGGACTTTTGTTAAGACAAGTATGGGACTAGATGATTTCTGATGTCCCTTTCAACTCTGGGATTCTGTGCCTCTCTGAAGACTATCTACTGATTCCTTTGGGGAGGAACTTAAGATCATGTCCCTGTCCATTTATGTTTCTAAACTCTGGATGACTCCTCCCCTATAATAAACAGGCAAGAACTGGACTTATTAGGAATAAATGAGGTAAAAAGAAAGAAATCAATACAATGGAAGACAATGCATTCTTCTTAAAATAGTTGATTATGGCAAGAAATGGGGGAGTGTGAGTTGACCTGATAGATGATTAAGAAAGATTGGAAAGAGAAAATTCACACCATTTCTGGAAAAAGGAGTTTAATATTTCCTTTTTACATGATAGTATTTAGAAGTGTCATGCAAAATAGTAGGTACTAGGTGATGGCTTAATGATCGATTTATTGAAGGAAGTCCACAAAGGCTAAGATTTGTTGAAAGAATAGGGATAGGAATTGAGCCTATGATTTCATTGATATAAGGAACTCCTAGTTAATTAAACTCCCTCTACTAAGCAGGTCTATACCTTTTCTATAATTTGTAGTCTGAGAAGTTTACTGAGGACACTGAGAGGTTACATGACTTGCCCAGTGTCAAACAGTATGTATCAGAGGATAGACTCAAATCTGTGACATTTTGGCCTGGAGGCCAGTTTTCTATCCCCACTGCCATGGTCATCTCTGTTAAAAAGAATAATGGTAACAATAGGTAATATCTATGCTTCACTTCAAGATTTTTGTACATTATCTCATTTGATCTTTATAACAACGCTGAAAAGTATATTCTTATTACTCCTATTTTACAGATAAAGAAAACGAGGCTATTATATATATATATACATACATATAGATACACCTATAATAAGATTTATATGTTGATTTTATTTCCTCAAAATTAATTCTAGCAACTTTTGTTCCTTTTGCTCTATTAAAAATTTTTTTAATATTCTTGTTTTCATTATTTAGGAAGATGGTAGCTAGATACATGCCCCTCTTTCAGAGACAAGCAAAGCATTGAAGCATTCCATAATACTTTACTTCAATTGCCAGTGGTAGGTCCTCTAGTCAAAATAGACACAAAAACTTGAAAACAATTTTGAGTAGTACCTCTGCTTTATCCTCTACATCTAATCAGTTGCAAAATTCAGTTGCGTGTCTATCAATCCTTTCCTTGCGATTCACACTGTCACCTCCCTAGTTCAGACCATCATCACTCCGTGCCTGGATTACTATAGCAGGGATTATCATGAGTTCCTTCTAGTTGGCCTTTCTGGCTGTTCTGTCTCCTCCCTCCAATTCCACATATTGCTGTCTGACTAATCTTCTTTAAACACCACTTTTCTCATACCACTCCCATGCTTAGAACCTTGTGATGTCTACTGATTGCCAACTACAAACTCCTCTGCCTGGCTCACCAAGGTTTTTGATAATCTGGTCCAACCCCACCTATATAACTTTACTGAATTTCTTCCTACTCCTGCAAACATTCTTCTTTAGTCAGTTGGTCTCTTCTTTATTTTATGACCATTCCATGCTGATTTTCCCCTCTGACTTTATGATCATAGGATTTCCTTTGCCTGGAATATTCTTCCCTCTCAGGACATCCAAACTAAATGACTAAATCAAAGTCCAAGATAAAGTTTCATGTTGTCAATAAAACCTTCACCAATTTCAATTCTCATTGATTTTTGCCATTTCTAAAATCCTCAAATGTGTATACTCTTTGACAACAAGATAACGTTTGACTATATTTAGTCTTCTATCATTGACTACTTTTTCATGTTTTTTCTCCCCTCTTCAACTAGATTATAAGCCACTTGAAAGAAGGTTTACATATTACTTCTTCAACAGAGTATAGTGTAAAAAACTCTATAATTGGGAGATAAGACTTTGATTCCAAGTTCAAGTTCCAGCTCTTATTAGCTTCATGACTTTGAACGTGACACAACTTTTTTGAGCCTCAGTTTTCTTTTCTGAATAGTTATAATTTGATTAAATTCAAAAGATTTTTGAACACCAAAATTATAACAAGGCTCTACTAGATGTTGAGCACAAAAAAGATGTGTGTATGTGGAAATACCCTCGAGGAGTCTGAAATTTAGTAAGAGAGTTACAACATTTTCTCTAATTAGTATAATACAGGGAAAGAAAAGAAAAGCGGAAAGAGTCCAAAAGTACCCTAAGAAAATTCAAGGAGAGAAGACTTTCAGCTCAGAGAGAGGGAAAGAAGGGAATCAATGAAAATTTCATGGAGGAGTCAGTAGGTGATCTGAACCTTGAAGGAAAACAAAGATCTCAACAAAATAGAGATGAGATGAGAGCATATTTCCAAGATACTACACAGGTACAGATTTGGAAGTACATGGAACAAGACTGTGGACTATCTTTGTCTAGTTCAGCAGGGCATAATAAAATGCAGCAGAGTAAAATAAAGTTGCTCAAATAGATTGACAGCTGACTTAGGAGATCCTTAAATTCAACCCAATGAATATAACATTTACAATATTGAAAACAGATAGCCGCTGAAGGTTTTTAGGAAGAAGTGTGATACATCCAACCCTCCACCTTAGCGAGATTAGTTTGAGAGCTATGTGGGAGCATGGATTGGAGGTGGACAAGACTGGAAGAAAGGGAATGAGTTAGGAGACTAAGTCAGAGGTAATGAGGCCTTGAACTAGGAAAGTGTCAGTGTGCATTGAGAGGGCAATTTGATTGTAGAGTTTGAGATGGAAAAGTTCTTAGAGTATATAGTCAAAGATTTAGAACCTGAAGTGACCTTATCTAGTATAGCAATATTATGGAAGAGGGAACTAAGACTCGGAAGGGTGAAATGACTTACCCAAGGTCTTGTTTAATCCCTTTATTTTACAGATGAGGAAACTGAGGGTCCTAGATATAAATTAATTTCTCAAGTTTACACATATAATAGATAGTTGAGTTAAAATAAGAATCCAACTCTCCTATTCCAAATCTGTGTCCTTTCTAGTATACCATGCTGCAGATGACCAAGAGAGTTTGGAACCTAGGAAGTTAGGCTAAAATAATTAGGGGTCGTCAATCTGAAAGGGTCAATGATTTAAATGCATAAAATCCTAAAGCATATTTATAGTAAAGATAGATTTCAGAGATAACATGCATAGAGCTCACCTCTACATCAGGGAAATCTCTGTTCCAATGTTATCCCTGACACGTACTAGTTATGTGACCCTGTCAAAGTCATTTAATCTCACAGTCCCACAGGCCACTCACACTAAAAAATTGCGTAACAATTTCCAGTCTTCAGTGATAGAAGGAATTTATTTTCTATGAATTTCTTATGATGAAATTGTGCATCCAGCTTCTTTACCTTCTTTCTATATCTCTGTCTCTCTCTGTGTGTCTGTCTCTTGGTATTTGTTAATCTGTCTATCTCTCTCTGTCTCTGCCTCTCCTCTTTGTCTATATCCATTTTTTTGAGTCTATTTATCTGTCTCTCTATGTCTTTTTCTCAGTTTCTGTCTCTTTCTCCCTCCTTTTCTTTTGGTGTCTTTTCTGTTTCCAAACACACACATACATGCATGCATGCACACATACACAATAGAAGTTGGTATACACACAATACCACAAAGATTTATAGGCAATTATGAAGAGAGAAAACTTCTATAAAATAGTGGATGTAATGGACACAGAAATAAATATGACAAAAGGTAGCATCCATCCTGCTTTTCTACCTGTTCAATTTTTGAACTTGACATTGGTCTAGGTTTCTTTCAGGAAATTGTATAAGTTTTTACTGACCTCCAACTTCCCATGAAAGTAAAGGCCCAGCTTTTCAATATTAATATTTTGGCACTGCTGCTATGTGACAGAAAGACATGGAATATCATTGCATCTGAAGAACTAAAAATGAGTATCACATAGAGCGTACATAAGCAGGGTGCAGTATATAACCTATGAGGAACTTCAAAGAAGAATAGGAATAAAGGATGACATTGAAAAATATTCAGTTATTAAGAGAAGGATGAGTTATGTGGCAAGAGCAAGAAATGACTTCTATATCTAGAGTGCTCCCTTGGTACCTTCCTGTTGTTAGGACAAAGTGAAGAACCTACAGAACACTGGGTCGATCCCCTGAAGTGGACTTTGGGAGGACATGGACAAAAGCTGCATTGGGTGGGCAGATATGAATGGGTTGGGATCTTCATCTTTGAAGGAAATGCCTGAATTGATAAGATCTCAGATTTATTTGTGTATTTTGAAAGAAAAAAAAGAAAGGCTGATAGAGGAAAAAGGAGAGAGTTAGACAAATTGCCTTAAATAAATTTGAGTAGGAGATCACTTTTATTAGAAAATGTTCGAAGAGAAATATCTTTCTGGACCCAGGGTCTGTAAATAAGGCGTGTAGATACATACAATTAATATAGACTCTGTGATGTTGGGTGAGTGACCTACCCTCTTCGTTCGTCAGGAAAATCCTCTAGGATTTGTCTACTAAGTCATAGAAAAGTTGTATGCCATTTCTAAATTGTTTGAGGGAATATCAGCATTTTGAGCTCTCAAAAGTGAGGAAATTAATGATGATGATGATGATGATACAAAGCTAGCATTCCCTTAGTGCTTTCTTGTTTGCAAAGTGCTTACCATATATCTTATTTAACCCTAGTAACAATCCCATAAATGAGATGTGATTATTGTATTCATTTCAGTAATGAGGAAACAGAGGCTGAGCAATTAAATGACATGCTGAGGACCACAAAGCTGGTAAATTTATGAGTCAGGATTTGAATTTAAATCTTCCTGGCTCCAATTCTAGGACCCTATCCATTATGATAGACTAGAAATCACAGCTACTTGAAATATTCAATTACATGCCAACACCCACACAGACACACACTTGCAGATACATACACACATGAACAACCTCATAATGAATCATTTATAAATACGGCTTACACAGAACAAAAGGTTCTGAGATATGATATCTTCTATTTCTAATTCCAAAATTACTAGTGAAGTAGATGCCCATACCTTATGGCTGAATTGAAAGAATACTAAATTTGGATTCAGGGGATCTGACTTCTAGACATACTTTTCCATTTAATGCCTGCATGATTTTAGGCAAATTGTTTAATCACTTTGGACCCAAGTTTTCCCATATGCAAGTCAGGATAGAGGGGGTGGGCTACATAAATTCTGAGGTCCTTAGTTAGCTAGAAGTGACAAGAGAAGAAAATTAAATAGTCACATCAGTGTGGGAGCAACATGGCTGACTTCATGATAACATTATATTGGGAAGACATCATAGAACAGAAGCAGAGAAATCAAGTAAAATCACTGAATATTTGAGTTAGAAGGACCTCTAAAGTCCACGAGTCTGACCTGCATATAAACAAGAATATTCTCTACAACATCTTCAGCAAGTGGTCATACATACAAATTTTACCTGAAGACCTCAAATAAGGAGGACACCATTACCTCCAAAGCAACCTATTCCATTGAATTTCATTCAGTTCTAAATATTAAAAAAAACTTGTAGACTCATATCAAGAATAAAATCTTCTCTTATTCAATTTCTCCCCAAATTTCCTTATTCTAGTCCATTTTCTACATGACAATATCACATGTATTGACCTCCTTAAACCTTTTTTTCTAATTCAGTCCAAACACCCTTAATTTCTTAAATAATCCTCATGTAGCACAATCATGAAGCTTTTCACTATCTTGGTTGCTCTCCTTTGGACACTTAAGATTATCCACACCTTTCCCTAGATATAATGTCCAGAACTGATGTAGCAGGAACTTAATAAATCTTGAATTGAATTAAACACAGTACTCCTCATGTATTCTGATCATGGCAGAATGCTTTGGGGCTATCATCACCTCTCTCCTTCTTCTGATCACCATGCCTCTCCTAATACAGCCTAAGATCTCATTAATTTTTGCTTGCTTTAGGCAAGTCACACAGGGACTCCAGTTTACTGTAATTTATTGCAGATTTTTTTTGACTTTTGGGGAAGATTTTGGTTTACTTTGATTTATTGGACAACACATACTTGTTGATTTTTCTTTTAATAAAATTAAAAAAAGATTCTGTGCCCATAGTGTTTGTAAGTGGGTAGTTGGTATCTACTAGTTTTCTAAAAGGAGGTAAGTCTAGTGAAAAGGTTTTCTTAGTTTTCTGAGTAGAACTCAATCCAAGAATGTTGAAGATGCACTATTGGGCAAGGAGAAAAAGTAAAGTGGTTACTAGACTTCCCAGATAAAAGCAAGAGTAATAGCCAAAATTGGGGAGTAAATTATCCTGGTCAGTTCTGAAGTGTAAAATCCTTATAATTTAGACATCAAGGGATCTTGTGTGCACACACTGATCTGAAATCAGTACTCCCATTTCAAAGTTTTTCACTAAGGATTGGTTTTGGATACCTTGTTTGAGGTGTTGTTTTTTCTGTGATTCTGACAAAAAGAAATGTAGCAAATGTAGTCCCTCTTCCAACAAAGCAATTCATAAGCATCCACTAAAATTGATCCAATAACTTTATATCTTATTTATCTACATCATATATACTATATGTGTTATATGTGAATCTATGTATGCATATGCATATATGTATATGTATATATATATATATGTACATATATCTCAATCAGTGATTCCATTGGTATAGGGAGTTTTCCTGAGAAGGCAACGTTTTCTACCAGTATGACTCAGTAACTTCTCTAAAGGTGATGATGTTGGAGAATTGCCTAGGGACACTAAGATGTTATGCTGCCTCTCTAGACATAGAATATTTATATAAATTTTCATGTATTTCTATATACATGTACACATTGTATATGTGCCTATATATACAAAAGGTCATCCAATGGAAAAGCAAATGGCAATCCACTCCTATATCTTTTTCAAGAAAACTCCATAGAAGGGCCTAGCATACTATGGTCCACTGAGTCACAAAGAGTTGGGCATGACTGAACAATAAATGTATGTAGTTATATATGTATAACAAAAGGCATTTAGGAAACTTATAGGGTTCCCTCCTTAAATATATACTAAATTTTCTTTTTTTGTGCTATTTTATTTTTAAATTTTTTATTTTTCCCCAATTACAGATTTAAACAATTCTTCAGCATTTTTTTTAGGTTTTGAGTTTCAAATTCTGTCTCTCCTTCCCTCCCCTCCTCCTTCAAGATGGTAAACAATCTGATATGGGTTTTACATGTGCAATCATGTAAATCATTTCCATATTAATTATTTTCTACAAGAAGACAGAAAGAAAGAAAAAAAGAAGGAAAGAGGAAGGGAGGAAGGAAGAAAAATAATATGCTGCAGTCTGTATTTGACAATATCAACTTCTTTCTCTGAAGGCGGATACCATGGTTCATCATGAGTCCATTGGAATTGTCTGAGATCTTTGTATTGGTGAGAATAGCTAAGTCATTTACAATTCTCTATCATAAAATATTGCTGTTACTATTCACATTCTCCTGGTTCTGCTCACTTCACTTTGCCCCAGTTCATGTAAGTCTTTCCAGGTTTTTTTTAAATCATCTTGCTTGTCATTTCTTATAGCACAATAATATTTTATCACAAGCACATACCACAGCTTATTCGGCCATCCCGCAATTGATGGCCATCCCCTCGCTTCACAATTCTTAGCCAAACATAAAAAGCTGCTATCAATATTTTTGTGCAAATAGGTCCTCCCTGCCGCCAATTTTTTAATTTCTTTGGGATACAGACCTAGAAGTGGTATTGCTAGATCAGAATATGCACAGTTTTATAGCCCTTTGGGCACATATACTAAATTTCATTACACTTCATCAAATATGAAGTTACAAATTCTCTGTCACTTGTTACTATCACAAATTGGCATGGCATGTAATATCAGAGGCTACTTAGCTGAATTTTGAAGGTGACTAAATTCTAGTAAATTCTAGTGGGTAGATTCTGCATTTAGGATCAAAACATGATGTGAATTCAGATCCATTCACCAAGCTAGAAGCAGTGGTACTGAAACTTAGCTGGAGACATGAAAATACACCTCCTCTTAGAAGTGACATGTTAGTGGTATCAGTTATCTCTCATTTTGCTTTCCTGAATTTCTTGTGTGTTTGCAAAATCAAGTTAGCATACAAGTATTAAGTGTCTACTCTGTATCAGGAACTGTGCTATGTCCAGGAGTTACAAAGAAAGGAGAAAAAAATCCACAATGCCTGTTTTCACAGTCCTCACAGTCGTTTATGGGAGACACCATGCAAACAACTTTGAACAAGTAAGAGACATACAAAATAAACTAGAAATCATTTCAGAGGGAAAGTACTAAGATGAAACATCATACTTGTGTAGTTGTATCTCACTGATGGGTATTAGTGTTTTCTTCTTACTTTTTACATTTGATCCTGTCCTTTTCCTGGTTGCCCCTCCCAGATTACTATGCTTGTGTTAAGAATTACCTATATGTGCTCTGAGAAAATACAATAATAACAATAATAGCTATCATTTGAAAATGCTTTTTTTGGCATTTAGCAAAAGAAAGCATTCAGTAGTGATAGTCATTGGAGCTGGTTATTCTATTTCTTAGTTTAAAGAATATGTAAAGGAGTTTATTTATTCTCACCTCTTTATTATATCTCATCATACCACTGTAAATTGTCATGATTATTTTCTATTGAAAATGGAGAAATGTAACATTATACTGTCCATTATTTTCATAAAATGTTTTCCCAAAGTTAGAATCAAATCTTAGGAGATCTTTTTTCAAGATACACATATAGTTTATATCCTTCCTTGTGTTTTACTTTCTTTATCAGAAAAATCTACAGAAATAATTACTACTTACCTTCCCAGAAGATAAATTATGAGGATTATTAAAATAATTTATGTAAATTGCTTTGATGTCAGAAGAAAGGCACTAGAAACCTATAAAAATATACCGTGTCTTAAAATCTGTATTGGTATAGCATTTTAAAGTTTATCTTTCCCAAAAAGATGCAATTCTAGCATACAGCACAATATATCAAAATCCACAGATCTTGTTTTAAAAAAGTAGAATCAATACTAGTTTAATTAGTTAAAGAGACAGATCAAGAATCACCTCTCACAATTTTCCTTGAGGTTTCCACAGGCCCAATTTACAAATTTCTTTTTATTTGTATTGTACTTTTGTATTTTCATGTCTTATACATCATAGGTACTTGATAAATCCTTGTTTAGTTGAAGTGGATGGGACTTGTTTGACCTATTATTTTAATTTAAGAAATAAGAACTACTGAAAAACTGGATTTATGTTTCAGCTAGATAATACATTTATGTCAATCAAAATCAAAAGAGAAAAGCAAAAAGAATGAAATTAAAGGATTTACACAGTTAGGTTGATTTATTCCTCCCTTTAGCTGTTAGAAGAAGAAAAGGGGAAGACATAGCCATTTGGGGGTGGAGGTGTTCACAAATTCTTCTGTCTTCTACTTGACCACAAAATAAATTAGGAAATTACTTCCTAGATCAAGTTGGTAGAAACTGAGATTCAAGTCAAGTCAAGAAGCATTTATTATTATATTCTAGGCACTGGAATAAATACTGAGTGTACCAAAAAAAGCACAGTTTCTGCCTTCAAGAAACTCACTTTCTAATAGGTGAGACAATATACAAACCATTATGTACGTACAAAATATGTACAGAGTGGATTAGAGGCAGTCTGAGAGGGAAGTCACTAGTGTTAAAGGCAATGAGAAAAGGCATCTTGCAAAAGTTAGTTTTCGAACTGATACTTGAAGGAAGCTGGAATGCAGAGGTATGACTGGAGCAGCCTTTGAAAAGCATCATATATCTTGGGTCATACTAAGTTTTAAATGAATATTTGACCTAAACATAAAAGACCATAGCTTTTAAAAATAAAATGTAATGAGAGAACAGAAGGATATACTTTTCAAGACTATGGCTGAAGGAAAATTTTTAATTAAACTAGGCATAGAGCTGATCATAAAAAAACAACTCCATGAAATTAAAAATAAAACTTTTGCATTAGTAAAACCAAGACAGTTATATTAAGAGAAGTGATTCAAGGAAGTAAAAATCTTTGTAATACATATCTATGATAAAAATATGATATCTAAAGTTATAGAAAGTTGGCACAAGTTAATAAGTCGAAGAATCATTCTGCAATAGATAATTGGTCAGAGTATATGAATAGTTTTAAGAAAAAGAAATGCAAATGATCAATAGAAATATGAAAGTGTGCTTAAAACACATGTAACATAATAAACACAAGGAAAACCCTCTGTGTTTTTACATTGTAAAAATTGGCAAAGATAAAAAACAATCGATATTTGAAGAAGATGGGTGCTAATATATTATTACAGATTAGTCCAACATCATAGAAATCAGTGTTTAATTACTTTTGAGCAAAGTCATTACATCCACATTCACACAACTAGGTATATAACACCAATTAGGCAATGAAACAAAGTTCTAATTAGGACAAAATATTCATAGTAAGACTTTTTGTAGTACAGAAAACTACTATAGAAAATAACGTGTGTCCACTGAAAGGGGCTGGGTCAGCAAATTGTGCTACATGATAAGAATGGGATATTTCTGTGCTGCAAAAAATTATGAAGATGAAGATTTTCAAGAAATCTGGGGAAATTTGTACAAAGTGATGTAGAGTGATGAAAGCTGCACTGAGAACAATATAAGCAGTGCCTGCAATGATTTAAAGAATAGGGACAGAGAACTCCCAGATGGTGAAATTCCTTCTACCAGTGCAATTCAACAATTTCTTTGTAATTTATCACCTAACAGAATTGCCTACAACACTGAAAGTTTAAGTGATTTACTAAGGATTAAAAAAAAATGACTAGGTGTAAAAGATAATTGAATTAAAGTCTTCCTGGCTCCAAGGCCACATCTCTATTGTACAATGCTGCCTCTATAAAATTTAACTAACAATTCTTTAAAAAGTGATCAAATTCTTGAGGATTGTTCCAAATTTCTGCTAGACAGAATCATAAAAATAGCTTTGGGATGTAGAAAGTTCCTCAGCAAACATTTTGCCCAGTTTCTCTCATTTTACAGAAGAGGAAACTGAGGATGAGAGGTTAAATCGCTGTCCCAAATTGCATAGGTGGTAACATAGTATCAAGTACTGACTACAAATTTGGGCTTCTTGGACTGTTCCATGATGTTGCCAAAACGTTAAAGCAGCGCTACAGATTAAATGTTCCATGATGAGTTATTATCTCCAAACTTGCTCCTCATTTTGATATTTTTATTTTTTAAATAAAATTTTATGGCTATTTTTTAATGTCAGTGTTATATCACTTAAATTTTCTTCTAGTAACTCTCCTCCTCACAAAGAGTTGTTTCACACAATAAAAAAAAGATAAAAGGAAAGAGGGCTAATAAGACAAACAAATTACCAAAAATACATAAAATTTCTTATTTTTCATAATGCTACAATACATTAAATCACATATAAAAGCTTAGAATCATTTTTTACTCTAACATTAATGCAAAATTGCCCCTCTCTCACATAAAGAGAAAATTAGAATATTTATTAATGATTTACTATATATACAGATACAGGGATACATGCTAGGTATACAAATATAAGTAATGAAGATAGTCTCTGCCCTCAAAGAACTCATACCCTTATAGAGGGAAGATAACAAATAAAGAAATTTTTATATACTTATGTCTATTTTATATCATAAATATTTTGTACATATGCCTTATCATCCATATTACATTGTCAGTTCCTTGAGGGAATCAAGTTTAAATGATTAACTGGGAGCCTCAAATATGTTTTTACAAACTCCTTTGCACTTAATTTATAGGAGGAAGAAGTAAACTAATTAAATGAAAATAACATTCCTTAGAATTTTCTATATTATTTTACTTTACAGTGTTCTACATAGAAACTCATATTGAAAATAATTATTCTAGAGTACTGAAAAATCTTATAAGTCAAAGTTTGGATTGTATTCAACATGATCTACTTAATAAAGCAGGAAAGATAGAAAAAAATATTCCAGCAATGTTTTCAATTTTTGAAAAATCTATAGAGAAAAGAAAGGAAAAGATAATGGTTATATGGTGATGTCAAACTCAAATAGAAATGAAGGGCTCTGGGAATCATATTTACTTCGAAAGCCACACATTAACAATATCTTTCTTATACTGTATTTCTATTTATTTTGTTAAATGTTTTCCAGTTATATTTTACTCTAGTTTCTGTCACACTTGGTTGTCTGAACAACATGGAGTTAGCTAGAAAAATGAAATTAACTAGCAGTCTCCATTTCCTGAGCATTTTGGAAAATTTGAGTGCTATCGCATTTCCATTGCTAGATATTATGCCATAAAATCACTCGTTTCAATGATGGTAAATGGACAATAGTCATAGATAGTTTCATTACAGATTAAGTGTTATCAAATATTTCATTTCTGTAAAGGGTAAAAAGCAAAATGGCCCCTAATATTTTGATTTGACATGAAGATAAATATAGAGGGTGGAATATAGTTCAATTTCAAAATTTTATACCCTGGAGACATTGCAAAGAAATGAACTCTTTTCCCTAGTGAATGGATATACTCTCTTAAGTAAACAGTAAGGAGTACTGTGTTTTTTTTTTTCGATTCTCTGTATAGAATGACATGTTAAATATGACCAAACATCCCTTGTCTTAAAAAAAAAGTCTTCATTGGACCTATACCTTTCCTGTCTTATCCAGCCTAAGTCCTTGAAAAGACTATTTAGATGCACTGCCTCGACTTTCTCTTCTTTCATTCAGTCTCCACCCCTTTTCATTATTGTTTCTGAAATCATTGCTTAACTGAAACCGCTTTCTCCAAATTTGTCTACCAAAAATAGTTTTTGTTCAATACAAGTTTTTATTCTTATTTTTTTGTTTTTATATCCTCATAGTTATCCCAGTTCTCTCCGTTGTCCTCCTAGAGATCCATTCAATAAAACAAATCGTGTGTGTGTGTGTGTGTTTAGAGAGACTAAAATAAAACATCACAACTGATAAATTCATTGAAAAAGTTCCAAAACATGTACGAAATGACTGCGGTCCTCCCATCTCCACAAAGGGTGGTTTGATGGTGTTGTCTCTTATAGTCATTTGAGTCATCTTGGTTTTTATACTTTTGTTATATCTACTTTTGATTTGTTGGTGTGCGGTTGTTCTTTTCCATTGCCAGTTTTGCAATTATTGTCTTCTTGTGGTATATTATTGTATTGTCTGCTTACTTCACTCTGTACGAATTCATATAGATCTTATTTAAACTATTGTCAAAATTAGTATCTTTGTTATTTCCCTAGGATTTTCTAAATATGAAATCAGATCATCAGGAAATAAGGATAGTCATATTCTCTTTATCTATCTTTAGATATTTAATTTCTTTTTTATATCTCATTGATATTACTAGCATTTCAAGAACTGTATCAAATAATAGGGAGGAGAGTGGACATTTTTGCTTCACTCTCATATTTTTTGGACAAGTTACATATGGCGATCCTTTATATATGGTACTTGCTTGTAGTTTTAGAATTTAATGATATTATAAAGGTCTTTCTGTACATATACTTCGTTGGGTTTTTAGTATGAGTACTGTACTTTTTATGTAGTTTTGAAGTTTTGGTTTTTAACATAGTTATGTTGATACTTTTCCTAATGATGAACCATCCTTTCATTCCTGATATAAATCCCACTTAGTCATGATGAATGATTTCTTGGATAAATTGCCATAATCTCCTAAAACAGGGGATAATAAAACACTGAAAGAAACTATAGGGTAATAACATCATTATTGGGTCAATGTTCATTAATGATATTGGCACAGAGATTTCTTCATTCTTTCTTTCTTGTATTAGGTATTGTTCTATATTTGTCTCATAAAAATTCTTTAGGGTGTCTTCCCCCAGTTTTGGAGAATAATTTCTGATGCAGAGGTACCAAGTGCTCTTTAAATTTTTGATAAAACTCTCCTGGAGATATATTAAGATTAGGATTCTTTTTTTTTTTTGATAGCTCATTTACAGCTGAATCTATTTCCTTTTCTGAGTTTGGGTTATTTAAGATTTCTGTTTGACTTTCTAAAAGTTGAGTATTTTATATTTTTGAAGGTACACCTCTATTTCTTTTGTGTTCTCAGTTTCATTAGCACATAACTGTAAAAATATGTTTGGTTTATTCTCTTATTTCTTTTAGTTTTGCTATGATGTCATTTTGCTCTTTTTAATGGATTTCTCTTCTTTAAAGTCATATTAGTAAGAGTTTATCAATCTTCTTACTCTATAAACACAGGTTTTAGTCTTATTTATCTTTTTTATTTCCAATTTATTTATTTCTCCTCTAATTGCAATATCCCTTTTTTGTGCTTAGTTTCAGTTTGGCTACTTGTCTTTCTAATTTTTAATGAATGTTTGGTTCATTAATTCTCTCCTTTTCTATTTTGTAATACATCTTTGTAGGGATATGATTTTCCATCTGCAGATTGCTTTAGTTTTTTTCTCAGAAAACTCACCATCTTGATTTATTATTATCAATTTCTTTTAACAAATTTATTACTTCTATGACTTTTCTTTGACTTTTTCTTTGAAATAAATATTTGGAATTTTACTGTTGTCACCCTTTCAATCTGTCCTTTTGTTTGTATTCCCAGAGCCAGTTATTACTTTCGTTGTGAAGATGTATTACTTATTTCTCCCTTTTTGTTTATAGCATGTCTGTGACTTAATACATGGTCAATTTTTGTAAAAGTTACATATAGTTCTGAGAAATATATATGCGTGTGTGTGTGTGCGTGTGTGTGTGTGCGTGTGTGTGTATCTCTCTGTCTCTCTCTCTCTTTCTCTCCCTCTCTGTCTCTCTCTCTGTCTCTCTCTCTGTCTCTCTCTCTACATATATATATATATATATATATATACACACACACACACACACACATACACACATATGTGTTTGTGTGTACTTTTCCAGGGCCATTGATAAAATGCCATAAGTCTTTTAACTTTAGTTTCTCCAGCATTTTGTTCAATTTAATAATTTTCCTTTCATTAATCTTTCTGTTAGAATTATCCAAAGCTGAGAGAGAATGGAAGTGTCCTGTCAGTGTTGCATTCCTAAGTCTTCTTGTAGCTCAGATATTTCCTCTATGAACTTGGATGCTAAGGCATTTGGAGTATATATGTTAATTACTGATACTGGTTTGTTGTCTATCACTCCTTTCATACTAACAGTTTTCTTCTTTATCTTTTAAACAAAATTTTCAATGCTTGTTTGTGTTTTGTTAGAAAGCATCCCTGCCACTCTTGCTTGGTTAGATTCACACGATGCCTAGTATTTTTCCTCCATTCTCCAGTTTTGTTTTTGCATGTGTTTCTTTTAAAATGTGTTTCTTCTAAGCAACAGATTTTAGGGTTTTTTTTTCTTATCTAATCTGTCCCTCTTTCAATTTTTATAAGATAGTTTAATTCATATTTAAAGTTCTGAGAGTTAGATTTATATTTTCTCTCAATTATCTCTAATGTAGTTTTATTCAGGTTATGAATTTTCTCCCTCTTCTGTTCTAAACACTGTACTGTATTCCTTCAGACACTGTAGCTTAATTGTATTTAAGGTAGTCCTGTTCCTACGGTCTCTCTTCCTCTCTCACCTAATCCCCTCCTCTCATTTGTTACCCCTTTCCCTTTGAGGTTTTCCTTGTTAATTCCCTTTTCTCTCTTACTTTTATCTGGTTATATGATTCTTCTCCGTTTTTTCCTCTTAATTAGTCAAATAGATTTTTTCCTCTTTCTTTCTTCCCTTTAATATTGCCCATTAATTTTTAAATTTCATTTTTGAAGCCCTTTAAAAAGGATTTCTCTCACTCTCTACATCATTGATTCTCTCTTTCTGTCTTTTCTAGACCTCCATTCTCTGATTTATGACCCTTATAATTATTTATTCTCTCTCTATTTTCTGTATTCCTTATGCAATCAAAATTTCTAAGGTATCCACCCTAGGTTCTCCTCTATATGTGGTTTTGATAATTTTCTTTTAAATTTACCCTACAGATTCCCCTTTGTGATTGTGCCTCCTTTCCAGACTAATGCTATCTATTGCAGGTATCAGACAGAACACTGCTGCATGTTAGGGTCCCTTCCTCACAGGTCCCTAAATCATGCAATCCATCACTGACCTATACCTCCACCTCACTACTTTTTTTTTAACATTTGTCTCGAAATCTCAACCTATGCTCTCCCACTCCCCCAGGTTCCACTTGCTCTCAAGTGTTCCAATTCCCCCCTGCCCCAAGTTTGGGCAAGTTGACTTTCTAAGCTCCAAATTCCCCAGATTACACCGAGTACAAGGTCCCCATCTCCCTTCGTAGACCATTTCTTTTCACCCATAGTAGGATTTAGCAAAGGAACACACTCAGATCACCATACCAAGACCTACTTCCTTCATTTTCCTCATTTCCCCCTTCCTTTTCACTCATTCCTCTGCAGGCTCTTTTCTTTCTGAGACCACAGGAATCACCTTCCTCTCATTGCTGACCTTTGATTTGACTCTCGCAAATCATACATTTCTCTCTGTTCCTCTCCTTTCTCTTCTCACGTACCTCCCCAGGTTGTCATGTGGTTCCACAAAAAAAAAAAAAAAAAAAAATATTGATTTATCTTTAGGCAGTGCATTGCCCATTTTCATCCATAATGTCCCAGGCCTGCCTCTTCACTGCTACCATCAACTTTGTCTCAATGTATTCATTTAGAAAGACATCCATTATTGGTACTTCTGCTGTGATTCTGTTACTGCTATTCTCCTTGGCCACTGAATTTTTTTATTCCTCCTGAATTTCTTTTTCTTTGTTGTGTTTGAGAAGAAAGTAGTCTCTTCAGTTAAGGTGTTCTTTCTAAAAAAAAAAAATTCACATGCTTCTTTATTATTGAATATCCATCTTTTCTTTTTCTTTCCATTTATGTTTAATCTTGTATTTGCAGAGTAGTTGTATTTTATTTGAATTTCCTTCCCATTATATTTGAAAGTCCTTCTCCTGATCATTTGCAAAACTTGTTTCTGAACTGAATTATTAAATTTAACCGCTATGCATTTTGAAGTTTTCAATCCTGTATAATTTTCTGGATGTGATCTATGAATTTTTCCAACTGACATTTCATTTTCTGTACCCAGAAGTTCTGTGCAGTTTTTTTCCCTATTATTGTAGTGTTAAGGTTTTTGTTTTGTTTTTTTTTAGTTTGTCCTATTGTATTCTTTTAGGAGATCTGTGATCCATACCTTGCTTCTACAAAAGATACACATGTAATGAGAAGCATCTTGTCTTTGAAATCAGTGTGTTTTGTGTGCATAGTGAGCATATTTTCTTTTTAATATTTTTTGCTTCTCTTGTTCTAGATTTTCCTTCATTTTTGCACATTTCCATTTCTTATCTCTTGCTCACTCTTACGTTTCGTTGCTGAAATTTGCCATTGAAGATTCCAGGTTTTCTATTTTGACTATTTTTTTTCTTGTGGAGGCCATAAATTCTGCTCTCATAATTCTCCTTTCTCTTTTGAACCCCACAAAACCAGTTTTCACATTTTGCTCACATTTCGTAGAATCCTACGTCTCATCAAGTGTTGTATCATTTTACTTTGTTTTGTAGCATTTATTACTAGATGCCTGAATTTGTTTATTAGATATAGAGGCCATATTTCTTTCTGATGTTAATGTTTTCCATGTTGATTTATGTTCTTATGTTCAAGTTCTTTGAGTTTTCTTCTTCCTGAGATCTTTGGGAACTTCAGTCGTTTTCCCCCCTATATTTTTTCCCCTGTTGCTCACTTTGTAAATCTCTCCCCTCTGATGGTGGCTTCTTTAGGGGATAGGTCTTAAAGCTTCTCAATCTCTTCCAATTCTGGAAAATTCATAGTTTGCTAGCCTATGTCTCTGCCACAAGGGACTTTTTGGGGGAAACAGAAAGGGAAAAACTAGACTCAGGATTTTTGAGTGGTCCTCAGGCTTACTAGAGTGTGGCATAGCTTATACATGTGTGCGTGTACACACACGCATACACACACACACACGCACACACACACACACACACACACACACACACACAATGTCTAACTTAGTGTCCAGCCCCAATGACTCTTTTCTTCAATTCTCTGACCTAGCTACTGAGTGTTCAGAGAGGCTACTGCAGGAGCAGTTCACATATTTTTAGTGTTGTTGCCTTGCCTGTTGTTGTACTGCCTCTGGGATGTTTTTGCTACTGAAGGGTTTTTCACAGCCTTGGCTAAGGGTCTCCATGGCACTGGAAAAAGGGAGAAGAGATATGATGTAGCATTGGGTTATGTTGCAAGATTCCAGGTCCTTGGATCTATTAATGCAAAAATAACTGAAGTCATTTTACTTTTAGTTCATGATTTTTGTTTTAAAGAGGTTTGAGAGATCATGGAGCTCAGAGAATATGTCTAGTTCTCTTTCTTGTTACTTATGTGACTTTTCAGTGATATTTTAAGTTCCAAATTTGATAGTCTTTCCAGTCAAAATCCTTTCAATCTATCTGCTTCATTTCACGCTATTGACTACCTTGTCTCCATCGATGATGTTTTCCTCTCAATTTTTTTTCTGACATTTCTCTATCCTGGTTCTCCTTCTTACTAGTGTGACCCCTACTTCTCATGTTCCTTTGCTGACTCATCATCCATATCATGTCCTCTAACTGTGCATGTTCTCTCTACATGCTCTGTGTTTTGATAGACTCTTCAGAAGCAATGGGTCCAATTATTATCTCTAAGAAGATGACTCAAAGAAATCTTTCTAAATATCTAAATAAATAAATAAAATGTATGTATGCAAGAATTACTCGTATCCCCAGGACCTGGAACAGTGCCTGGAATATCATAAGGCCTTAATAAATGCTTCTTGGTGATTGATTGATTGAAATACTAAATTGCTGCTGTCAGGTCAGAGGCCCCCTATTCCAGGACTTGAGAGTATATCATAATTATAAAAATGACTTGTTGATATAGTAGGGGCACATCTGGTTACCCAGACACATGGCTGTTAGGCTTCAGCAACAATTATGGTGCTGATTATGGAAAGCTATCTGAGTGTCAGATTACTGTCAAACTTGTGCCTGTATCCTGGGATTGTATTAGACTGGGCAGGATGGTTAATGAAGGATATGTGAACTATAGGGAAGAAACCTGATGGCATTAACAAGTCTTCTCATGGCCATAGAAAATACATGTCACTGGAGCAAAGAGAAGGAATGATCATATGGATGAGTCTGCAATAGTTTCCCTAAACCTAGGACCTCACCTGAATTCTGATGATCATGAAAACAGTGGTATGACTCCCTGAATACCGATGTCTATATACTTTCATGCTGGTTACTGAAACCAAGTTAAGACAAGATTATTGACTCTCCCTTCACTTTTTCCACCCATGAAGGGGAAGGATATTATTCTCCCTCTCATAAATGTTTCCCCTGGATTTACTTCTTTACTATGGGAGGTTATATGTATTTTCTAAAATTTTCTAATATCTATATAGGGAGAATTTACTAATAATTATTCTATCATTAACTTATTTTTTCATGGGTTACTTTGTTTTGTTGTCTTAATTAAATACTTTACTATTTGATTTATCATTCCTCCATGGTCTATGAATAGAGAATGCACCTGATTGGGCTAAAGATCTATTTACATAATTGTTTATCCCAAACACCACCATTGCTGGTTTCATTCAAGTCAATAAGAATTTATTAGGTGCCTACCATGTGCCATTCACTGTACTAAATGCTGGAGGTAAAAAGGAAAAAAAAACACATTCTTTCCTCTCAAGAGCTCATAATTTAATAATATGGAAAACAATAGCAAACAACTGTATATAGACCATATATAGAGAGAGAGGATAAAATGAGCTAATCTCAGAGGGACGGCACTAACATCAAGGAAGTTTAAAAAAGACTTCTTGGAAAAGGTAGCATTTTAGTTGAAACTTGAAGGAAGTCAAGTGTTGGAGAAGAGGTAGGAAAAAATTCCAGGCATGGAGGACAGCATAAAGGAAATATATCAGACATATGTATATATATATATATATATATATATATATATATATATATATATATATATATATATATATATATATATATATATATATAAAGGATATATATATCCTTTCTCTCAAAATTGAAATATCCTCAGGTGTTTCATAAATAGCACTGTGCAATGAACAGAGATATCAAGGATTTAACACAAATGAACTTGTAAAAAAATATACCAATATTTAATTCTGAAGTTCATAGAAGAAAGTTTAATCAATGTTTCTGACTTCTGGAGAATTCCCCTTTTATTCTCTTGAATATATTTCTACAGAATGTCCCCCAAAGTCTTAGAACAGTTTTCAATTGCTTTCTTGGCTATTACAACTTACAACTGCACCAAAACTTTTGGAATATCCTATATTCCCTGAATGTATGATGAGAAATTGAACTTATCTTACCAACAGCACTTTCCATTAATAACCATAAGGTGATTCCCTCCCTCAGGTTTCCAGCTCTATGTCTTCTTGGACCAGGAGATGGGTGGAGAGGGACAATGGAAGGTGAGACTGTGCAATTTGTCTCACTCTGGATACTTTCTCATCTCTCCTGACAGCAAAGTGAACTCAGGTTGAGCAAATTTTGCTATGTAGATTATAGAGGTATTTTTGCCCAGGTAGTATAATACTTTGATTATAAGTTTGACAAACTCCTAGAACATAATATAAAATGTGTCTACATCCTCCTAATCAAATGATTATAGAATTATGTAGAATTAAGTGCTTATGATAGATTTATGGGTTGCCCTTGGAGTGAGAAGGCAAGGGGAAGAGTTGAGTCCAAATCTCAATATTTATGAAGTAGAAACAATCTTAGTTATGCCACCTTATTTGTGTTACCTTATCCACATATTTTGAATTTGCTTCCAAAGCTTTTACTTCTCCATTTAATTTTTCCTCATGTGTACCTGTGAAGAACTGGGTGTATGGAAAGGTTCCATGTTTTCTCGTTAGAGGGCTACAGTGATATTTCCAGGGACTGTATTCCCTAGAAAAGGAAAGCAGTGTCTTGGTTCCCTTGGTTGCACCAGCACTGACAAAGACATACTGTAATTAAACAGCCTGTGTGCAGCTTCATAAAACATATGGGAAACAATCACTTGTTTTATTTAGGATAGGGAGCTGCTGTGCTGAGAATCTGTACTGGCTTTGTCTAAGGCTTTAGTCATGAATATAAATTCATGGGCAAATGTCAGGTGGCAAAGGAGGAAGAGTTAGTCACAGAACCAAAAACAGTGCGAATTTTAGGACGTTAGCCATGGTAAATGTTGTTTCCTGAAGGTGAATTTCAAAATAACCAAACAGCCTCTTGTAGGCAGGGAGAGGGAATGGAGAAGGAAGAGGGGGCCATGTGCAGCTCTCTTGCTGTAATAGAATGCAATTAACACAATCAATTAGAACTTTCTTCTATCAGTGGGAATTGATGCCTAACTTGGGAATGATTTCAAGGACTTATCTTGCCATCTGATGCCTCAAAAGGAAAATGGCATTAGGTAAAAGGAGAAGCTGGCTGCAAACATAACATAAAACACTGGCATTTTCTAATAGGATTCCACTAGTGTTAGTTTGTTAGCAGCTACTCTCTGTAACTGAGCCCTAAAATAAAGGCTCACTAGAAGCAGTAACTTTACACAGCCAACAGTATGAGTATAATGACAAAAACCTGGTTGCATTCTCTATTGTAATGACTTATGCCACCATGGATAATGTAATTAGATGACTTTAAAGTAAAAATCTTAGTTCTCTTTGAGAACTAAGTAACTGTATAGGATACTTATAGTATAGGTAGATAGTTTAATATATAGATGTATATCAATAAAAATGCTCATGGACAGTGAACTGGACTTAGAATTGAATATAAAGAGGAAAATACAATGAATGGATTTGTACATGTACAATACTTTTAATGATCCAAAGCTTCCCTCAGGAACAAAAAAAATTTTAAAACACTATATATCTCTTATTCTTATGGGGCTGCAAGTCACAGAACATCATAGTCCCTGAAAAATTATAGTTGAGAGTTTATCCTAATGTAATTAATAATGAAAGATTAACACTGGTTGTGAATGGGCTGCAGTGCATTAATGGAGGTCCAAAGGCTCAACAGGAACTACCTTATCCCCATCCAATCTTCCTGAAATTGTTCAGACTCAACATTCTTTGAAATTTTCAACAGGAACAGGCCATGGGGAGACCTCCTCTTCTCCTGGCCTAGATCTTAACTCTCATTGTCTAGTTCCCACAAGGTGCTGGATGTTCCCTTCTTGCTAGATGGTGATGCCTCACCCTTTGTCATCCTCTTCTCTACCAGTGGCTTACTTCACTGTGAACTTTAGGACCATTATCCTTTTCCCAACAGTTGTTTGTAAAGTATATGACTTCTCACACCACTTCAGTGAGGAGGGAGTAAACAAATATGTCTCTAGATAAAGAATAGACCACTGGACTTCATCATCTTCCATGGCTTGTTTTCTTATGCCTCCTGGGCCTTATTCCATTCCCTGATGCCATTTATTCTTGGGCATTACCATATGAAATGCAGCTCAACCCTCCCCCATGTATTGTGTCCCCTAATTAGAAAGATAGTGAAGAAACAAATTATTAATCTGTTATTATGAGCTAGATATTGTGATGATCCCTGGAAATATGAATCAAAGTGAAAGAAAGATCTCCTATGCTTTCAAGGAGCTTATAGTCTGGTAGGGAAAGATAACCCAAAGAAGAAAGCAGGTATGGGGAGAAGGTATCCACTTGGGGACAAGGTGGAGTAATTTGAGGAGTCATAAGCTGGTCTAGGTTTGAAGTGGACTTTACTGGTGTGGGTATTTCCTCAAATGGAGTTATGGAGAGGAAGTCACTAATCAGAAGCTCTAGGGATAGAGCCACTGACAGTATGTGAAGATCACTAGAGCAAAGGTAGAGAAGTTGTCTGTGAAGTCATGGGCTGATCTGTATTTGAAATCAAAATATATGCTCCCTAAGAATAGGGAGAGCACTAAGGGTGGATTATATGGCCAGCATTCATCAGAGACAGTAACTGAGTCTTTTTGACTCTAATGAAGTGTTGCTTCTCTGTTTGATAAATAGGAAGGTCTTAATGAATGGTTTCCTATTGTGTTTCATTCCATTATCAAATAAGAATTATGTAAGATGCATAAGGAATATTATCATATAAAAAGATATAAATACAATCTATTGAATTTGGTCAATTTCCTTGATGGTATAAACTATTCTCCTTCACTTGATTAGTTGTCCATCTATAGTCAAAATACTAACCATTGAGTAAAAATCAAAATCAACATCAAACTAGAAGAAAGAATTAAAATGAGAAGATAGAGTTTGAAATGAAATCAGCAGAAACTGGGTATAAACCATTATCTTAAACCATTTACCAAGATAAGGTTAAAATAGATACCTGACCTAGATATGAAGAGAGATGTTTCAAGAAAATTGAAACATGGAACATATTACTTATCAGATTTACAGAGTGATGAACAATTTATAAATAAATAAGAGATAGAGAGCAAAGTTGTAAAAAGTTAATTTTGATTATATTGAATTGAGAGGTTTTTAAAAATAAAACAAATATAGCCAAGATCACAAGCAAAGCAGAAAATTGGAGAGAAAATTTTATAGACAGTTTCTCAGATAAAGTCTCATATTCAAATATATAAAGAAGTTTGTCAAATCTATAAAAATATTATTCTCCAACTGATAAATGACTAAATGATGAGTAGGTAGTTTTCCGATTAAGAAATCAAAACAATTTTTAGAGTTATGAAAAAATGCTCTAAAACATTACTGATTAAAGAAATGCAAATTAAAACAGCTTTGAGATATCATTTTGTACTTATCAGACTGGTTAAAATGATGTAAGGGGAAAGCAAGAAATGTTGGAGGAGATGTGGAAGAATTGGGACACTAATTCATTGTTGGTACCATTGTCAACTGAGGCAACCATTTTGGAAATCAATCTGCAATTATACCCAAAGAATTATTAAACTGCCTGTAACCCATCAATATCACTCCTAGGTCAATTTCCAAAGACAAATAGGGGAAAGGGAAAACAATCTATATGCTCTAAAATGTTTATAGCAGTTCTCTTTGTGGTGGAAAAGAACTGGAAAATGCAGGGATGCCCATCAATTAGAGAATGACTGAACAAGTTGTGGTATATGATGGTGATGGAATACTATTGTGGTATAAGAAATGATGAGTTCAGTGATCACAGTTATACATGGAAAGTCTTGTATGGAACAATGAAGAGCAAAATGAACAAAACCAAGAGAACATTGTACATAGTAACAGCAATATTATTTCAAGAACAATACTGAGTGACTAAGTCATTTTGACTGTTATAAATACCTAAATTAGCTACAAAGGACCCATGAAGCAAGACACTATCTGCATCCAGAAAAAGAACTGATAAATAGAAGTGTGTATAAAACAATTTTATATTTATACCTATTTGTTTCCAATCATAGCCATCTCTATGGTCTGGGTGGAGAAATTAAGGGAAAAATAGAAAAAAATTACATAACTTCATTGTATATTTAAAAGGAACAGCAAGTTATACATAATTGATTTGCAGTTTCATGTGCAATTATCTTTTTTATTATACTGTGTCATGGAAATGCTTGTTTTATTCCATAAATTAAAGAAAATAATGTTTTTGAAAAATTGTCAACTACAACCTAACCTATGGGAAGGGCTATTGACCCTCTAAATGGGAAAAAAAATAAAGAAATAGAAATTCATTTGGAATATCACTATTTCCCATGGAAGTCCAACTATTGTAAAGTAATCGGTGTAATGAGGAAAGCAGAAAAGCCTAGAAACCTCCTCAGCCAGCAAAATATTTTGCCAAGAAGATATGTAAGCCAAGGGTAACAGAGGTTTAGAATGTAAATTCATTCACAAAATTCTATGGAGAATGATGGTAGTAGATTATGAACAACATCACCCCATAAAATAGCAACAATGAAAAAGGATGAAAAAGGAAAAAAAAAGATTATGCAGAAAACATAGCAGAAAACCACAATTAAATCACATCACTTTGAATGCAGTTAAGGATAAAACTCAAAGGATGCGACAAAAAATAGGAGGGAGGAATTTCAGTAAACATATTTATATAAACGACTTTCTCCATCAAGAATCTTGCATCTCCAACATGTGCACATTTATATGCAATATAGCGGTTTGCAATAGTTTCTGAGTTTCCAGTGGAAAATTTATAATATACCACCCAGTAATATTGGCAAACTGTCAGCACCTAAAATGGGTCTTACAAAAAGAGAAGTCTAAGCCCCATATTTTTCACTGTGAGTGGTAAATACAAAGCAGGCACTTAGGGGTTCATAAGTTAATAAGATTTACATTGAGTAAGTAATGGCTTATTTCTCAGGATTAATAAAAAGAGAGAGAAAGAATGTATGAATTCCCTTGAAAATCAAAAGATTTTACTGAGAATGGTGCCATAGTTTTAAGATGTATTCTTAGCATCCAGCAATTCATTTTGTTTAACTCATGTTCTTAGCTTCAGTTCAGTGTATGATGTCCCTGAGAAATGGTCATCCAGCTTCTCCTTGAAGATCTCCAGTTTTGAGGGATTGCCTACCTCCTGAGGCTGATCCTTTGGCTTTTGGACCAACCTAATTGCTAGGTAGTATTTCCTTATGGGAGCTGAAATTTTCCTTCTATTGATCTTGTCTCTTTGGAGCCAAGGAGAACAATTCTAATCCCTTCTCCACATAACAACTTTTGAAAGGATCATTTCTCCATGTCCTCTTCTACCCCATTTCTGCCTGATTCTTTTCCTCTGCAGCCAAAACATCTCATTTTCCTTCAGTTTCATTCCTTCACCACCCTCGTTGACTCTCTTTGAATGCACTCCAGGATGTTAATTTCCTTCCTTAGCTGTGGCGCCCAGAAATAGACACAATACTCTAGATGTGGTTGTACTTGAAACTTAATTCTAAAAACCCATTAATAACCTATGATTTCTGCTGAAAAGTAATTAACTGTATTAATTTTCCTCAGTTCTAGCACTAAGTTGAAACATAGTATGAAAAACTGAGGAGTCCATGGAGGAAAAAAAATTGAAATGAGGTAAAATATTGGTGCTCTTGTACTCTACAAAAGAGAAATCTGAGGAAAATCACATAACAAAATTCAGGGACAGGGATGCCTGAAATTTTCTATTTCTAACCAAAAAAAAGTGATGGAGTGGAATGAGTGCTGTTTCTAGAGTTAGAGGATGTGAGTTCAAATCTCCTATCTGATAAAAAAAAATGCATGACCTTGGACAAAGTATACTGCTTAAGTCTCAGTTTCTTCACTTGTAGAAAAAAAGAGTTTGATTAGATGGTGTCTGAGATTCTATCCAACTCGTATCTAGAAACTTTGGAATCATAGAATTTCAGAGTCAGATTGGATCCCAGAGACAACTTCATCAGTCTGTAGGTAGAAAGCAATTTCCCCTGCAGATTTTGTTTAAATAACTCCGGTAATGGTCAGTATACTGCCTTATCTTCTGAGTATAGTCTTTCACTTTTGGAAAGCTCTTTTCATTAGGAAGTTCCCCCTTATGTCAAACCTAAAATTATATCTTTGTCACTTCCTATGCTTGGTTCTACTTTTGATTTCAGAGGTCAAGCATACAATTCTATTCTCAACAAGTTTTCAAATACTTGAAGGCAGCTATCACATTTCTCTCCTACCTCCAGAAAAAAATTCTCTTGTCAGGGCAAACCAGCCCCAGTTCCTTTAACCAATTTTCACAACTGGCATGACCTCAAGGTCCTTCAACATCTTAGTCACTCTCTTCTTGACACTCAAATTTGTCAATCTATTCCTAAAATATATCCAGAATTGAGCATAGTATTAAACATACATGTGTGTGGTCTAATTAAGATATGATGTATCCATATCATTATTTCCTAAGTCCTGTGTCCTAATTATCTTTATGTAAAGTAAGAAAGATCCTGATACTTTTCTTGGCTTACATATCAGACTATTGAGTCTTATTGAGTTTGAAGTCCACTATAACCCACAGATTATTTTAAGCCAAAATGATGCTTGGCTATACCAATCCCATTTTGCATCTGTGGAGCTGATTTTTTTGAATTCAAGTGCCAGAGTTTACACATATTTCTATTCTGTTTCATGCTCTTCTGTTAATTTGCTGCTAGGCTCAGTATCCTTCTTCCCCAATTACCTTGTATTTAACTACTCTTGTATTTATTCACTCTATTTGTGCTGCATTGATTTGTATATATACTTGTTTCTCCACTGTATTGCTAATGTATTTTTACTTATTGTTAATATATTTTTGTTTTTTAATGGGAAGATCTTTTCCATTCATTAATAGACCCATTGAACCTACTTGAGTCACATAGAAGTCTGAGTCACATGAGTCTATGATGGGAGGAGCTTGGTGAACAGGTAGGGTAGAGCAGAGCTGAGAGGAAGTTCGTCAAACCAGTTAGAACTGGGAAAGATGGAGAAATCAGGCAATTGGCTGTGAGTGAGAGAAGGGCATTTTGCTTAGGCGAGCCTGTTTGATGGAAACCCTGATAATGTGTATAGACTTTTTGGTTACTATCATGGATTTCTTTGTTACTATGATGGATTTGTCTTTCTGGCGTCTGAACAAATGTTTTGGCTCTGTCTTCCATGTGGAGAGTCTGTTGTATTTGGTGATTCAGAACTGTGCTGGCATATTCATAACCACCCTAGACGCTGAGAATATTACATTGGCTCTACATAGTGATTATTTCATTTTTCATACTTGTGTCCATGGCGTCTAGTTCAGGATCTGTTATATCTTAGGAGCGTAATAAGTGTGTCTATAGATTGGTTGGTTGGTTTTCCTTCATTACTCTTTTCCCCTTTTGTTATTTGGTAGAAAAGCTAGCTTTCTTCATAAAGCATTACGAAAATATATTAGAAAATTAAGTTGATTAAAAATTAGAGATGAAAATCATGTCAATTGAATTGCTCTGGTGTTGTTACTTATTGAAATAATTTTAAATTTGACCATGCTATTACTTTATACAAGGCACTGACATGTATGAACATGTATAAATGTATATGTAGGTATGTACAATGTATGTATAGGTATGTACAACATCCCCATACATTTACATGTATATTGATCCACTTGAAACTTAAATTATTTGAATGAGTTTCTTTAGAGAAGATACCTGATAAAATTCCAACTCATGAAATATATTTTTTTTAAATGTTTTATTTTTCCAATTTACTTGTAAAACTTTTTAAATATTCATTTCTATTAATTTAGTTTAAACTTAGTTGTTAAAACTTAAATACACAGTTGGAAAAGAAAAAGAAACACCTTATAAACTAACTTAAATACATAATAACAAAAGGGAAAAAGTATTGCCATGTGCACAGGATAATGTAAGAGAGAATTCAAAATACACAGTAATAAATTTCCATTTCAAGAAAGCTCTGTTCAGAGCTGTCCACTTTTCTTGGCTTCCTTGTAAGCTTTGTTTTGTTCTCTGATGTGCACTTTTTACTTTGTTCTTTATGCTTCCTTTTCTCCCTTCCCTCCCCAAAGAAGGCTACAGTTAAGTGCGGATTAATATAGGCGTGTGCATGTGTGCATGCATACATATACACATACATAAATTCACATTACACACATACATACATTTAGATAGCTATAATCATACTCATATATATAGACATATACATTCATATGGATATATATACATATATATGTATACATATACACATACACATACATACATAATACATACACACATATACATAATACATACATACATATACATAATACATACATATATATATATATATATATATATATATATATATATATACACTTTGTTCTCTGTTTCTCTGAGGGTGGATAACATCTTCTCTCATAAGTCCAAGTTTTTCCATATTTTTCTATGTCCACTAACTTATTATTTTCTACACCATAACAATACACCAATCTCATACATGTTTTAAATAGTGTAAAATAATATTAATATAGCTGACATATAGTGTAATTTCCCTATTTTTCTCTTTTGATTAAATCTGTTTTAGCTTTAACTTTTTTCAAGATCATGATTATTACCCCTGCTTTTTTTCCAATAAATTCTTCTTCTGTTTTTTGTTTTATGTAGGTGAGTATCTCTCATTTTCTATCCCTCTTGACTCCTCTACTTTACTTCTACCCGCTACCTTTCCTTCCTATTACTTAATCTAACCCCCTCCAAAGAACCCTCCTTTATTTTCCTATTCCCATTAATCTAAATACCCTTCTATGCCACCTTATACTATTGCCTCATCCTCTTTTTTATTTATAAATTTAGAAAATGTTTATTCCCTTCTAAATGAATATATTGTTCCCTCTTTAACCCAGAACTGATGTGAGTAGGGTTCCCTCTAAAAATCCTTCCCTTATCCTCTTCCCTTTTCCTTTCCCATTGGGTTTTTATTTCTTTCTGAATGTAGAAAATTTTTATGCTCTTCTAGACATATATGTATTATTCCCTCTTAAACTCATTCCCAGTGAGAGTAAGGTTCCAGAACTACCAACTCTTCTCCTAAAATCACAGAAAACTCAAGTATACCCCAATCTTTCTTTCAAACTATGCAATTTATATTTCCTCATATAAAAAGTAAATAGTCTGTCCTTATTGAGTCTCTTGTGATTAGTCTTTGATATATACCTCATATTTTTCTTAGATTTTGCATATGAAATTTCCTAGTGAGTTCAGTTTTGGGGTTTGTTTTTTTTTGCAATGAAATCCTGAGCATCTGGCAATTCATTAAACATCCATTTTATTTTTCATTCAGGATTATGCTTAACTTTGCTGCGCATGATATTTTCAGCTGCAACCCCATACAGAGTGATACATGCGGTCTTTTAGTGTCACTGATGCTAGGGCTTATATTATTCTGATTGCAGCTCCACCGTATTTTAATTGTTTTTTTTTTTCTTGTTTCTCAATGTTTTCTCCTTCAGCTGGTGGTTTTGGAATTTGACTAAGATATTCCTATATGTTTTCCTTATAGGATCTCTTTCAGGTGGTATTCACTGGATTTTTTTCTGTTTTTACTTTCCCTTCCTGTTCTAACATTTCACAGCAATTTTATTTAACTATTCTTGTATTAATTGTATATTTTTGGATCTTAGTTTTTAAACAGTTTGATTATTCTTATGTTTGATCTTCTTAATCAGTTCTGCAATTTAGTTTCTTATGAGCTGTTTCACATTCTCTTCTTTTTTTTTTCATTCTTTATATTTTGTTTTCTTATTTCTTGGTGTCTTATAAATTTAAGTGTCTTCCTCTTGACCAGTTTTAATTTTGGAGGAGTCAATTTTTCCCTTAGGATTCTGGATCCTTTTTATTTCCCAGTTGGTTGACTTTCTTTTCATAATCTTCTTGTTTTTCTTGGAGTGTTTTTATGGTTTAAAAAGTTTTCCTCACCCTCTCTCATTTCATTTTTTTTTTACAGTTCCTGGCACAAAGTAAATGTTTATTTTTAATTTATTTATTTAAGTTTTCAACATTCATTTCCACAAAATTTTGAGTTTCAAATTTTCTTCTCATTTCTCCCCTCCCCTTCCCCAAAATGCCGAGCATTCTAATTACCCCTATCACCAAACTCCCTCCCTTCTAACGTTTCTCCCTTCCCTTATCCCCATCTTCTCTTTTGTCCTGAAGGACAAGATAAATTTCTATACCCCATTACCTGTTTTTCTTATTACCTAGTTGTATGCAAGAACAATACTCAACAGTTGTTCCTAAAACTTTGAATTCCAACTTCTCTTCCTCCCTTTCTCCCCACCCATCCCCATTGGGAATGCAAGCAATTCAATATAGGCTATATCTGTGTAGTTTTGCAAATGACTTACATAATAGTTGTGTTGTATAAGACTAACCATATTTCTCTCCACCCTATCCTGCCCCCATTTCTTCTATTCTCTCTTTTGACCTTGTCCCTCCCCAAGAATGTTGACTTCTAATTTCTCCCTCCTCTCAGTGCCCCCACTTCCATCATCCCCCAGTATCCTGTATTGTAAGATAGGTTTTCATACTGAAATTAGTGTGCATTTTTATTCCTTCCTTGAGTTGAATGTGATGAGAGTAAGCTTCATGTTTTCTTTCTCACCTCCCAACTTTTTCTTTCCACTGAAAAGTCTTTTATTTGCCTCTTTTATGAGATAATTTCTCCCATTCCATTTCTCCCTTTCTCCTCCCAATATATTCCTCTCTCATCCCTTAATTTCATTTTTTTAGATAAGATCCTTTCCTATTCAACTCACCCTGTGCTCTCTCTGTGTCTCTCTGTCTGTCTGTCTGTCTGTCTGTCTGTCTGTCTCTCTCTCTCTCTCTCTCTCTTGCTCTCTCTTTATCTGTGTGTGTGTGTGTGTGTGTGTGTGCGTATGTACCTACCAACTACCCAGAAACTGAAAAAATTTCAAGAGTTACAAATATTGTCTTTCCATGTAGGAATGTAAACAGTTCAACTTTAGTAAGTCCCCTATGATTTCTCTTTCCTATTTACCTTTTCATGCTTCTCTTAGTTCTTATATTTGAAAGTCAAATTTTCTTTCCAGCTGTGGTCTTTCATCAAGAATACTTGAAAAATCCTCTATTTCATTGAAAGACCATTTTTTCCCCTGAAGTAGTGTACTTAGTTTTGCTGGGTAGGTGATTCTTGGTTTTAGTCCTAGTTCCTTTGACTTCTGGAATATCATATTCCACACCCTTTGATCTCTTAATGTTGAAGTTACTAGATCTTGTGTTTTCCTGACTGTATTTCCACAATACTCAAATTTGTTTCTTTCTAGCTGCTTGCAATATTTTCTCCTTGACCTGGGAACACTGGAATTTGGCTACAATGTTCCTAGGAGTTTCTCTTTTTTTGGATCTCTTTCAGAAGTTTATCAGGGGATTCTTTCAATATTTATTTTGCCCCCTGGTTTTAGAGTATCAGGGCAGTTTTCCTTGATAATTTCATGAAAGATGATGTCTAGGCTCTTTTTTTTGGTCATGGCTTTCAGGTAGTCCCATAATTTCTAAATTGTCTCTCTTGGATCTATTTTCCAGGTCAGTTGTTTTTCCAAAGAGATGTTTCACATTATCTTCCATTTTTTCATTCTTTTGGTTTTGTTTTGTGTTTTCTTGGTTTATCATTAGCCTCCATCTGTTCCATTCTAATTTTGAGAGAACTATTTTCTTCTGTGAGCTTTTGAACCTCCTTTTCCATTTGACTAATTCTGCTTTTTAAAGCATTCTTCTCCTCATTGGCTTTTTGAACCTCTTTTGCCAATTGAGTGAGCCTATTTTTCAAGGTGTTATTTTCTTCAGCATTTTTTTTGGTCTCCTTTAGCAAGCTGTTGACCTGCTTTTCATGATTTTCTTACATCTCTCTCATTTCTCTTCCCAATTTTTCCTTCACCTCTCTTAGCTGATGCTCAAAATCCTTTTGGAGCTCTTCCATGGCCTGATCCCACTGAATATTTATTTTGGATGTTTGGGATACAGAAGGCTTGACTTTTAGATCTTTCCCTGACGGTAAGCATTGTTCTTCCTCATTCAAAAGGATGGGAGAAGACATCTGTTCACCAAGCAAGTAACCTTCTAAAGTCTTATTTTTCCTCCCTTTTTTGGGCATTTTCCCAACCAGTTACTTGACTTTGGGTCCTTTGTTAAGAGTAGGTTATACTCTGGGGGTCTGTAAGATCTCAGTTCCTCCAAGATGGTACAATCAAATGTGTACACTGGTCTGGGAGCAAGAAGAAATTTTTCTGCCCAGAATCTGAGTAAAGAGTTTCCTCTTCACAACCACCTTGCCTCCAGTTCCTCCAAGCCAGCACGGGGCGCTGAGATTCAGATAAACTGCAGGGATAGGGCAGCCATTCAATGTGAGATAAAGATCAGCTGCTCCAATCCCCCAGGATTATTAGGTGGGGGCAGGACTTCTACACAGGATTGAGGTAAGAATCAGCTGCTCAGTGCCCCCAGGGGTTTTATGATCCAACAATGAATGCAGGCTGCTGTATGGGTTGCTGGGGAAGCTGCTCCTGCCCACCCCATGAAGATGCAGCTTTTGTGGCCACCGCCTGAGGCCAGAGCTATGGGAAGGCCCTTCTCACTTCTTGGCCAGCAGAAAAAAAGCCAGTCATTGACCTTTGGTGCCTGTGGGTTGAGGGATCTGTGAACTGCTGCTACTGCAGCTGGAGATTCTACCCCTGAGGCCTGCTGTAGTCATCCTCCCAGAGCCCCACTGGGTGGCCAAAGCTGGGCTAGGCTCTGTTCCAAGTCTGGTGTGACAGATGCTTCCCGTCATCCTTTCAGGTCACCCTTGGCTGGAAATCTCCTCCACTCTGTTGTTCTGTGGCTTCTGCTGCTCTAGAATGTGTTGAAAGTCTTTCTTTACAGGTATTTTATGGGCTGTGGGGGAAGAGCTAGTATATGTGTGTCTTTCTACTCTACCATCTTGGCTCTGCCCCCCTCATTTCATTTTTAAAGTCTTTTTTAAAAGTTCTTCTTTGAATTCTTTTTGGACAGGTGATCATTTGACATTACTCTTTGGGGTAAAAGAGGCTTTTTTTGTTTTAGTATTCTCCTCTGAAGATGAACCCCAGTCTTCTCTGTCCCCATAGTAACTTTTTTTAGTTGGGTTCTTTCTCCTTTGCCTGCTTTTTTTTTTTTGGCAGCTCATTATCATAATTACCTCTAATCCTAGGGTATGGGAGATGGTGTCTCTGCCTCAGGTTCTCATTCAGTTCTCCCCTTCTGCCCTAAATTGTAACCAAGAACTCTGTTCTTTAAATGCCCACAGTCAGCAGCCTCCCTGGCCCATTGCTTCTGCACTTACTGTCATGCCCTGGTTTCTTCTCACAAGGGCCAAATCTTAGCAGCACACTGGGTTTAATATTCCTTTTCAACAGCTTCACTCAATCTTCATCCACTCAGAGGCCTGCCTCCTCACTCTGTCCAGTGTGGCTGACTTTGAGGCTACCTCCCAACCTAGTCAAGCCCAGGGCTTAGTCCCTCACTGTTTCAGGGGAACTAGTCTGGGATTGTTTACATTTCACAGGGACCAAACCTTGGTCCTGGGATTTTTCTTCAAATCTTCTCCCAATTGTCCCAGGAGGGCCACTGTTCTGCCCTAATTCTTTTTCATTTTTACCACTTTACATTTGCTCTGAGTTCCTATTTTGTCTTGTTGTGGAGGAAATCTGGAGAAGTTGGAATTTACTAACCTACTCTCTCATCTTCCCAGAATTCTCTCTCAACATTCAATTTTTTAAAACTTTGAGTTCCAAATTCTGTCCCTCAATCAATTAGATATCAGTTTTACATATGTAGTCTTGTAAAGCATATTTCCATATTAGTCATATTGTGAAAGAAAGCATGAACAAAAAATCAAAAAATAAAGTGAAAAATAGTATGCTTCAATTTGCATTCAGACTGTCAATTTTTTCTCTAGAAGTCGGTAACATTTTTCACTGTAAGTCCTTTGGAATTGTGTTACATGCATGTATTGTTGAAAATAGCTAAGTTATTCACAGCTAATCATTGTACAATTTTGATGTTACTGTGTACAACTGAAATTTCTTTTTAAGAATATTTCCCTGCAGAAATTTAAGGCTACTTTGATTTCTAGGACTACTTGCAAAAGGATCTGAATGAAAGGAAGGAACTAAATTTATTAGCACTATGCCTCCATGGATCAGAGACCTTATTACCAGTAAGCAATAAATAGGGAAGAAAAAAATAGCAAACATTATTTCAAAATGGAATTGGATGCTTTTTAGGGAGTAAGTTCCCCAATATTAGAGATTTTCAAGCAGAGGGTAGTTGTCAGGGGTTTTGTAAATATAAGTTGAACTATCAAATCAGATAATGCATATAGAACTTCTGATAAACTTTCTTTTAAATAATTACTTACCCTATCTTGCCCAAGCTGAAAGCATGATAGTTCCTCATTGGCCCAAGTCTATTGACCCAGAAATGTTAACCTGTTCTATTTTTCTGACTTGATTCTGAAGGACTGTTTTGCTTTCTTTTCAAAAGCTCAGTGGCCCTCCACTTGTGACTGAAAGGTGTTCACTATCTTGGTAGTGGGCTTGGTTCAGAAACTTCATGAACTTTAGCTCTATTGCAGCTAAACTCCAAAACTCAAGGGATCTATCTGCCTCAGTTTCCATAGCAGCAGGGACTAGAAGCATGTCCTACCATGCCAAGCTTTTTGAAAACTTTAATGTGAGTTATTTTTAAATAACCCCTGAAGTCCCTTCCTGAGCTGAGTCTATTACAATTTTATAACCATAAATAATTAATTAGGCTACTTGATCCCATTTTATACCTTTGCTTTTGTAACTATTTTGTAGTTTGCAAATATTGCATTTAAACAAGTAAAGTTTTTCTATTTGGGGCATTGAAAAATAAATGAACTCTGAAGAGCTTCCTTAATATTTTTTGAAGAAAAAATTCATCTTTAAGTCATTATTACATTTCCAGTTTATATTTTGAGGTTATTTACTACATACGGAATTGCAATAATTATTACTCTTTTCCCAACTATTTATCCTTTCTTTTGATCAGAAAGCAGAAAGTCACTGTTAATGCTAACATAACTGCAGTCAGGCCATCACTCTCCTCTCTTATCACTTGAATTTTGGATTCTGCCTTGGCATTCTAGAATCTGATAGATGATCTTTCTTCTTATCTTGAAGGTGAACCAGGACTTGATCATTTCCCCCTCCAACCCTCTGCTTCCTTTTATATGTTTTCTTCCTCTATTACATTGTAAACTCCTTATGGGGCAGCTAGGTGGTGCAATGGATAAAGCACCAGTGCAGGAGTCAGGAGGACCTAAGTTCAAATCTCACCTCAGACACTTTATACTCACTAGCTGTGTGACCTTGGGCAAGTCACTTAACCCCAAATGCCTCATCCTGGGTCATCTTCAGTCAACCTGATGAATATCTGGTCACTGGATTCAGGTGGCTCTGGAGGAGCAGTGAAGTTGGTGACCTGCACCTCCCTCCCTCACTCAGAAGCAAAGTCAAGTGCAAGTCATGTCATTATTTCTCTGATGGCATGTTCTTCTTTGGCAGTGAAGGACAAACGCACACACAAACTCCTTATGGATAGGAATAATTGTGCTGGTTTGTATTTGTATCCCTAATTCCTGGTACAGATTAAACATAATACATATTTGATCTATCTATTATCTATTTATCTCTATCTTCCTGAGAAAGTATAAAAACCATTCTTTTAGATATAATTCACATACTATATTTTGGCATATCTGTCTAAAGGTTACATCTGTAAAATACTGATAAGAAATCTTATATTTTCTCACTATAGTGTCATGCTAATTACTTAAAATACATTGACTAGCAAGAAGTTATTTAGCTCAATTCATCTTTGGACTGGTGGACCGGTGGGATGACAAGCAATAAAATTCCCAGAGGGATGCCCTTGATGGAAATACTTAATTATGATTTCCCAGTTCTTGATTCTTTCCTCAGTAGACTTAGAAAAAACAGTTCAGTCTGAAATTGTCACAGATCATATAGTTCAGTTCAGGAGGCTGTGATGGGGCAGAGCTGGATGGAGAGTATGTGATGACAAATTCTCCCACAGCACCTCACCTGTCTGCTGAGATGACCTGGAATCCAATCCCTCTTTAGGTATCTAGTGCATAAAAAAAGGGTTCTGTCAGTTGATCTTCAATGGCAATCACACAGTTCTTTGGGCCACAAGTTGTATTGCCTCAGAGAACCTAGGAAGGAATAGGAGATAATGCTCTTCTCCTCCATGACTCAGGAAAGTACATTGTTTGACTCTGCCAAGGTGGAAGATGAGAATAGAACTTACTCTTATCAATGGCTTTGGGCAACAAAAAAAGATCCAGAGATAAAGATTCAACTCCCCAGCCCTTTTTGAATTGTTTTGGTCTTCTAAATCAGGAAGGAAATCAAACTCACTGAACAAGTTCTCCCACCCAAAATAGATCTTTTTCAAATCTAGCTGGGTCAGAGCACAATAAGATCTTCCTTACATTTCAGCAGTAATACTCTCGTTTCCAAATGAACCAGAAAACAGAGGGCATCTATTTGGGGGTAACAGTGAAGGACAGTAAAAATTAAACAAGAAAAAAAACATTTGCTTAATAATTCAAGTACAAGTTAAAGTAGCTTCTCAATCATAAACATATGCTTTCTTGAGCCACTTGATTTTTTTTTTTTTTGTAAAGCCAAATACCGCCTTCCAAATCTTCCAGCTCCCTTTCATTACTTGTTCAGTTTGAAATTTAGCCAGGATAATAGTGTTCATGTCTATATCATTTTCACAGATATTCAGTAAATGAGAGTGCATAGGTTGCCGTTGGTCATGAAAACTCTGATAATTGGAAGTGATCCACTATGCCTGGAATGCACAATGACCTCACCTTGGCCTTTTGTCATTCCTAGCTTCTTTCAAAGTACAGCTCAGACGCCATAGACTTTTCTTGATGTCCCTCAGTTTTGAGTGTTGTTTTTTTTCCCTTTTCAACTTTCATCCTTTTGAAGATTCTTGAAATCTACTTGTTACTATACATAGTGTTAAGGTTCTTATGAATTATTTCCCTTTTGTCTTTGTGGCTGTGCTCAAAAAATATTATTGATTAAGAAGAACAAGAAAGAGAATAATTGTTGATAATCACATTTTCACCCATTTGTAAAACACTTCAGAACTAATTAATGAGATAATATCCTAAGTAATTATTGAGTTATCTTATTGAAAGTATGTTCATTTATTCATGCAAATGCCCAAGACACAAGCTTATGAGGTATTGAGGATGTTACACCAGACTTGAAAACAAGAGCGCTACTGTGTCTATGCAACAAAAACATCCTGAATAAAATTGCAACACTTAGGGAACTGCCAGTAAGTTTGGTTTCCTTTGCATTGAAATACATATTTGAAATCATATGATATTGTTCTTATGTAGTTTAACCCCCTCTCTCCTTATTGTTGATGAACATATTTTCCCTTCCTTTTCACTCGTCTTCTATAGATCTTTCCCTTTGTTATTTTGTAATTCTTTTGATCACCTATGTCCATTGGTTGGGCAGAGCAGAGTGATGGTGTTGAACACTGCTTATTTCTGAATTCCCAGAAAAATAGGAGGGGAAGAAATCAGTCAGTGCTATGATCTCAAATGTATTTCTGCTCTCTATGAGTGATGGTTGCTTTCATAAGGAGTGAATTAAGCCCTTTGAAATAGCCCTCTTTATAAATGTAAATACATTGGTGGTAATGATGATGATGGTAATTACATATTTTAGGCAGACAACACGTGGATCCACTACTTTCTGAATGCTCCCAAGAAGCTTCTGATGGAAACAGGAAAGTCCCTACCTCCCACTCAGTAATACCATAAATCCCAATAGAATTGGACTCAGAGTTGATTTTATCTTCAGTCATGTCTGCATACCAAGTTACTGAGCAGATGCTAAGGACTATTAGTAGACAGCAATGTAAAACAGAAAATATCTTCCTCCATCTTTGAAAATGGTGCTAAAACAGGGGTTCTTAACCTGGGAAGTGAACCTTTTTTTAATTGATAACTATTTCAACTTAGTTGGTTTCTTTTGTAATCCAATGCATTTACTTTATGCCCTTGAAGATATTATTCTTACAACGCATTTATATACTTCATCACACTGCCAAAAGGATCCCAGATACAAAAAAAAATGTAAAGAACCCCTATATGAGCCTATTTTGAAAAAAAAAATATATGCATGTGCGTACACATATACATATGTGTATATGTATGTGTGTATGCTAATGAATTATTTGGGGAAAAAGGGAAGAGAATAAAAATAATCTTTATCCCCAATCCCTGAATTCTAAAGTTAATTCTAAAGAATTCACTCTTATCCATGTTCTGTTGCTACCAGGGATGAAGGACATTAAACTACTGAATAAACAGTCATGGGGAGAAATGCATCAATTTCAGTGCAAAACCGAATTGATTCCAAGTTTGCATCAATCAGAGGAGGAAGGAAATAAATGCTTGGGGAAATAGATTTATATGAATCCTCTCATAGAAATTCAAAGTATGAATCATCTTTGGGTTGGAAAAATTTGATTCATTCAAATTTAAACATTTCTATAAGGGCCTTCTCTATGCAAGGGTCTGGGCTAGACTCGGGGTAAATATGAAATAAGCCATAGCTCCTGCCTTCAGGGAGCTTAACATCTAAGAAGACTAAGTTGGTTGGTGGTTGTCCTTCATTCTTGAAGAGGATCGAAATGACATCACCATGAGAAACTCAAGTTTCATTGCATCTTACTGTGGCTGATCAGAATGCTCTTCCACAGAGTGGGCACAGATAGTCCGTGTGAATATCCGGGGTGGATATTCCAAATTTACACATCCTATGTTTACTTTGTGCTGTCTCAATTCTGCTTTGCTCATAGAGCACAGTACCCTTTCTGATGTGGGCACGCCAGGCTGAGCGGTCTTGTGCCAGTGTCTCTCATGTCACACAATCAAATCCAAAGTTCTTGAGAGAGACCTTGACAGTGTCCTTGTATCAGTACTTCTGCCCACCATGTGATCACCTGCCCCATGTGAGTTCTCCATAAAATAGTCTTTTTGACCAGTGTACATTTAGCATTTGAACAATGTGGCCAGCTCATTGGAGTTGTGTTTTCTGAAGCATAGTTTGAATGCTTGGAAGTTTAGTTCGAGTAAGGACCTCAGAGTCTGGTACCTTATCCTGCCAGGGGATCTTCAGAATCTTCCTAAGACAGTTCAAATGGAAGTAATTCAGTTTCCTGGCATGGCACTGGTAAACTGTCCATGTTTCACACAACAGTGAGGTCAACGCAACAGCTCTGTAGACCTTCAGTTTGTTAATCAAATGCCTCTTCTCCCCCATACTTTTCTTCGGAGCCTCCCAAACACTGAGTTAGCTTTGGCAATGTATGCTTCAACCTCATTGTCAATGTGTACATTCCTAGAAAATACACTACCAAGGTAAGTGAACTTATCCACAGCATTCAAATCTTCTCCATTTGTTGTAACTGATGGTTCCATGTATTGGTGGCGGCTGATGGACCACCTGTGTTTTCTTGGTATTAATTATTAGACCAAAATTAGCACAGACAGCAGAGAATTGATGCATACTTTGTTGCATCTTAGCTTTAGAGGCTGTATTGAGTGCACAATCATCTGCAAACAGAAAATCATGCATCAACACTCCCTCCACTTTGGTCTTGGCTTGTCGCCTTTTCAAATTGAAGAACTTACCATCAGTATGGTAGTTGACCTTGATGCCATGTTCATCCTCATTGAAAGCATTTGACAATGTGGCTGAAAACATCATGCTAAAAAGTGTGGGAGCAAATGCATAGCCCTGTTTCACTCCACTGGGGATTGGGAAGGCATGAGATCATTGTCCACTATCCAGAACTTGGGCAAGCATGCCATCCTGAAATTGATGCACAATACTGATGAACATCTCTGGGCAACCAAACTTTGACATAATTTTCCATAAGCCCTCATGACTAACAGCGTCAAAGCTGTTATATCTACAGGTCAGATCTACAAATGTTGTGTACAGACTTCTGTTCTGCTCCTGGTGTTTCTCTTGGAGTTGCTGAACAGCAAACACCATATTGACTGTTCCTTGGCCCTTTCAGAAACCACACTGACTCTCAGGGATATGACCATCTTCCAGGTGAAGGATCAACCTATTAAAGAGGACTCTAACAAGAATTTTGTCAGCAACGACTAAGGCAAAGACCCCTCTGTGATTGTTGCAGGACAATCTATTTCCTTTACCTTAGTAGGTATGTATATAAGCAATTATTTTAAAAAAAAGACAGAATTTAATAGCTGCAAAAGATGTGCAAACAAAAGTCAGTGGATATTCAATGGAAAAGTTTGAGAGAAATAATTTTCAGTTGGATGTTTCAGGGAAGGCTTCATTAAAGAAGTGACACAGAAACGAAGGGATTTCATTCTGTACAGAGATAGAGGTTCATGAATAAAAATTTGAATGCAAGAATGCTCCATCATTTGGGGAAAAGTAAGTAGTCCAATTTGGATGGAACTTAGGACTTATGAAAGGGGTAGCATTAGATGGAATTAGGTAGGTTGAAATCTGAATATGGAGACATATGCTTTATTCAGAAGGCAAGTTTTTGATGAGTGGGACAATCCGATGTCTATGGTAAAGATGAATTGTACAAGTGAATAACTAGAGGGATGATGTCACAAAATCATAGATCTATACCTGAAAGGGATATTAGAGATAATAACTAGAGCTTATATAATGCTTTAAGGTTTAAAAAGTACTTTACATGAGCTATCTTATTGGAGCCTTACAATTACCCTATAAAGTAAGTGCTATTATTATCTGCAGCTAATTTATTTAACCCCAGAGTTGGTGGCAGAGGAACATATGTCAAGGTGTTAAGGGATATTAGAAACAGTAGATGACCACCTTTTAAAACTGTCATGTACTTCACTGTTTTTATATGAATTAAGTTACACAGAGATATCTTCATTTTTATTATATTTTATTACTATCTGCATTTTACAGATGAGGAAACTGAGGTTAATGAAGTTGAAGTACTCTTTTCAGAGCCACACTGCTAATAAGTGACTGAGGCAGTATTGAAATCAGATTCTCCTGACTCCAAGTCTCGTGCTCTCTCCACTATCTAATCTAGGTGTCTTTGGATTCAATAGTAGGAATTGAAACCTAGAAATCATCTAGTCCAATTCCATTATCTTGCAGATAAGAAAAATGAGACCCATAGATTTAATATCAAGTCAATAAATATTTGAAATTTTCATAGTTATACAACCAATATATCTCAGAAATCACAATTCATACTTATGACTTCTGGCTGCTTATTCCTTCCACTACTAAACAGAGGTTTGTCTAGGTGGGAGGATATGAAGGGCTGAATTAGTGGTTGCAATGGGAATGGAATGGAGGACACAGGTTGGCAGAAGTCAATAAAACATCCATATGATGAAAAAAAATCTATTCTCAAATATTAGAGACTTTTTTAAAAAAAATGACAACCAAAGAAAGTGTTTGACCTATATTTAATGGCATAAAGAGGTCATGAAACAAAGTCAGAATTCTTTGCTTGTCTAGCATTGTAATCAACGCTGGACAAGTAGTGATTTGTTAGGATGAGAATATTATGTATATAGTCTGCCTCCAATATAATCTAAACTTCTAAAGTGTATAGTATGCCTTTTTGCCTTTATCAAAAGCTTTCTAAAGTAGTAAACAAAGAGTCCATTGTCAACCAAGCCAACTTTATATGTTAATGGTGAACTAGAACACTATTTTAAAAATACATATAACATGCTGGAGAGAGTTCAGAGAACATGAAGAAGAAGGGTTTGACTTATTGTATAAGGAAAGATTAAAAGTACGTAGAACTTGGCTCAGCAGTGACTAAGTGGGAACATGGTAACTGCCTGCAAATCTCTGAAGGGTGTGAACACAAAGGAGGGAGGAGTGTTAAGTAGGCCTGGACAAAGAAAGGACTAGAAAAAATGAAGAAAATGTAGATTGTAATGACCCTCCAAAACTTTATGGCAATTTGGAGAATTTTTTACACAATTTTGTTGTAGCACTTTGATAGGAATTCTCAGTCAAAAGAACTTATATAACTATGTGTGCAAATATGTGTTTTTACATATAGTGAGAGGAAGTGTAGTGGATGGTGTAAATTAAAGCTCAACTTAACACATAGGGAAAATCAATATAAACCATTTTTCATCTACATCTAATTAGTGATAATTATGTCACATTAATGGCATGATAAATATACAGTTGCATAAATTTTTAGAATTTGGAGAAAAGATCAGGGATAGTTTTTAGTAATTAAAAAGAAAGCCAAATAATGTTCCTGAAAGCAAAATCAGTGGATGAACAGATGAATAAAACCAGACTTACAAAGGAATGCCAAAAAAACATTATTTAAACTCTTAAAGTTAGACTAAAACAAATCACTTGAGCAAGGCAAACTCTAAAAGGTAAATTCCTCTAAAGGGGCAAGGCATATATAAAAAAGAATAATTTGGGATGTGCTCTATCATTGCCCCTTACCTACTCTTCATGGTTTCAGACTGGAGGCCAAAGGAAGTGGTGCTAGAAAAATGTCTGGAGTGGAAAAGGAGGGGAACTATGTTAGCTTTTCAACCTGAGCCTTAGGGATCTGTCAATTCCCTTTTAATTAGCATCTCTCTCCATCACTGATAATTCTTTAGGAGATATTGAGTTTTTCTCATATAATCCAATTTAACAAATATCTACCAAAATTGCTTAGTTGCCATATATTGAGATGGGCTTTCATTTTTTAGTACAATGGAGGTTATATGTATGACAATAGCATTTATACTTAAAACTTTGCAAAACATTTTATATGAATTAATTATATGGATTAATAAAAAACTATGGTGTGTTAGCAAAAGTACAGTGGAAAGAATGCTGGATTTGAAATCGAAGGACGTGGTTTTGCATTTTGGAGTTGTGTTATCTCCCTTTGAGTAACTTAAATTTCCTAGACCTCAGTTTCTTCACCTGAAAAAAAAAGAGGACTAGGTGATCTCTGTGGCTCCTCTGAGCCCTCATCAATAATCTAATGACTACCAAAACTATCTAGTCCCATGTTTTATGGAAATTCCCGATTAAAAAAGTGCTGATGGTCCAATTTTGAAACACAAAATGAAAAGTGTAAAACATTCTATGATTCACTGGTCCAAAGAGGTGTGGTGACATTCATCAATCAAATTTAGTTCCTTAACTTCTTGGCCATCCATTTACACTCAATAGAACAATGCAAATTTACCTTAACAGCTAACAATAACTTGCCTTTATATAGTGCTTAAAGGTTTACAAAATGGTTCTATAATTATCTCATTTTATCCTCACAACAACTTTCTGAGGTCGGTGCTATTTTACAGATGAAGAAGTGAAGGCAGACAGAAATTTAGTGACATGACCAGGGTCACACTGTTGGAAAATATCTGAGGTTAGTTTTAAACTTGTCTTTTAGATTCCAAGTCCAGTTCACCACCCACATTACCACTTACCTTACTAGAGAAGCTATAAAAATCCACATGAGATGTTTTCTTAGCATCATAGAATATTTCTTACTTTCACTTTGTGTTTCAAGATTTGACAATCACTTTACTTGTGCCTTTGTCACTGTGAACTTCTCTAACTGAAATAGTCTATCTGAGTACAGATTCAAATCCTTCCTTGGAAAGGCATAAGTTTAGCTTGCAAAGGATAAATAACATTGGATATAATTACTTTTAGCCTTAAGAGGTTGGCATGTCATCTACTGTAAAACTTATCCTGATGAATGCAAACCACACCTACAGACTAGATGACTTTAAGAAAAGCACTCCCTTCCAGTTGCGTTTGATAATCACTCAAAATTAATGATGAGAAAATAGTGGCAGTTTTGATGTCAGTAAATGAGGGAAATTTATCTACTTTTATGTGGAAATTAGAGTTAAAAATGAAAATTTCAGTCTGCTTGAAAAGAACCATGACATTTGAAAGACAGAGAATGTACTATTCCCATATCTAATCACAATAGCTGAGACACAAATCCATAACAAAATCATGATAGGAGAATCCCCAAAATACATGCAGATCATTGTGAACAGTCAGACCATCCCAGTCTGGGGAATTTATAGAAAGGTCTAATAACTTTTCTTACAGCAAATATTTCTGAACTAAGAAAAATGGGCCAACTTTCTTTTCTGTGGAAAAGAAACCTCTTTTTGAGGAACAGAAACTCTAACTATAACTCATACCCAGTCAATCAAAGAACATTTATGAATTGCCTACTATGTGCCAGGCACCCAATGTCATAGCAGTTTTCCTTGCATGTATTTATACTTGTTCTATCCTAAGTTTTGTCCATATGTTGCTATGTGTCTTTGTCATTTATTCTTGTCTGTTTTTCAGTGGGGTGCAAACAGTTTGAAACAATGCCTCACCCCATTAAGTACTGGAAATTCCCATTCCATCACACGATTTCTACATCACTCTGTTTTGCACATGTGCAGTTCTATAGTTATTGTTGTCTAGGTAAACCTTGGAGTATTTAGTGTGGACAAATACCTGCCACCCAAAACAAAACTAACAAGGTGAGGGTTTTCCTTGAAATATGCTCCTTACTTTAATAAGCATATGTTTGCCTACTATCAGAACACAAAGGCAGCTGGCTTCTAAGAGCAAAACGATTCACAAAGACATAAACTCTACTAGATAAGAAAAGTGTGAGGGACCTCTCAGAGTTTGCTAGCAGTTCAGTAGTCTGCCTACCTACAATGCAATTCCAGTCTTCATGCTAGTGCAGCAAGAGATGAGATAACACTGAAGCTCAGTATCCTTACAATGCTGAAAGATCTCATTACAAGTTGCAGCCCAAATCTTGTTCCAAAATGACATTTCCAACACATGATCTCTCTCTAGTTTTCTTGACAACAGCCATTAGCTGATTCAATTTGCCTCAACCTGTAAGAAGGTGGAGGCAGGCATCATCATGTCTTTGGCATCAAGTACAGAAAGAACAAAAAATTAAACTACTTAATTTAAAAAAAATAAATTTCCTTAAAAATTTTTAAAGGGCTTATTTGGGAGACTTTAACTTTCATGTGTCCTTGTATATATTCATTTTGTTTAGGAGACTAAAGAAAAAAGAGTTTATTCTGGGAGGGGGTATCTTTCTTCAGGGTACACGTAGCAGTGAACTGCTCTTTTTTTGTATTATATGAGGGAGTGTAAATTATTTATACTAAATCCTTTTTTATGTGTTTGGTCTTTCAAGTATCTTCTGGTGCTGATGACAAAGGAAAAAAGAAAACAGAAAGAAAGAAGGGAAGAAAAGTGAGAGAAAGGAAGGAAGAAAGAAAAGAAGAATGAAAGAGAAAAGAAAGGAAGGAAAGAATGAAGTTCTTACTAGGGAGAAAGTTAAATGCTGGAGATACAAACAGAAAGGTGAGACTGTCTCTGATCTCAAGGGGCTCACATCCTAACTAGGTGTGTGTGTGTGGGGCGATGGAATAATACAATTGAACATTGCATCAGCAAGTCAGGAAAGGTCCTATGGTTCTTAGGATGTAATGAAAAAATAGATGGTCCTAGCTTTTTAAAAGAATTACTTCAATTGATAAAGTCACATCAGATTCTGATGTTGAACCATTTGATAGTGTCAAGGACTTTGATGGCAAGAGCTTTCTTTGCTTGGTCTTAGAACCACTGGCCATGCTGCATCTCCACCAGGGTTGCTTCATTAGGAATGAATTTAAATTTCTCTTGTCCTTGCCTGTTGTAATTTAAATAATACTCTGGAGATGACAATAAGACTTTTGAATGCAAGAACTATCTTTGCATACATAGCCAGTGATGAACACACTGCCTTGTACTATCAGAGGTATTCAATATATGCTTGTTGGATTGAATCTGGTTCATAGGAAAGTGCACAGATAATTCTCATTAAATGCTTTCACAAGTTGAGAAAAAAATCCCAGCAACTCTTGGCTATAAAGATTTTATAAAAACATTATTTTTACTTCAAGAAAAGAAATTATCCAAGTACCTGTTTTGATGCTTGTGCCTCCCATCCATTACTTCATGTAAAATAAAGTATTTTTTTTTTTGAATCTTGTTATAAAAAACTTCCAGGGGATGCTTTCTTTCTGTCACAGAATGTTTTCTTACTTTCATTTTAACACACACAAAAACATTTATAGCATAGCTAAACCACCTACATCTTTGCAGTATATAGTATTAATTATTTAGGTCTCAGTACCTATTCTGCTTATATAGAACTCAAGACTCTATAGGACTCTGAGTTTCTTTGTAACTAATAGGACTCTCTTGCAAAATTAATCAGAAAAGTTTGAAGTTGTTGAGGTGGATCCCATATGGTAAGGATAAAAGATATTTTGGTGTTGTGTTCTGTCCAACAGAAAACCTCAGCCTTGCTATGTTTCAGTATTCCAAGGACCTTTCATCTCTATGGTGGTGGCTTTTTCCACCAATGGAGATCAGAAATAATCTATTACTTCATATATAAAATTGAAGAGGTGCTCTCTTAAAAAAAGATACAGTCATCACCTTTTGGCCAGCCTGATGATGAATCTCTCTGACTTACTCAGACTGCTCATGCTATACATCATCAGGCTGACTCAAAGCCTTTCTTGCCAGAGCTTGTGTTTTGGCCTTTGATCACCCCAGGTTACGTTGATGCCACCAAGAAACATCAGGATATATTTTCAGTTGAGAACAATGTATTTCCCAAGAAAAAATGAGTTTTTAAATGGTTTGTTGTTTTTTAAATGTCAAAGTAATTTCCCTTTCTTCTAAAGAATCCTCCTTTGCAAAATAGAAATATCAACCATGTACGCTGATATATTGCTTCTAGATATTACTTTATCTATAGTTAACACCAAGAGGAAGGAAATATGTTTCATCATCATTCTTCTGTAATCAAGATTTGTCATTAAAGTGTAAAGATGACTAGTATGTATATAATTCCCTTACTTTTGCTTTTTTCACTTCATATTAATTCACAGATTTCTGAAATTTCTTTGTATTCCCCATACATATCATTTTCTAAGTTGCAATATTATTTTGTAATATTTATCGTCTACATCCCCCAATCAATGACTATCCACTTCCAGTTTTTTGTTAGCACAAAAAAATGCTAAAATTAAATTTCAGTATTTATTGGAATTTTTCCTTTGTCTTTAACCTTATTGGGATTATACATATATGATAGTGATGATGTTGGGTTTAAGGCTAAAAATATTTCAGTAACCTTTAAAAAATATTTCCAAATTATTTTCCAGGCTTATTGTTCTGATTCCGTTTACAATGTCCCAACCATGTTTTGGTGTGCCAATTTATATAGGAAAATTTGTATACCTACTATGAATGAAGAATGTCAAAGAGTAGATTATTAAAAAGACCAAGACAACTGAATTTTCACATCAAATGGCTATTTATTTCTCTCATGCTTCCTGACCTTTGGTCTCTCAACTGTTTCTTATTTCCCCTGTCCATTATCTTTTATTGCTGCTCTCACTCAGCCAGGATGTTATTTTCGGATGTCTCAATATATGCTCTTTCCTTCTTTATAGAAGCCCCTGTCCTCTTTCATTTCTGCCATTACCATCTACTTTCTGGTAGATAGTAGATAGCTGCTCTCAGGCTGCCAGAGTGTATCACAAAGTTGTCACATTTTTTTCCACTAAAAAAATAATGTTACATCACCTCCATTGGACCTTTAGCAACTCCTCTGTAATAATCCTTTTATTTCAAGTGTGCATTGACTGCCTGCTGCATTCTCTACAATTTCTATTAAAAGTCTTTTCTCCTCTCTTAAATTACCCAGCCCCACCCTTAATCTCCAACCTTCAGGAGATGATGTTTCATCTTTTACTAAGGATACTAAGCCAATTCCAGGGGCGCTCCCTCATTCTCCTCTCCTCACATTAAAGTCCAAAGGCGACCAACTATAGATGCAGAAAAAAAATGTACTTATTAAGTGCTTGTCATATAGATGCAAATTTAAAAAAAATCGACCGTCCCTACTCTCAAGGAGATCACCCTTTAATTGGGAAAGGCAGTGCATAGACTAAAATTCAACTTCAGTCCCGATAGTAAGGTCTGGAAGTCCTAAAAGTGAATGGGTGAAGCAGAAGGCAATAGCTAGTATGCTCTGGTGCAGTTCCAGAGTCAGGTAGCAATCTATCCCCTCTCGGGTTCTATGAGTACAGGGAAAGATTGGGGGCATCTTTTCTCTAATGCAATTGGCTCAGGCTCCAATTCCAGATATATTCTCTCCACTATTAGGTTCTGTTTAGCTACTTAATATTTATTGGATTTTACAAAGGAATTTATTTCAAATATTTGTCAAGAACTTTCCCCTCCATCACTTTGGGATAATATTCTCTCCTATACCGCCTTGGTCTTTAGGAGAAAATGGGCTGAAAATTCTATATAATATCAGTCCCACCAAGTTCACATCCAAATGTAGTATCATTCCTGGATGAATTCTTATCTAAACAACTACAAGGTTGAGTCCTGACAGTTACTTCTCAATCCTTAATCACTGAGGTATCAATACTGGGCTAACTGTATAACCTAGGATAGTCTACAAACATCAAGATGCACAAAAATCTAAAGCTTGTACTGGATTATTGTGGGCATATGGGCTTCTGAGAGAGAAGCTCTAAGGCCTCCCTAATTGAAGCATTGTCTCTCACTTGATACCATCTGTGAAGAAATAAAACTAAGAGTAGAGATTTAATGAGACAGAGCAGATAAAGAGAATGTCAAGATCTTGTTAGCTAGTGCCTTTTGATTCTTTATGGAGATTTTCATGGCAAAGGCATTCATTTTCCATTTCCTTCTCCAGCTCATTTTACTGACAAGGAAACTGAGGAAAACAGGGTTAAATGACTTGCCCAGGGTCTCATAGATAGTAAGTATCTTAGGCCAGATTTGACCTCAGAGCTCCCTGACTCCAGGCCCAACACTCTACCTACCATATTACCTAAGGGGCGACCTGTTGCCTTTTGATGGCACCCCCAAATCAGTTATTGATTGACTACACATGCTCCAAAATCTCTCCAACACACTTCTATTACACATCATCTGACTCTCTTAGAAGCAGATTCATAACCTCTTTCCACAATCATTAGACATGTATTAAGCACCTACTATGTGCCAGGAACAATGTAAAGTACCAGGGAAAGAAAACGAGGTGAAAGATAGTTCCTGTCGTCAAGGAGTTCACAATCTAATAGAAGAAAAAATAAAAAAATATGTACAAATAAGTACAGCACAAAAGTAAGTAAATAAGAGAGGAAAGAATAAAGAGCCTTTCCCAGCAAAAGAGTTCCTGTAGAAGATAAAATTTCTTTGGGACTTAAAGGAAATCAGAGGATGCAGAAGCAAAGATAAGGAGGGAGAACATTCCAGACATCTGGATCATGAAAATGCTCCAAACTGAGAGACTGAGGACCTTCTTTGATAGCCAGGAAGCCAACATCACTGGATTAAAGAATACATCTCAATGAGTAAAGTGTAAGAAAACTGGAAAAGGGAGGAGGAGACTAGGTTGGAAAGAGCCTTGAATGGCAAACAGAGCATTTGATATTTGTTCCTATAGCCAACAGGAAACTCCATATTGAGTATGGGGTAATATGGTTGGGGGCAGCTAAGTGACACAGTGAATGGAATCCTGGGCTTGGAATCAGGAAGACTCATCTTTCTGAGTTTAAATATAGCCTTATACACTCACTAACTGTGTGACCCTGGACAAGTCACTTAACCCTGTTTTCCTCATTTCCTCATCTTTAAAGCAAACTGGGGAAGGAAATGGCAAGCCACTCCAATATCTTTGCTAGAAAACTCCAAATGGAGTCAAGAAGAATTGAACATGACTGTAAACAACAATTCAATAACAAGGGCTTGGTCAAACTTGTACTTCAGGAATATTGCTTTGATTGCCCAATTGTGAATGGACTAAAGGGGAAAGACTTGAGGCAGGCAGATCCACCAGTAAACTATTGCGATAGTCCAAATGTGAGGTGAGGAGATCCGGCACCAGAGTGGTGGCAGTATCAGAGAAGAAAAAGGAACATATTGTTGCAAATGTAAAATTGACAGGCAACAAATTGGATATGGCAGGAGGGTAGGAGAAATAGTGAGGAGTTGAGGATGGCTCCTAGATGGTGAATCTGAGAGGCTGGGAGGATGGTGATACACTCTATAAGAACGGAGAAGGTGAGGAGGGACTTAGGAATAAAGATAATGAATTAATTTTGGAGATGTTAAATTTAAGATGTCTGCTGCAATCCAGTTTGAGCTATCTGAAAGGGAAATGAAGATATGATTGGAGGTCAGTGGAGAGGTTGGAACAGGATCAGTAGATTTGAGAATCATCAGTATAGAAGTGATAATTCCTTTTATGGAAGCTGATGAGATCATCAAGTATAGAGGGAGAAGGGAAAAAAGCCTAGGACAAAGCCTTGTGAGACACAAATGGTTAGAGGGCATCATCTGCCCCATACTTCCCAGAATTTTGGGAGTGCCAGTCAGGAGCAGCTGTCAAACTGTTTTTCTCAACTTTCCTGCCAATGCTTTCCTCTTCCTGAGTGGACCCTGAAACACACATTTATTTCGGAGCCTGCAGGAAGGAATCTAGAATTCCAATTCTCCTTCAATGATCAGGCCAACTTCCTACTTCCCAATGGAAAAGAACAGTAGGTCTATAGCCTCCCCACCCTACAGAGCAAACATGGTTGCTTACAGTATTTGGATGAGTTGGATGCCACTCATTAGATCCTTTCATTAAGATAAATGACTACTGTGTCTTCTTAGTTGTTGTCCTTTGCCCTTAAGAACCCTCAGCACTGACATCTGACTTGGGTGATTCACAAAGATCCCTGGTCTATCCACCCTGGTACTGAATCTTTAGGACTTTCATGCTTTCCTATCTTCCCTAGAGCAGAACCTTACTCTATAGTCAGTTTAGTCTGTCATAATGAGAAAATGTACTTGAAAGCAAAGATTGTCTCACTAGTCTATTTATATCTCTAAAACTTAGAACAGTACTTGCCATATGATGAACTTAATAAATGCATTTTCTTGATTCATTTAACAGTTCCTTATTTCCCTATTTCTGTCAATAACACAATTGTTTACTATTAATCCATATTTGAAACCTTAGCATCACCTTTGTTTCAGTTGTATACCTAGTTCAAATGCCATATATTCTATATTGAAGTATCTCTCCCATCTTTCCACTCCTTGTCATTTCCAGTGGCAGCACCCTCCCAAAGACCTTTATGACATTTTCCCCTAAACCACTGCAATACTTTCCCAACCAGTCTCCCAACTTGCAGTCTCTTCATTCTCCAATCCAATACAGGCATGTGTCAGTATAATTTTCCCGGCACATGAGTCTGATAACATTTCTACAACCTTTCCCAAACCTGCAGTGAGTGAAACCTGAATAGAAGTGTGGCCAATTTTAGTCTGACATGCAAAGTACTCTATGATTTCTTATCTACATGCTTTTTCAACTTTTTCTTACTCTCAATATAATTTACAATGAATTCACATTTTCTCTTTCTGACTTGGTTCCTTAGTCCAAGCCACTTTCTATGCCTTGAATACTCTCCCTTTTCTGTAAATGGCTACCTAGTAACAACTAATCAATCCTTCAAGACCCGTTTCAGAAATGACCTCCTCCTTGAGTCATCCTTCCTAGATTTCCCCAAACTAGTAGGGGTGCCTCTTTCATTTGTTTCCATTATACTTTGTACATCCTTTTTAGCTTATTTTAAATCGAAAACAGTCATTGGATCAGTTGGCTTTGTTCAACTGTTTTCCTTTTTATAAGAAAGAGTTGGGGTGATTTTGTGGGAGGCAAAGAAATTACCATGTGGTAAAAAATATATTAAACTTCTTTTTTTAAAAAAAGAAGAAAAATGTTTGCCCACCCTCAAGCTTAGGTATTAGGAGGAGTGGGAAATTGAATGAAGACTTTATTGTGCCACAAGGAGTTTTAGAGATTGAATGCCAGTCCTGTGCCTAAACCTAAACAGGTCTATATCTGAGCAAATTACAGAATGAGAGAGGGAGTCTGTAAAATGAAAGACTTGACTTCACGGAGCTTTTATTTATTGCTGTGTGTGGAGGAGTGAGTATGACTAGAGACAGAGAACAACACATACATAAAAAAATTGTAAAATATAGACAAATAATTTTCAGAGGAAAAGCACAAAGGAAAATTGGGTTGAGTAGAAGGTAGATATAGGTAGAAAATCAATGGGACCAAAATGAATAGGTATGACATAGAGGCAGGTGACAGTGGAGAAAGACCTTAATTATGGGCAGCCTATGATGCATAGGGCATTAAATTTTCTTGTCTTTGACTGTCTCTGGGTGAGATATTTGGATTTGTTCTATCTATATTTATTTATTCTTTCTTGTTATTCAGTCATTTCTAGTTATGTCTGCCTCCTGGAAAGAATACTGGAGTGGTTTGTCATTTCTATCTCTAGTTCATTTTACAAATCAGGAAACTGAGGCAAACAGGGTGAAGTCAATTGCCCAAATGATCATATAGCTATTGTCTGAAGATTGATTTGAAGTTAGTCTGCCTGGCACTCTATCTATTGTGCCACCTAGCTGCTCTAATTATTTATTCCTAGGGAAGTCATATTCCATTATTGAGAAATGTATTATCAATTAACCAATCAAGTGTTTCATAAGCCCTTACTATGAGTGCTATGCTAGAAATTGAGGACAGAAATACAACTCTCAAAGAATTTATATTGTAAGTATGCAAGTACTTTTTGTTGAATCACTGAAAGATCCCTACTTTAATAATGGCAGCATGGTCAATTTCTCTGCTTCCTAGGAAGTAATTGAAATGAGCTCCTTGAAGTTTACTCTCTTTAATTCTAATAGTCATGTTGTCATTTATTAGAGATTAATAAGAAGGCTCTAGAGAACATATCTCTTCAGCCAATTAGTCAATCCTTCTGTCAAGAAAGAATGTGCATACCATGTGCCAGACACAGTGCTGAGTGTTAGCATGAATGGGACAGTTTGTTTGTGATTTTGTTTAAGGAAGCTAGTTTATGGGAAGTCTAACAGAGAAAGGTTTGGGGATGGTAGTTCCCCCTGCATTGTTACTGTGTATAGATTTCTTTGTTACTATGACGGATTTGGTTTTCTGGTGTTGAGATTTGGTTTTCTGGTGTTTGAATGAATTCAATTCAGAACTGTGTTAGCATATTCACAGCTTCCTTAGGCACTATGAATACCACACTAGCATTACAAAAGTTACTGTAGTATCTTTGCTAAGAAAACCCCAAATGGGGTCACAAAGAGTCAAATATGATTGAAAAATGCCTGAACAACAATGAATTATATATATGCCTGTGTGTGTGCATGTATGTGTGCATGTATACATGTATATGCATATATGTATGTATATATAAATATATGCATATTATTAATTTATTGAGCATTTATGAAAAACTTAAAATGTTCTAGACACTGTGCTAAGCACCAAAGTTACAAAGAAAGGCAAAAAGACGCAGTAATCTGTTTCAAAGATCTTATATTCTAATAAGAGAAACAACATGAAATTAACTTTATTTACTCAAGAAATAAACAATGTAAATGAACAGAAAGTTGTATCAGAAGGAAAAAACTAGCACTGAGACCTCTGACCTGAAAAGATCTCCTCCAGAAAGCAGGATTTGAAAAGAGTCTGGAACCAAAAGACAGAGGTGAAGAAAGAGTGTTTCCCTGATATGTCACTTCTGCTCATGGATTACTTAGATACCTCAGTATATGGCCTGTAAGCAACAACTATACTGAATTATGTTGAACTATGGGAGTTTTGTGAATAGACTGTGATCTGTACTGTTGTCAAATAGGAAATGCTCACATTTGTCATGGATCCATTAAAGTATTGAAATATGAGGGTCATCTGATCTTCTCCCACATCAATCTACTTGAAGAGAAGATTTGGAGATACTTTATGGTCACAGATGTCATAGATCAGGAAAAAAGGGCAGGATCCCTTCCTATGCTTGTTTTTCAATGCCAGATACTATAACTCACAGTTAAAAGACACCTTAGAATTGTATAGTCCAGCCCTACCTAAGGCATGAATCCTTTAGAGAACATTTCTTGTAAGTTGTCATATACTCCAATGCTTCTTCATCCTAAGAAGAAGATCATTTCATTGTGGGACCACTCAAATTATTAGAAAGAGTTTATTTGTATTGAACTAAAATTTCTGTAGAACTTCTGCAAGCTTTCCTTGATTCTTACTTCTGGGGCCAAACAGAAGCAATATGATGATGAACTATTTTTGTAATTTCTTTTACATGATAGACTTTCAAAAAAATAGAAAATCCTGAGTGTAGCATATCTGATATTAATGGGCAGTTATTAAATTCCTACTTCATGCAAAAGATGGTGCAAGGCGATGGGGATGCTGAGACATATTAAAATGATAAAAAAAAAAATTAGACCCTCTGCCTCAAAGGAATTCACATAGTTAAGCATACAATATAGTCACATATTGAGGTGTAAAAGGAAAAGAACCAACAATTCAGGGGATTAGGAAAGCTTTTCATAGAAAAGGATGCTCTAACCTCATAAAAAGATAGTATTTAGCATTACATAGAATTTTAGAGCAAGGAACCTAGAATGATCATGAAAAGTGCCAAATAATTACCCTGGGATAATGGTCAGACAATTAGATATGATTAGGGTGGAAAATGCATCACTTCTATTATTAGAAGACCACAGGGAGCCCCAGAGTGCCCACTGTCCTTTATTCTATATATTTTTTACATTTATATAATACATTTAAATATAATACATTGACTACTTTACAAGTTTAAACATTAAGAATCTAAATGATGCAACATTAGATAAAGCTACTAACATGATTCAGAACCAGGTTGATGTGTCATACTCCATTCATGTGCACAGGGAGGTGCCAACCTTCTCTCAGTGAAGGTTTTAGCAATCTCATGATGCTTTTGCTACTGTAGACAGTCAGTCAACAGGTATTTATTGAGTGCCTACTATGCGGCTAGCTCCGTGGAGACATTGCTTAACTTGTGGTTATGGGCAAGCTCCCAAACTAAGCAGTAGAACAGACAGTTTAATCACCAAAGAAACATCAACTAAGCATGGTAGCCCATGATCTTACTTGCTACTGTTTTTCTCTACTTCTCTACTCCTTCCATTAAATAACATCTTTCCCTTGAACAAAAGCCCCAAACTAGCCAAAATGCCAACAATTAAAGAGAGACTTTTGTATAAGTAAAATATAGAATCATAAAATTCTAAGATTGGAAGCACCAAAGTTGGTGAGGATGATAATAAAGAAGATGATGTTAGCATTTATATGGGATATTCCAATGGTCTTAGTACAGTTTTAAGTAAGTGAATCCTGTGCTAAGACTTGAATTAGTTAATCATCACAGTAACTGCTATGAGGTAAATGCTGTTATTATCCCCACTTTACAAATGAAGAAGCTGAGACAAGTCACATGCCTTGTGTCTATCTGGGGCAAGATTCTAACTCATGTCTTCCTAACTTGACATCCCTTACTTTATCCATTAGAGCACCTGGTTCAACCCTGTAGAGTGCACGCAAAGCATGGATCCCATCCATAACATCCCTGAAATGCGTTCACCTTTTCTTTGAATTCTTCCACTGTCAGAGAAAGCAAAACCTCAGGAGAGGGTCCATTTTATATTTAAGATAATTTGAATTTTTTAAAAAAAATATTGTACTGAAATCTGACTCCCTGTTATTTTCATGCATTGGCCTTAGTTTTGATCTCAGGTAAAGCAGAATAAATCTAATCCTTCTATGTGTAAGAGGCAAACACACCATTATTCCACGGGCCTCCCACTTGACACCAACCTACTTTTCTGCCACCATGCTACTCTGCCACCTCTTGCCAAGGAATAATCAATCAACTTGTCAGTAAGCATTTATTGAGCTCAACATTTGTGCCACTGTAGTAAGTGCTGGACACACACACACACACACACACACACACACACAATATGAAAGCAGTTCTTGCCCTCAAGGAACTTACATTTTTAATGGATGTCTTTAATGAGATAGATAGATGTATTATCTCTCTCTAGATATATTATACATGTATGTATACATACACATATGTACATAAAATGTTTCATATGAAGGAAATACAAGGTAACAATAGAAGAGAAGGTCTTTTCAATTGGAGGAATCAGGAAAGGCCAGCAGCTAAAGGTGAAGCTTGAACTGATTTTAAGAGGTTGAGATGAGATGGGAGAGCATAATGGATATGGTAATGCAGCATAGAGATGAGAGATTGAATGCCATATATGAAGAAAAACAATAGATCTATAAATTATATAGACAGGAGAAGCATGCAAGAAGACAGGAGAGGTAGGACAGGGCCAGATTGTAAACAGAAAAGTTTTAATTTATCATGAATAGGGGGACATTGATGTTTAATGAATATAGATAAACATGTATAGACCTTAATAATTTTGGTCATTGTGGGAGGATTCTTTGGAGAGGAGACAGCCTTGAAACAAGGATACTAAAAAGGACACTATTGAAATTGTCCAAGAAAGTGGAGATGAGGGCTTGAATTAAGGTAGTGGAGTTGTGAGTGGAAATGAGGGTACTTATATGAGAAATGTAGTGGCACTAAATTGTAAGACCTGGCTGCTGATTAGATATGATGAGTAAATGAGAGTGGGGAATCAAGAATGATAGTCAGTTTCGAATCTTGGTGACTAGAACATTAGTAGTGCTCTCAGTAATGGGGAGCTTTGGAAGAAGGACAGATTTGGAGCAAAAAAGAAATGTGAGTTCTGATTTAGCTACATGGAGTTTAAGAGACCTACCATACATAGATCTGGTTCAGAATACATAATAGTCATGTTATGATGTGGTGCTGGAGATGAGCAAAATGAGCACAAGAAAAATAGATCTGAGAATTATCTGCCTAGAAATGATCATCGCATCCATGGGAACTGATAAAAATCAAATGAGGACATAGGGCAAAAAAGAGAACTTAAAACTTAGACTTTGGGGGCAGCTAACTAATGACGTGAATAGAGTGCCAGGCCTGGAGTCAGGAAGACTCATTTCACTATGTTAAAATCTGACCTCAGATTGACTGAGCTGTGTGACCCTAGGCAAATCATTTAATCCTGTTTGCCTCAGTTTCCTAATTTGCAAAATGAATTAGAAAAGGAAATGACAAACTATTCCATTATCTCTGCCACCTCCCCCAAGCCCAAATGGGGTCTGAATAACAAGAGGTATTATATTTGACCCTGGATAAAGATCCGGCTAAAGACACTAGTAAGGATTGGCCAGATAAGTAGGAGGAAGACCAAGAGAAATCTCTCTGTCTGTCTGTCTGTCTCTCTCTGTCTCTCTGTCTGTCCCTCTCTCTCTCTTTCTGTCTCTCTGTCTCTCTCTCTTTCACACACACACACACACACATACACACAAACACACCAGAAAAAAAAATGTCCAGGAAGAGAAGGTAGTCAATATGTTTCAAAGACATCAAGAAGGTAAGAATTGAGACAAAAGCCATCTGATTTGGCCTTTGAGAGACAGTTGGCAACTTTGGAGAGAGGAGTTTCACTTGAATGATGAGGTTAAAAGCCAGGCTGCAGAAAGCTGAATCAAGAGTAAGAAAGGATATACAGAATGCTAGCTAATGGGGATGATAGAACTTGAGAAGGAGAGATGTAAGTGTATTTATAGGTAACAGATAAGGAACCAGCAGATAATAATATCAGTAATAATATACAGAATGGATGTAATATTTTATTCCCAAAAATTTTGTAAATTTTCTAATTATGTGGAATGGGATTTCCCTTTTTATTTTGGAATGGTTTGAAGGGTCATTTGGCTTTCAGTACCACTGGGCTGGTGATACAACAAGGAGATTGAAATATGCTAACCAATGGAGAAGTCATCACAATAACAACGCATGACAGGAGCCAGAGAGCTGAGTAGAAAGTTAAAGGTCTTCATTCAGCTCCTCCCAATCCTGTAACACAGTAGTGTTTCCTCAGAATCATAGGTCAGCAAGAAAGTGTCAAGTCTGGTAGACCCAGGTTGTGAAAGGAGCCCAGCTATAGGATATGGCTGGGCCTTGCTCTTACCTACCTATCCAAGAGGTAGAAATTTTATTCTTCCTTTATTTTTTTCTAGGACCTCCTTCATAGTCACCATAGATTTATAAAACCAAGGAAGATATGACCTTTCTAAAACCATTTAGACATAAAGAGCTTCTGTTTAACTCCATGTAAGTAAGGTGTTCAATAATCTTGCCCTCATAGATGCAGAGATTAAAAAGTAAAAGAGTACTAGCTCTAGAATCAGATGACCTGGGTTTAAAACCGGTATCTGTCACTTACTGGTTATGTGACTTGGGGCATGTCACTGTAACCTGTTTCCTGATCTGGAAAATGAGGAAGAACTTTGGGTTAGATAATCTCTAGATCTATGATTCTATTATATACTTAGAAAAAAAGACAAAATCATTGAGTTTAGAATTACATGCACAGAGTTCAGAATCTGAAAGACATGGTTTCTTGTATATAGGTGCCTTAAAAATGTTGGTCAAATGGAATGAAATATTTATTGTTAAACTTCTAAAGTGAGCCAGGAGAAGTACTGTGCTCTTAAATGAGGGTAAAGTTCTCATTGCATTTTTATTTTACCTTCAGTAAGAGAAAATCCATTCAGAATACCTACAAAATGCATGAAATGTTGGAGACTTCACCTGATAATTCAGAAAGCACCCATATAATGTAACAAAAAAATTTTTAGAAATTGTTAAGATATTCAGGGATCAGGTCTGGACAACACCAGTACAATCTTCTGATAATATAATCCCTCTGTGATTTCACTGAGGCTTTCTTTATTTCTGTAGAATCTATTTTTTAACCTGACAACACCATCAGCTCAAGAGAGATGAATGGAGTGAGAGAATGGAAAAGGCAAAGGAAGAAATGAAAGGCCTTGGAAAAGAGAAATTGGAAGATATAAGAAACCAGAAGAGAATAGTGAAGAGGGGATGTTAGGGAAGGAATAGAGGACAAAAAGACTGGGAGAATGATGGGGCATGTATGGGCAGCAGATTATGGATGATGCTATGCCATTTGCTTTGGTAAGATCAATAAAAGTATACATAAAGCTCATTGATACATGTCATTTTCTATTTTTTTATATGGGATGGAAGGAATTAAAATGAGGGCAGAGAGACTATCACAAAAGCTAGGTAAAGTATTGGGTGGGGAGGAGTATCAAAGATAAACTTTGCCTACTTTGCCATTTGCCTAGAGACATCTCTGGCACAAATAAAACTAGACTCCACCCACCTATTAATGGTAGCAGGACAGATAGGGAGCCCCACCCTGAGCCACAGTCCCACAGTAGTTATTTGGAGGCACACATGTCAGGACTTGCTCCTACCTTTCATTCAATTACCAGAACTTTGAGGACCAACAGCTTGCCTTGGGTAGCTAGATTTTATTAGATGACACAGCCTAGCAACCTGGCAAACTTAGGGGGGCTCCCATCACCACTCTTCTTCCTACAATACTTCAAGTGGTCAGTATGGAAACATGGGGTTTTTAAAACATGTTCCCATGAGAAAGTTTGTTGTTAGGTGTTGCTGTAATGATCAAGTGACCATAACTTTCTGATAACCTCTGACATGCTACAGAAAGAGAAATGATTAACATGCAGAGACAGTGGCAATACATTTGGAAGACCTAAAGACTTACCAGTCTAGTCAATTGTCTTTGGAGAATTTGCCCTTCAAGGAGAACATGAAACAGATCTCCTTGGATAGTCAACTCAAGTTCTTTGAAAGGTAGCCAAGGGAAGGTTGAGGCATGCCCATGGCTTGATAGAGCTGGATCTTTTAAATTGTTATGCTATATGTATTAAAGATCTGGGAGGACAAAACAGCCTCCAGGACTCCTGGTACTTTGTATGCAATGTGTCAGATGTCTGGGAGAGGGAGCTGACGTTTATTTTAAAATTGCTTCTCCTCAGAGGGAAGTGGGAGGGAAGTGGCAACATTCCATTAGGGTGGTTCTGAAGGTTGGAAACTCCTTCTGGAGGTCACTACATCCAAGGCAGGTAGAGTATTTCCTAGGTAGAACTAGTGAATCAGAAGTTTTAATCAGCCCCCTAGTTACTCATTGACATCTCACAAATGTACGTGGTGGAGGAATATGTTACAATTTTACCAAGCCTTGTACTAATATAAAGTGAGAAATGGCTTATGTGCCATACACATAAGACCAAGCATGCTCTAATGATCCAATTAAATTCTGTTTCTAACCTGGAAGGAAATGTATATGGAAGAGATTAGAAAAAAAAAAGACAATTTGTAGGAAATCTTGATGGGACCTGATGCACATGTGGGGCAGGACCATGATCTAAGTATCATAGGAGTCTAGATTTTGAGCTAGAGGGAAAATTAAAGATCATAAAGTCCAATATTCTCATTTTATTGATGGGGAAATAAAATAGTAAATGTGTAAGGTGGAATGTGATTTAATCCCAGATCTTTCTGCTACCAATCCGATGTTTATCTACCCCTTTTTTTTCAGTTTATCTCCTGCTACAATTTTTTCTTCTTCAAAACAAACATGGGTTTGTTCATACCTTTTGTCTTTATTGCGTAACAGTTTTCTAAGTTCCTCTAGATTGAACCATTTCTTGTGAGAAAGAAAATTAGTTAACCAAAAATATCCCATACACTAACCATAGTTAATATTGTGTATAATATTTTGTTTGAATAGTAACCTCACCTCTCAGCCACAAGGAAAAGACATTGTTTAACTTTGAAAAATTTTCCAGTGTTTTCCTAGAATGAAAGCTCACGAAAATCCTAAGGTAAATTCTGCTGTCGTTCCTCTATAGGGAGAGGTGTGTGTATGTATAAACATACACACATTATATGTTAATATATTTCTACCAATATTTTCTAATAATTAACATGACATAATTGAGAAAATCAATCACTACTCAGTTACATTTATATTTGACCCACTGATATCCCTAGTATGTAAGTTATCTCTAAGAAATTAACCTGTTTACATGTATATATGTGTATAAATAAATGTATGTATGTGTGTATAATAAATATTTATATCATATACATGTATATCTATGCATCTGTGTATATTCATTTAAGTAAATAACATTTAACTATTGTATATATATATATATATATATATATATATATATATGGAGAGAAGGAAAGAGACAGACACAGAAATCATAGGTAAATATTTCAGCCCCCTTGGATAGATGCATGTGTTGTGACCTTTTGTTGCATCATGATTTTACAACTGACCATATTAATACTTGGGGAAAAAATGGAAATACCATAGATACAAGTAAAGCTATAATCAATTATGCTTTAATCACTGGTTTTTCATAGCTAATAAATGAACAAAGAATAACAAAGAATAGAAATACTAATTTCATACTATGTGGTTTGTGGAAAATCTAATCCCTTGTTCTTGTTTTTCACAGATGATTCCTGGTCTCCATCCTTAAAAAAAAAAATCAATATTGTATCATTATTTACATATTCTATTTTCAATATTTCTGATTACTTTTCTGATTGCTTAACATTTTTTAAGAGTCTGGAAATCAGATGAAATGATGCATATGGTAGCCTCCAAACTTGAGCATTTCTCTATTACTGAAAGAAATTAATAAGGTAATGGATTGTAATGCTCACCTTTGAAAACTATCTTATCTGAAGCTTTTTAATCTCAGATCAAATTGTCTTCAAATAGATATTAAAATCTGTTTGAATAGTTGTGATTTCTATTGTAAAGTTCAAAAATGTATATTACTCAATGCACAATAATTTTAACAACAGCTTTTATACTCCCAGGAGTAGTTTCTACCCCAAAATAATTAAGATTAGTTGATGTAGGCTGCTTCCTAAACGCAATGAAGAAGTATGAGTAAACTCACATGAGAAATCATTTTTGTGCTATGAATCAATGAAAAAATTTTTCAGGAGATTTCTATCCTTGTGGTTGTCCCATGGTGTAAGACAAATGAAAAGTGTCATCGCTATCACCCACTTTTTCTCTGAATGCATGTACATTCAACAGAAAATGTCATCTTCACAGTCACTGAATCTGAGTTGGGAGTGAAGTCAAAAGCATAGGCTCTAACCCGTACTTGAAATTCCTCTCTGCATCATATTCAACAAATAGCCTTCCATCTTTACTGTGAGGAGCTCCAAGGGTGGGGAACCCAGGACCTCACATGACTAATTCATTTCAGAGAGCTCTAATTGTTTACACTTTTTGAATCAAGAAGAAAACTGCATCTTTCTCTAACTGAGACCAAGTGGAACACATTCAATCTGGCCTCCTCAGAGCAGCCCTTCAAATATTTGAAAACAGCTAACATACATAGCTTCCACCCCCACTGTTATTATGGTAAAATATAATTCTGCATGGATCTGACCTACACATTTAACAAGTATGAACTAAATTACAGTTAGAGATAAGTTAAAATAAAAATGTTAAATAGAAGTTCAGGAAAATGTTTTCGTGGATGTAAAGGCAGGAGGCAATGTTGAAAGAGTCAGAGGGCCCCCAGAGAAGGACGATGGGTGTCCTGTTTTTAGCATCATGGAAAAAGAAAACATTCTTCTTTTGGATTAAGGAAGACATCAATCAAATGAAGGCATTTACTTACTAATAGTTAATAGGATGTATATTTATGTGTATTAATTGGATATATATATGCATATCTGTATATATATATGTATATGTATATTTCCAGGATAATTAGAATACTTCAATTTCACTCTAACAAGCTAGCTCCTTTTATTATTCTATATCCCCATTTATATATATATATATATATATATATATATATATATATATATATATATATATATATCTGAAATCTAAGGTTCTGGGGAAAACTGTTAGTTCAAATGAGCAATTTAAGAAATAAATTTTAGCTTGTGGGTTTACCCCTCCTCTTGATGGCAAAATAAAAAAAAAAGATAGATCCTGTGGGCCACTGTAATAATGCTAAGGTTTTTGCCAAAGCAATAATATACCCTTGAATCTCTTTTTTTTTTCCTGGTGGAAAAGGAAATTAACACCATTTGTTAATTTTCTCAAATCAACTAAAGAAAATTGTCTTTTATGAATTAACTCAACTAATATCTTATGTAATGTTCCCATGATCGTTATAGTTTCTTCCTCCTCCCTTCCCCATTTTTTGAGATTAAATATCACTTTTTTCTTGAAAGTATTAGATAAAACAGACATTCTCCCTAGATTACTGAGAGTCATCATCAGTCCTTCTTCTTCCTGTCTGTTGCTGTTTTTTGACCCATGTCTGAGATGACTCTTCAAAGCCTTAGATGATGCCAACAATATTTTGATGATTTATATATACATATATATACACATATATATGTATTTATATGTATGTATATATGTGTGTGTGTGTATTTATATATATGTATACATGTATATATACACCTGTGTGAATTTCATTGTAGTATGGGACTCCTGGTTGGGTGAACTACCTTTACCGAAGCAGATCAGCAACTGTTTTCAACTTAAAGTACTAGAGATTTAGATGGGCATTGAAAGGTTAAATGAGTTGTCCAAGGTCATATAGCCAGAAACTGAGACATGGGGCTGATATCCAGGTCTTCCTGATTTTGAGGCTTACTCTCTACAACATACTTCATGTTCAGTAACACGTCACTATATTACAATTTTAGAGGTTTTTTAAAAATTTCTTTTTTTGACTTCTAAATAATGAGCCTTTCCTCATGTTTCGGTGAATGACATTTCATCCTTGCCCCAAGAATAGTTTCTGAATAAGCAAACATCTCATTCAACACACTTCATTTTGTTAAGTGGCAGCATGTCTATAGAAGTCATATCTCATATTTAGTGTGAGCTGATATTTGGGGAATACATACACATAAAAAATATGCATAAAACACACAGACATGTCTATGTATAAAGCATTTTAGATTGTAATTTGGTAGTTCCAAAAAAGATTCAGTTAGACAGGAACTTTATGTTAAGTGTTAAGAGCTAGATAACCTTTAGAAAGTAAAATGAGTAAGATTCAGGGATTGCTTTAATAGCCAAACACATTAATTAAATCTTCTATATGCGTGGTTTTGTATGAACATAGATGCCTTTAGTCCAGATCAGTGCTTTTTATTAGTGTAGAGAAATTCCTTCCGTTCAATCATATCAGTAATTCTGTAACTTTTAGTTTTAGTGTTGCAGGGGGCTGCTAAGAAAGTAACTTTCAATGGTCATATAATAAATACATGTCAGAAGCAGGCTTTGAACTTGTAGTTTTCATGATCCCCAAGACCATGGGAGAGGACCAGAATCCTTTATTCACTAGAGCATGCTGATTTTGATATGTATATGTATACATGCATGTTCTTTACTCTTACTACAAGTTTCAGATAGAAATATGAGTGAAGTACAAATTTGCTGTTGATTAGCAATGTTTCTAGATTAAAATAGACTATTTTTGAATGAAAATTATTCATTAGTAATTGTATCAAAGCCCCAAATTCATTCTGTTCATATAAATATATTCTCCAAAATCTTTCTGTTTTCTGAATTTGAATTGCTCTTACTGGCTGCCAGTTTGAGCATAGAGAATGTAAACTTTAACTGCAGCATTATCTTTGCAGTTTTGTAAAACATCAAATCCTTTTTCAAGGAGAAGTAAGACCATGTATCATGAATCTGAAGAGGGACTTCTTGGACTAGGTTAAGGGAGAAGGCTTGATGATCTCCATCTTCTCTTCTCATTAACTCTAGTATTTGGCAATTATAAAAATAATAGCATCTTTTGGATAAGGTTCAATCTCTACTAAGTTCAATCCAATAAATCTGCATAAGTCCAAGGAAGAGATGAAAAGTTAACAACCAGTACAACTTACTGTTTGTGGATAGGATATAATGTAAAGAAGGAAACATTCTATTAATACACAAGAAAGTACTTAAGACATGCAAAATCTCAAGGGATGACTTTGATTATAGGCAGGTTGGTGGCCCAGTGGATAGAGCTGTGGTCTAGGACCCAGGAAGACCTGAGACACACAATGTGACCTCACACCCTTGGTAGCTATGTGACTCATGGTAAGCCCCTTAACCTCTGCTGGTTTCAATTTCCTCATATGTAAAAATGAAGAGAAAGATAGCCCCTACCTCCCAGAATTGTTACAATAATAACATGAGAAAATGTGTGTAAATTGCTTTGCAAAACTTAAAGTGACACATACATGCCAGACATAATTGAAAGCAATTTTTAAAAAAATGGGTAGGAATACAATAGAAGCTACTAGAAGAAGGAAATTCTGGTGAGGGGATAATTGGAGTGATGGCATAGGAACAAGAAAACTTGGTGTATGTACAGATAATAGAATAGCCCAGTTTTGCTAGAGTAGGCTACACAGTGTAGATTTAACAAAGTGTGGTAGAAAGGACGCTGAATCCAAGCTCTCTGGGTCCTTTTTGGAAAGTTGCTTCACTTTTCCAGCCTCAATATACTTAGGTATAAGTTGATGGAGTTGGCCCATGCAGTCTCTAAGGTTCCATCTAGTTGTAAATCTCCTACTCCAATGAGTAATATAAAGTAAAGGTGAAAGGGTATGAGAGTGATGGATATAGAGAGCCTTGAATGCCACACTAAGAAGTATGAATTTTAGTCTGTAAGTAAGAGAAAACCTTTGAAGGACTTTGTGCAGAGAAATGATAAGGTGGAAAGGGCATTAGAATTGGAATCAGAAGACAGAGATTTAGGTCCTAGTTCTGACACTTGTTGGATGTGTAACCTTAAGGAAACCACGTGCTTTTGGGACTTTTTTTTCTAATTTGTTACCTTAATAAAGATCCTAACCTTTAATTTTGTTATGCCATATAAGCTAGTGTTAACAAAGACTAGACCCTTGCTATGTGAAATGCAGGACTGATGAAATTCAAAATATAGTCATTGAAATGCAAATGAATTTGTTCTGTTTACTACCTTTGGCCATCCCAAGCAGAACAAGAACAGTTAAAAATAAATAATTATTCTTGGTAATAGAATTACAAGCCAGAGTCTAATTAATAATTACATCTGTATGTATGTATGTATGTATGTATGTATGTATATATGTATGTATCTATCATTTCCCCTTGCTAGAATTTCTAAGGACATTTGCTGTTTGGCCAGGACATCAAGATTAAAATGCAGCAATACTTCTTTTAGAAGGAAGGATTTGGCATATAAACTCCTATCTCGTCTCAATAGTGCCTGCCTATGAAAGGAGAGAATTTTAATTTTTAATTGATTTAAAGGCTAGTTATCTAGCAATGACATTAGTCTACTGTACAAGGAAACACACTGCCTGAATAGTCAGGCTAAAAAACTAAACGAGCTGAGCTGCTAAAAGTCATTTCCCACATTGGGAATGCCCTCCTGAGTAGGCTTTCTTAGAATCACCTGCTTTCTTCAAGGATGGCTTAGAGAAGTTTCTTTTAAGGGTAGCTTTTTCTGATTTTCACCAATTATCGGAACTTTTCTCCCTCTTGAAACTTCTTTTTCATTGATTTGTATATACTCGGCATTTACTTACACGTACACATACTTTACTCCAATGGAAAATAAGTTCTTTGAGGACAGAGTCTATTTTATATGTCTTTATGACACGATTGTTCAGCACAGTCCTAGGTACTTAATACATCTTTAATAGGATCATAGATTCAGTACTAAAAGGAACTTTAAAAGTCATCTGAACCCAACCCCTCATTGTGTTGAGGCTTAAAGGAGAAAAGTTAGGCCTAATAATTTGCCAAAATCACCTCCAAAATAACCTCCTGAGTAAGGATTTGAATCAAAGTCCACTGACTGCAGAGCTCTTTCCACAGTGTTACGCTGAATGGATCATTAGAGATTTTACAAAAAGATCTTGTCTTTACCAAAAAAAATCCACTTTGCTTTGTGCTTTTTTATATGATTCCTAGTGCATAGAAAATATGAACAGATTTGGGGAAGGTAGAAAGGGGACAAGAGTTTGCTAGCAACTTTTCAGTAACACATCTATTCTGTAAAACAAAGTACTCCAATAATGGCAACAAACAAAATTTTTAAAAAGTAGGTAAAACTGTAGCAGTCCATCTAGTTTCAAGAAAATAAGGTAATTAATCATATTCAGATCCCTCTGTTTTCCCCTCTGGACTTGATGGAAATGTGTTTTGGTACAGGGAAATTCAGGGAATGCAAAAGACACTGTGTCTTTAAAAAAAAAATGCTTCAAAACAACTTTAAGATTTCATGAAATTCCATCAAATCAAACATGAAAGTAGATTAGCTAGAAAAATATTATTTCTTGGGTAGTTGTGTGTGGCAGTGTAGGAGCTCAGGGAACAACAAAGATTTTTTTTTCCCTTTCCAACAGATAGTGAGACAGTAAAGAAAGATGAAAGAAGGCCGCCGGCAGCAGCACCCAAAGCAATAACTTTTATGTCTCCCTTCATGTCATCCAGGCAGCTGGATTAAGTTATCTCTTTAAACATGCTGGTAAATAGAATATCCACTTGCAGAAAGGAAGGGAAAAGACTGACTACTGGGGAAAAGGAGCTTGAGTGGGTGTATCATGAGGGGGAATGGGGTGGAGAATCACAACTGAATACATTTAGGATGTTTACAGATCAGGTGGAACATGAATCTGGATCATTGTACAGGGGGAAATCATCAATTTCCTCACTGAAGAGTGACAAACCCTTTGTAAAACTGACTTGAGCCCTGTGCTCAGATCTGCTTCAGATTCATTTGGGAACATAAAGGGGCCAAAGAATGGTCTGGGAAGCACAAATGATTCCTCTTAGGTTTCCCACAAACAAAACTAGGCAGAAAAGTCTGAACACTAAGTAGGATATGGGTTATTTGGATGAGAGTCCTTGCTAATTAACACCACTTCTCATTTCGAGGTGTATGGGTTGTAAAGGGAGGACTAGCACCTCTGGTGTGAGGGTTTGTCAAACCCTTTTCAGGGCTGTCCATTCCTCTTCATTGTCCGTCCAGTCGTCCAGCTCTCACCTCCGACTCTAAGAAGCCCCTGGTAAAACCGTTTTGGCAGACAGGCTAAACCAGGTTGAAGGTAACTGACAGTCTTCAAACTTGTTGGTGAGTTAGGGGAGCATCTACCCTAAACACATGATGACTTTCCATGGGTGGAATGGACAGATGAGAACAATTTGTTCCAAAGTTCACAAAGGTGGGTGCAGGTGCCATGGGGCACTTAGAGCTTGATTAGACATCAAAGACACCAAGGTGATTCACTGCATCCTGGACCACTGTCAGTCATCCTGACCTTTGTCCTGACACTGGATTTCAATGATGCTGGAAGAGCCAGAGATGCTGAGGCCTTTGTACAACTCTTCCTTACTTAACTACAAGTCACACAGGAGTTATCATTCAAGGATGTCTGGTTCTCTTCAAAAATGAAAGACAAATAATAATAACTTCTTATTTCAATAGATTCAGATAACTCATTCTCTGTAACCCTTCAAGAACTGAAAGGGACCATGGTCACAGTTTTGTGCTTTGTTTTGTTTTTAATAGAGATGCCCAAAATTAAATTCTCTCTCCATTCCACTTGAATGGAACGATGTTCTCTTAAATAGTAGTGCTGAGTTTTATCTATATGACATGGGCTTTTGTTTTTACTTCCTTTTAACAAAACCAAAAACAAAACTCTAAAAGGAAGAATGAGAATGTGGTATAATAAAGTGCCAAGCTTGGAGTCAGGAAAATCTGTATAGGAATTCTGTTTCAAACATTAATTAATCATATATAGGGAAAATCATCCCATTTTCTACAAAAGAGACAGATTCACTGACTCCAAATCCAGAGCTCTTTCCATAGTACCCTGTTGAACTGATCATGTGAGATTTTTCAAAGGATTCTTAGTTTTACAAAACAAAACAAAACATTTCACTATATAATTCCTTTATATGATGCACAGCATGTTTAAGATATGGATAGATTTGGGTGAGGGTGGTCCCTTCCCTATTCATAGTACCTTTCTCCTGAGATGACTTTCCATTTGGAATGGCTATATCTTGTATGTGAGTATTTATCAAGATTTTTAACCCTGCTCCAATTAGAAAGTGAGCTCCTTGAAATCAAGGACTGTATTCTTGCCTTATTTATTTCCAGTGTGTGTGGACATCCCCACTATTCTCAGTATAGAGCATGGCACATAAATAAATGTTTGCTGATTTAACTGACTGATGATGCCTAATAGTGACAGGTTTATATAGCATTTTCCTCACTCTAAGGCAGATAGCAAAAGTATTATGCCATCGTAATCAGTCAACAACTATTTATTAAGCACTTGATTTATGCCAGAAGCATTTTATGGATGAAGAAACTCGACACAGAAAGGTGAACTGAATGACCCAGAATCATAACTGATGTCACAGGAAGCCCAGTTCTTTTGCCACTGTACAATATTACCTCTCCCTCCAAAGTATCAGAAGTAATACAGTGAGGAAAAGACTAGTAGTATAGTGGAAAGAGCAGCAAATACGGACTCAAGAGAGGCATAAGTTCAAATCTCATCTTAGACATTTACTAGCTTTATGATCATAAGCAAATGACGATGTCTTTAAGCGGTAGCAATTTTGGTCTGGAAAGAGCAGAACAAAATTAGTTTATAGGGAATTTTCACCTGAGATAAAGATTAATAGAGAGATATTAAGAAGGAACCTCCCTGTCCTTGAGTTCAAGTTGCCCAGACACAGATTGGACTGCTTATCTGCTGTCAGCCATCGCAAAAAGATGGTGGGACAGAATGGTAAAGCATTTATTCATTGCTTACTATTTGCAAACTCTCCCCTAAATCCTGGAGATACAAAAGAAATATGGTCCCTATACTCTAGGAGCTCATGTTCTAATTAGAGGAGAGAATATTAGAGACATATACATGAACCTGAGGTATAGAGAGGTGAGTTATAGGTTATATAGTCCTTAGTGATCAGAGTCAGGGCAGATGGCAGGTATAGAATAGGAAAGGGACCCTAGGACTGATTTCAGAAGGACAAATGTTCCACTCTTTTTTATTTTTGTAAGGAAAAAGACTGGAGTCTTCAAACTATAGGTTAATGAGCTTGAATTTGATACCTGGAAAATTTCTAGAACATATTATTGGAAGAATTGTAAGTGGTACCTTAAAAAGGGGAGCAGAGATCATAAAGTAACATCATAGATTCATCAAGAATACGTCATGTCAAATGAACCCCATTTCTTTATTTGACAGAGCTAGTGGGCTTTATTTAATGGAATGATATAGGTACTGTTTACCTACGTTTCAGAAAAAACATCTGACAGTCTCTCATGTTATTCTTGTGAAAAAGATGGAGAGCTTTGAACTAGATAATACTTCAAATGTATGAATTCAAAATTAAAAAAAAAATAGGTAGCTGATTACAAAGAATAGTGCATTAATAGTTTTTATGTCAGCTTAGAAGGAGATATCCAGTACCATGCCCCAGAAATCTCTATTTGGTCTATGCCATTTAACAATTTGATCAGTGATCTAGATAACACCAGAAGAGGGCTACTTTAGTTCTGTAAATAACAAACCCCTAGGAGGGAGAGGTGAGGTACTGGATGGCATAGTCAGATTAAGAAGAACTCCAGGGTCTCTAGAGCATACGGTTATATCTACCTTTCAGAAATTTTACAAACATAAAGTTTACTCTTCATATCCAAAAATTATCTTCACAAGTAGAAGACTGAGGAATATTTGGCAAGAGATCAGTTAATCTGAAGATGTCTTTGGAGTTTTCATAAATTGCTAACTAAACAATAGAGGGATATGGTAGCATAGAAAACTAATGAAGTCAGGCTGTATTCAAGGAGGCATATTTCCAGGATGAAGAAAGAAGGGGCACTACCATACTAGGTCCTGGTTAAAAAAATCTGGAATATTAGGATCAGTTCTCTCATATTTGGAAAGACATTGGTAAGTTGAAGAGAACCCATGGCTGGGCATCTAAGATGGTGAAAAGCCTTGTTAGTTTCACATGAGGATCAATTGAAAAAAAAATGGATGTGTTTTCCCTTGAGAAGAGCACACTTATGGTTAAGAGGGTACTGAATGGTTTTGTTCTCATTTATAAGGGCTGTCGTGTGGAAGAGGAATTATATTTGTCTACTTGGCCCTAGAGAAAAGAATTAAGAATAATGGGTGGAAGTTACAGGGAGGTACATTTACACTTGATGTTAGGAGAAAAGTTTCTGACCATTAGACTTATTCAGAAGTGGAAAGTGCTTCTTTAGGAGTTAGTGGGCTCCCTCTCACTAGGTCTTCAAAAGTTGGATTTCCCCTTGTCTGGTAGATTTTAATGGGTTTCTTGTTCAAATACAGATTAGATTATATGGCTTCTAAAATCCTTTCTAATACTGAGAGTCTGTGATAATTTTTTTTTTCAAGTCATGCATGGTATGTTTTTGAGGATGACTAAGGTGAATCCTGGAAAAGGCCATAACCTGAGTCCCCAAATTCATAATCTCATTTTTTCTTTTTTAATTTTCCCCATAACAAATAATAAATTAAGGGAATAATTTATTATTACATGTTATGTTATGTTACAAAATATATTTATTATTTAGGGATAAATTAAGCAAATTATTCATGAATGGAGGCTCAAAGAAACCTATCGCCTAGGCTGACACTAGACTGCCGATAAATTCCACGAATCCATGGGGGAGAAACGCTTCACTGGAAATTCCAAGACAATCAATGACTTCTATTTTTTATATTATAATTATATTATTTGCTTTGCAACTGTATTGCCCTCTCTTTTAGGTTCGGGTTTTGACCTTTTAACAAAACAAACAAAAACCTGCTAGATTTTGAAGATCTCACAAAACTCACTGTCATAGGTCAGAAGCTTCCAGATGGGTGACCCATCCTGTTTGTTGGACTTTGTTAGAATATGAAAGGAGGAACTATTTGTTTCAAATCTAATCAGATTCTACCTCCTTGATTTAGTATTATTGGTCATCAGTTCAATTAATTAAAAATGTGCTTATTACCCCTACACTTTTACCCCAGGTCTGCAGGGAATGGATAGTGTTCTATAAAAGAAAGGAAGAAAATAAAAGAACTCCATAGAAAAGCTGTGTTTTATATTATTTGATGAAGGGAAATAAAATGAGCCTATTGGGCTCAGGACACAAGGAAGCTTCAGTGAAAAAAGTCTTAGTGTGGAAACATTTTCATGGATGGCTGCCCTCAATGGAAAGATCTTTGACCACAGTCTCTCATGATCTCAATTTGGCAACCATTAACAGGAATGTTCCCATTGATCCTGAATGCTATCACTGTAAGTAAAAGAGAGATGATTTCTCCTTTTCAAAAAAAAATGTAGCTGAATTGCATAAGGCTTGATCATTTAAGGACATAGTAAGTTGGACCACTGACTAAGTAGAAAGTAGGTGAAACTTTGGCAAACATACAGTTGATTCAAATTATCCAACATTTATTCAGCACCTCCTCATATAGGCAAAGCTCTGTTCTATCTGCTCTACCTTGATGTAGCACCATTCCTGAATGATGTCTAGCTGAGTTTTCAAAAAATTTTTTTTAAACAACCTATCTGCCAATAGTCTGGTATAGGATTTAGGAGAGCCCTACTCATGGTTAAAAAAAATAGGAGTATAAAGAAGTGTTGAACAAAGATGGTAAATTCATTTCTAGTTCCATGAAGGAATCTAGGAACAGTTGAATGTCCAGAAAATTCCATCATAAATAACTGCAATGGTAGACTTCCCCCCCGCTCCCACAACCATAATGCATTAACATTGAGAAATGTTCTTGATATATGTTTTGTATTTCACAATTCATGCCACTCCTCAAATGACATTAATATATTCCCCTAGTATTGAATGGAACTTCTATTATCTTCCTTGCAGCAGACTAACTTTTTGAAAGTATTCAGATATATGTAGACAGTTCCACTTTAGTCTCTACTTAGCTGAACCTTATGTAGTTCTGAATAGTTCCAGAGTTTTCCTGAATAGTTCCCTAAAGCTTTTAAAATTATTTTTCCTCATCTTTTCTGACTTCTTTCCAACTGGTAGACTCTCTCTCCTTTCTCTAAATTTTTTTTCTCCCAACCTCCTAGTTCTTCTGTTTCCAAAGAACTCAGTTACATTTGTTTAAAACCTTTTGCATTGTCTTAAAGAAACTATGATAGGACGAAAAATACAACACAGTAATACAGCTTACAATATCTGATTATTCTGTCTCTTTGCACTTCCTTCGAATAAACAACTGTTTAATTTCCTCTAAAAAATGAAAATTTTTTTCTTAAATTTAATGATACACACATAATCAAATAAAATTAATACATTTGTCGTAAACTCAGCTATATATATGCAACCCCTGAGAGAGTAATAGATAATATATTCTTATTCCACATACTGAGGCTAAACTGAACCTACGATATATAATGATAGTAATTAAAATTTATATAACATTTTATAATTTATGAAGTATTTCTGTACATTATCTTATTTGATTATCACTTCAACCAATTGAGGCAGTTACTGCAGGTGGTATCATTCATTATGAGCATTCTTATTACTCCCATTTTTGTATTTGCTCAACATGACATTGCTAATAAGCAGCAGATGAGGGTTTTTCCAACTCCAAATCCAGTGGGTTTTTTTGCTTTAACAGAATTCTATATTTTAACGACAGTTCCATATGTAAAGAAAATGATTTATTCTTTAAGATTAAAGATGGCAATTGAGAAAGTTAAAAGTAATTCCATTCTGTCTGTCTTTTATGCCTCTCTCTGTGCTGCCTCATAGTAAGTAACACGGGAATCTTTTTAAAAAGAACAGCATATTATCACTTTCTTTCATTCTTTTTCTGTCTTTCTTTCCTTTTTCTCTTTCTTTCTTGACATTGCCTAGTGTCATGCTGAAATCTAGTAGACTATAAACTACTTAATGGTCAGGATTGCTATTGTTATTATTTTTTTGTATCCCTAGTGCCTAACAGAATGAACGCCTGGCAGATAACGGGCACTTTAAATAAATACCGTTTGACTTGAATTGAAGCTGCTATTATTTTAGAATATTATTGAATCTGGTAACATTCTAAGATTTTTCATTTTCAAAAGGCATATTGTGGGTATATTTTTCCCATGAGCTACAAAAGTGGTTTTCATATTTTACAAGGGTGACATAACAACTTAGAAATATGAATAAATCCTCCATCTCCAACTGCACCCTCTCAGTTTTCCTGTCCTCTACTAGCTTCAATTCACTGTGCTAATGTCATTCTGCATTTGGAGGAGAATGATGTTGAAATTAAAGTGATTTTCCTTCAAGTCTTGTAAGATTTTCTGGAAAGAAGTATTTCAGCATTTCAAGTCAATGGCATTGTAATGCTCACTGCCTAGAGCTAGTGATAAAACTGGTTTAATTCCTTTTTTTAAAGGTCATGTAAACATGTGTGCTTAGTGAATTAGATGCAAAATCAATTCCCTGAACTCCATGCTTCTCAGTGAAGTTTCTTTCCTATTCTTCACATGTAAGCCTACATCTGACAGCAGAATATTGACTTTTGAGCTATGGTCAAAGTCACATTAAACAAAGAAAACAACTGGCACCTGCATGGGAAAGCAGATTGATATAAAATTGCAGAGGGAGTAGGGTGGGGGGGAAGGGAAGTGTATTTTATCTCAATAACATTCATTGCTTCAGATGACAAAAGCAGTTTTTGCTGGTAATTTTCTCCCTTTCCTTATGAGGTAACTGCTTCTAAAATTTCACCAGTCCTGTTTTTAGAGATGTTGCTGAATTAAGTAAAGCTAGTTTAGTAGAACTGTCAGTAGCATGAAATAAGCCCCATTAAAATTCAGGAAAATGGGCTACATTTCTATTTTAAAATAAAGCAAATACTTCCTTATGTCCGCAATAAGTTCTGCTCACAGCAATGGACTCATCTGGCCACATTGCGATGATGTGAATGTTCAGATATTAATTATGTTAATTTTTCTTTGCTTGAGAAGTATGTGGTGGAAAGAGTGCAGGACTAAAATTAGGGGGAAATGTGTTGGATTGCCACTTCTGATATTTGAAAGCTTTGTGAGGCAAGTGGCTTAATCTTTAAAAGCCACAGTTGTCTAACAAGGGAAATGAGGATAGCAATATTCATAATATCCATTTAATGGGGTTCTTCTGAGTAGTGAATGAGTTTAAGATTTTTGAAAATCCTAAATGCTTGCTAGTCAATTCTATGTGAAATAGAATACATAATAAAATATTTATGTTAATAAATATATATTTGCTCAGAATATGAAAACTACATACATGTTTGCTATTTCCTTGACTAAAATTCTATTCTGATGTTTCCTTGTGGTATGATGGTGAGCCTGTGTTCTCAAACACTTTGTCATTAAAGACCTAGCTTTGGCATACAGAAAAGAATCTGAATATAGGCCTTTTAATGGTATTCTCTTTTGAAAGATCTCATCACTGGTTTTACGGCAAAAAAAAATTGGTTGCAATATTTTGTACTTAAGTCACGGAGGGGCTGTGATCTTCATTGGTGCTAGTATTGTTTTTATCTATGAAATCACAGACTTTTTTTTGAAGATTTCCATATTGATGATTTACTTAATGAAGCACAATTTATTAAATTATTTTTCTATATTTTCATAACTCATCGACAAATTAAGGATAAAAATTGTTCCACCCCCTCCGTAAATGTTTTTAACTATTCCTCAAAATGGCAGATAAAATGATCTAATTTGGGGAGAAACTGGAAATACTTTTTAAAATTGCCTCAAGTAAGATTTAGATAAATTCTCTTTTGTTATGCCCATAGCATATATGTAGTAGATTGAGTATTGGACTTGGAACCAGGAAGAAGCAAATTCAACTTTAGCCTTAAAACTTACTAGTTGTATAAGCTTCTTAACCTTCCTGATCCTTTCTGAGTTATCTGTCTTAGTTTTTTCATATGTTAACATGCAAATAATAATATTTATGACACCTCAGCAGATTGTTGTGAGATAACAAGGATCAAATGAGCAGTATATTAAAGTATTTTTAAAAGTTTAAAATACTATATAAATGTCACATGTTAGTATTGTATTCTTTGAGAAAAACTTAAAGTCCAAAGAAACTCTCTGAGTTGTAGATATTTGGAGCTCACAGAGAAATGAAAATGGTTCCTAAACTGTATTTCAGAGAATTTAATTCAGGTTTATTTTTGCCATCTTAACTTGTTAAATTATGAAATAATCATTTTCAACTGAATAGGAGGTGAGTACTATTATAGGCATCATGATGTATTCAAGGGTGCTGGATTTGTAATGAGATTTGGATTTGAATTCAGTCTCTGATACTTAAGAGTAAATGATGATTGCTAAGTTACCACCTCTGAAAGCCTTCTCATGTACGAGAAGTGACGGCGTTTCCCATGTTATCTACCTCATTGCATATTATGAGGAGGAATGTTCTTTTTAACTTACTACATAAATGTGAGCTCCGATTATCATCATTTTACATCTATACTTTGTGGGTCTCTCTGTATGAGAAAGACAAATGCACATTAAAATGTCCTTCAAATTTTAGGAGAACAAGTAATAAAAAAGAGTCAGTAAATTGGCTGCAAATGAAACAAAGCATTGCCCCCCTCAACAGAACACCAGATTTCTATAATTTAAGGCAAGTCAATACAGCAGAAGAGGTATTGCTACCAACCACAAGAAGTAACATTCTTGTTTTGTGGGGACTCAATGTTTTTGCATATTCTTGTAGGCGCCCAGGATTTTATTTTCTATTTAGATCAGGACTTTGTTGAAGAACCACTGGGAATTCTGCTTCTGAGAATATCCTGTGATGGGATTCCTTACATATCACAATGGGAGACTCCTGAACAAGTCTTAGAAGTGACTAACTTGCAATCCTGCTCCCAGAACAGTTCTCAAAAAGTAACAGAAGTCCATATTTTATTTTTCTAGACTACAGATCTCTATGCCTGTTCTGCTTGACCTGCCTTCTCTCCTCTCCGACTGTCTGTTTCTGTCTCTCTTTCACACACACACACACACACACAACACAGCATTACTTTCTAGGTCAATGTTAACATAAAACTGATGTCTGGCCTGAAGAAGATTATGTAAAGTACATCAGTAGGTATTATTTGGAGAATTAAAACAAACACTCTAAGACATTCAATAGTAACAAAGTCGATATAAATACTCAGTCCTACTCATAAAACTTTATTTCCCTGGACTGTCTTTAAAGGTCTATGTGCACACAAGCATATACTTTGGCACACATTACTTTTGATGCACACTCTCACACAGTGAATGAAAAAATAAAAAAGATTTAGAAAGAGAAACACAGAATGAAAAAGTTAGTAGTACCCTTTCTCCTGTTTCCATAAGGAGCTCTTGCTTTTCTTCAGCATGGTATTTCAGTGAGCTTTTTTCCAAATTGTTTTTGCATAATGAGTAGCCTCCAATGGTACAAGTGCGATATGATGCATGGGAATGAGAAGGCAGGCTTGCTTGCTAAAACCCACCAGTATTTGCCTGACAAACTGGTCGTTATGGAAATCAGTAATCAAATTAGCCTCATTGATTCATCAACCGGGGCCATCTATTCCTGCAGGATGAGGGAAAAATCATACAGTGCAAGGACTTTTCGGAAAGCTCTAAAATGGAAAACCATTCTTGGAAGCTCATCTGGAAATGCGCACACTTGATACAACTAAATGCAAAAAATTCCCACCCATCTGAATACAGAGAACCTAGGGAAGCAACAGAAAAGGCAGCAGTTACCAGTGATGTCTAGACATGGAGAAACTATGACATCAGTGAGAACAGCCCAGTATTTACTTTTCCTTCCCAAAGAAATGTTCATTTCATGATCTCAGTGTGCAGAGCAGTCGACAAAGGGGGCAAAACCAGATCCAGAGCCCAGGAGCAATCCCGAGTACACTGAGGCCCATGAAAATACTAAGAACTTAGAAAAATGTTAACCAAGAGAACTACGTGGGCCCACAAATTAAATTGTTTCTGGAGGAAGACTTCCTTTCCCTTCTGACTCTAGGAAGAGGGCAGGGGAAAATAACTATGGAAATTAATTCAAATCACAGTTAATGAGAATTCTACATGTCATAAAAAGAAAGAAGAGAAGCTGGGTACAGAAAGCATAATCAGAGTAAGAAATCTCCACTTTGATTATTTACATTTTCACTCATTTTAAATATTCCCTTATTTTTCTATTTTGTGTTCCCTCCTAAATAATCAATGATAGCATGGCACATCTCAGTTTGATACTTTTCCTCTCTGCGCATACACCTTTGCTCTTTAGCTAACTTACCTTCCCTTTCTCATTCTATCCCAGCATTTTAGAACCATAAAGCATAAGTGCGCATGTATCATTTTTCCAAAGCTTAACTCTGCCCAACAGAGACACCCTGGAGTCTTAGCCGACGCCGAAGATTGACACTCATTTGCATAAACCCGAGCAGATTGCAGACGTCCTTTCTGTGTACTCTGGAGCTGTGGCCCTCAGGGACTGCGGGTTCCAGCATGTGTTGGGGCGCCCCATCCTGGGCAGAGCCCTTGGCCTTGGCTCAAGATGGAGCATCGCATGCTGGGGCCCGTAATGCCTGTCTGCCACAGCCCCGTTGTGTAGCCAGGACTGGTTATAGGTCCTGGGGACTGCCCTTGGACTTATGTTATAGCTACAGATGTGCACCCAGCGCGCAAAGAAAGAATTCAAAGAAAGGAACAGTCTGGGGGATTTGAGAGGCGCACAAAAGGTGACTTCTTTCCCTACACACGCAGCAATTAGGAAGGGGCAAGTCTAGCCAACATATTTCATTCATAAAACTGAAAGGGTAAGGTAAAAAACAGAAACTATCTCATGGGAGTCTCTATAGTCTTCAAGGTGGGAGAGAAGAAACTAACTCTTGCTAGGGTCATACTGAAGGGGAAATTTCGAGAACCCTGAGGGACAGTCCTTTTCCCTGAACATCTGCTTAGTATATCTGATGCAGGCTGCTCCTTATTGACAACTACCAGCCAAACAATAATAATGCTGTGGATATACACAGGTCTTTCTGTCTAGTGATCTCAAATTCCACTAGGAAATGAAGTGCCTGCTGGCTCAAACTATACTTTGGTGGTCTGCCTAGGATGTCTGGTTCATTCTTTGTGAAAAGTGGGATGAGAAAATTAGGGCACAGAAAAGATCAATGGGCAAAATAGTAGTCTAGGTAGAGCACTGATCTTTGGAGTCAGGAATTCTAAGAGCTTATATCCTACCTTCCATACTTATTAGCTGTGTGACCTAGGGTAACTCACTTAACCTCTCTGAACCTCTATTTTGTCATCTGTAAAATGGAGATAGTAGCTACTTGCCAGGATTACTGTGAGGATTGAATGAGATACCATATGCAAAGCGCTTTGGCTTAAAGTCAAATTTAACACGATTATTACTACCCAGAGGGGTCTTACTTTATAAGATCAATGGAAAAACAAACCCAAAGCACTCTTTATTTCATTATAGTCTTTTCTTTTCCACATAAAGGGTATATATCTCTTTGGAAAATATCATTTTGTGATATGGACCACTCTTAGCTCAAATGTGTGCATGTGTGCGTGTGTGCATGTGTGTGTGTGTGTGTGTGTTTCTCCTTCGTTTGCTGAAGAATACCATGCCTTCAGAGAGGTAATAATATGACTTGCACTTGACTTTGTTTTGAGTGAGGGAGGGCTGTGCAGGTCACCAGCCTCACTTCTCCTCCAGAGCCCTCTGAATCCAGTGACCAGACACTTATCAGGATGAGGCAATTGGGGTTAATTGCCCAAGAGGTCACACAGCTAGTGAATGTCAAGTGTCTGAGGTGAGATTGGAACTCAGGTCCTCCTGACTCCTGCACTGGTGCTCTACCCACTGCACCACCTAGCTGCTTAGCTCAAATATCGTCATGTTGAAGGAAGCTATGGAAAGTGAAGTATTGGTAGAGTGTGCTCAGTTCTATAAGTTGTTAAGAGTAAACAGAAATGCAATTTTTTACTTACAGGTTCTTTCTGTCTGGACACCGAGAGAAATATTTCCAGGTCAGCAAATTGGAATTTATTAAAAAGAATGACAACAACAGCTTGCCATAGCAGATGGAGAAGTGACCTCCAAACTGGAACTTCTTTCATTTCCTCTTCCGAAGTATACTAGGACTCTGGACAAGTCACTTAACCTTATGAAGTGAGTCTCTAGGAGTCTAAAGTGAGGGACTTTCCTCATCCAAGAATGCCTGATTCTAATGAAATGACAGGTCCAGTCCCTATTCCTACAAAGAAAAAGACTTCCCAAACTTGAGACTGTCCATAAGAGTCATGGGTTGCATTGGAATGTAGTCAAGTCCCCTGACTGATACCAGTCAGTGGTTTTTATAGTGGGGAATTTTAGTCAGATATGGATGGAAATAGAAGAGCTCTACCATCCTGTCCAACTCTGTGATTCTATGTTCTGTGACCACATGAACCATTGTTTATAGCTAAATTGACCAGCTGTTGTCTGTTTTTATCAGTATGATTGGAGTAAAACTATCGATTATATTGCCAAGGGAGATCAAAAAGTGACAGGCAGAGCATGTTGGGCAGATTTGAAAACTCTGTTCATTCTACTACATACTTTTCTATTACTGATTTTATTTGGAGGCTAAGTTAAGGGCTATTATTTCCTGCTTTGGGGCTAGAAAGACATTTTCTTTTGCAATGTGTATATGATGCATTTACCTAAGTTATTTTATACATTTTCGGGTATATTATTACATCTCTTTGCATGCCATTTCTACAAAGCAAAAAGATGAAGCAACTGAGGAAAGAAAAGCAATAGGGGTCAGTTATTCAATGATAGACCCCCTAGTTCATTTCTACTCTAGCAGAAGAATCAGGATCCAACCACATCTCTTAATTCAGAGTCCCTTGTCTTTCTTCTAAATATTTTAACTCAAAAAATGAGAAACAAACTGTTCCGGACCAGAACTTCAGGCCTACACTTGGCTCTCCTTTGATTATCTCTCATTAGTCCTGTGTATAACTTGATTGTGCATAGTTATTTGCATGGTGACTCCCCCATTAGAATGGAAGTTCCCTGAAGGCAAGGGCTTTTGCTTTTCTTTCTATACTCAGCATTCAGCACAGAGCCTGGTACATAGCAAGCACTTGATAAATACTAGTTGACTGACTGACTGAGTTTCTAAGCAGTAACCCAAGAAACAGTGTGATGTAAAGTGAAAATGGAAAAAATGAAAACCATAAATTCAATCCCCATTTGTAATTTGCTAGCTGCGTGACCATGAGAAATCACTTCATCTCTTTTAGCCTTAGTAAGATATGTAGAACCTGCCTCACAGGGTTGTTGTGAGAATCAAATAATATGTGGCAAGGTCATAATCTGTCTTAAGTTCTATATTACTTAGCCATCTATGATGATTCTTCATTATTAATTTTATTTGGTAGAAGGGAAATTGCTATTATTTCCTGCTGCAGGGCTACAGGGAGGTTTTCTTTTGGAGTATGTATATTATTTTGAATTTACCTAAGTTATTTTATTCATCTGTTGGCATATTTTACATCTCCTCATACACCATTTCCACAGAAATTATTCTTCCTAAAACCTTCCCTAATCTGTAACTTTCTCCTGACCTTCCAGATTTGAGACTTTTCAGAATACTCTTGTACTTCTTATATTTTACTGGTCCTTAGAGTTTTTTGTGTATTGATCTAATTCTCCTATTAGGATATAAACCCCACAATGTCAGGGATTTTGTGCATCATCCACCGCAAAAAACCAAAACAAAACAAACCCCTGATACTTTTAGTCAGTCAGTCAGTCAATAGGAATTTATTAAGCCCTTCTTATTAAGCACTGTGCTAAGTGCTGAGGTTAAAAAGGAAAGCAAAAAATAAAGCCCCTTTTCTCAGCATGCTCACAGTCTAGTGGGGAAGACAACACCCAAATAACCATGCATATATACAATATATACAGGATGCACTGGAAATCATCACAAAGGGAAGGCATTAACATGAAAAAGAAATTGGAAAAGTCTTCTTGCAGAATGTAGAATGTTAGCTGGAAACTGAAGGAAGTCAGTGAGGCCTACAAGATGGAAGTGAGAAGGGAGGGAATCTGATGGATAGGAAAGGCCTGAGAGTCAGAAATCTCTCTTGGGGGAAGAACTAGGAGACCAGTGCCATTGGTCACAGAAAACATGGAAGGTGTATAAGGTGCAAGAAGACTAAAATAGAAAGAAGGGAATAAGTTATGAGGAAAGTTCAGCAAATGTTGGATGGAACTTTGGAAAAAAAATCATGAAGTTCCAGAATTCATTCCCTGAATGACTCATGACAACGGGAAATATGTAGCAAGTATGTTGGCGCTTCTCTACTCTAGCTTTCCGTTGAGGTGTTTACATTCCTGGTGGCTAGGACTCCCATAATGTTCCATGGGAGGGAGGAACTTGGGCTGTTTCTTTGTCTGTAGGCTGCCTGCTGGGTTTTGTTTTTCTGGAATTATTATGGGTATAATTTGCCTTAGTTATTTACTCAGTAAACTTTACTGATTATTTTCATTATCACTAAATATTATCTCCTTGGAATTACTTAGCAAAAGGGCCCCTGCAAAATGCCTCCTAGCTTGTCGGTCTGTGGTTTTCTTTCATTTCGTTGTTACTAAATGTCCTGATGGATCTAATTATCCTGATGCCATCAGTTCTCAGTATTATAGATCTTGTTTATTGTTCTGAGACCTTTATGTTATATCAGCAGATTGTATCCAAACACTAATGGCCTATCATTGTTTAGAGATCTGGTGCATAGTTACAGCGTGGAAATTTACACAACTTAAAAAAAATAAAGGAGGCAAAATGGACCACATGGTCCTTTCAGACCCTACTAGCTTTGATTCTATCTCCCATGGAAATTTTTATTAGGCACTCTTCTCAGAAAGTGTCCTACTCCAGCACACATGCAGGCTAAATCACAACACAACAAGAATTGGGACCATTAGAATTTCTTTTAACAGAAAAATGGCTTCTGAGCTCCAACTGATAGCCCACTTTCAAGTAACACTCCGAACCACAGGATTCCAATACAATTAATGGATTGAGCAGCCTCTTACAGCTTGTTGTAACAGGACTTGCTTTACATATATTTAGGAATAGGTCAGCCCCTAGAGCAGCCATGCGTGTTTTCATAGGCCTGGGCCTTTTAATGACTATAGGACCTGCACATGCAACAGATACTATATTCAGCTTCCTGAATGATCGCATCAGCCCACATTTAATGTTAAATGGTAAAAGAGATACTCACAACAAGGTCCTGGAACCCAGCCAGGCTCCCATGCCTGCTCCAACAGGACCCCAGTAGACTGTGCACATACTAAGAATGGATGACAACAGGCTTCTCCAGCAATTACTATGTGATGAACTGAAGCATGGGGACCATGAACAGTGGGTCAGAGGTAGCACAGTAAAAGGACATAGTGGGACTAGAGAGATATCTGTGAGGCATGACTATGGACCCACAGGGATTTACAAACATCAGAGTGGTGGTGATTGAACTTCATCAGCTAAAGAAGACTCTTCAGTGATGGAATGGGAATCCTGGGAGTGCCTACAAAATAGGAATGACCTGCCTAATGGAGAAAAATCTAATAACTGAGTGTCTAATCTCTGTATAAAAACCTTCAGTTGAGGGTAGTAGTAATTCTATCAACAGAACCACTCTTACTTTTAGGACAAAATGCCATTTTTTTTTATCCTAGTATTGTCAGTGTCTTAGCATATGGAGGGACCTAAATATTTAGTGATTTGTATACACACATACAAACAGACCATACACACATACAGAGTACCTGGCAAGTAGATAAATTTTTCAGGACAGTGGATAGGGTGCTGGCTTGTAGTCAGGAAATTCTGTGTTTGTATCCTGTCTCAAGTTAGATGTTTGATCCTGGGCAGGTCACTTAACTTCCCTCAAACTCAGTTTCCTTGTTCGTAAAATGGAGATACTGATAGTATTAACCTCAGTAAGCTAATGAAAATATCTAAAAGACAGATTTGTAAAATAAAGTACTATATGAATATGAGCTATTTTTATTTTTAGTGTTATTACTGTTTGGGCATTCATTTGTGTACCACATGCGCCGGACACCCTAAGAAATAATACATCCCCTAAATCATAGGAAAAGTATTACATTCAGATCTGAATAAATAGATGATAATGTAAGAGTTTGCTAGTTATTTTCTTTTCTTCTACTTCTGTGTCTTATTAATCACTCTTTCTTTCTCTAGAAATGACAAATTAGGAAGGAGGGAAACAGGAATTTATTTTATGTTTACTATATACCAGGGACTGGGTTAAGCTCTAAGGATACAGTTACAAAATTAGAAAGAGAAAGATAGCCTTTGACTTCAAGGAGCTTTATATTCATACACCAGGGTGCTGAAAAGAGTGGAGAGACATGGTTTTGAAAAGTCAAGAACTGGGTCAAAAGGAGAACAGATTAAGCTCCTCCACAAAATGGAGGCCTGAGAAGGAACTCAACAATAGAGGTAGGAGTGGTGGGCATTGCAGAGAGATATTGAAGGCTGAGAAGGCCATAGGCTGATTGGATGTTCCAGGGGTAAGGTGATGCCAAGTAGTGAGGGAAGTGCCAAAATGAGGAAGCAGCTGAGACATTCTGAAGTCAGTGGCAGGGATGGTTGGGGAGCTGCACTTTGATGTAATTGGCTGCTTAAGCATAGCATTTGAGTTTTGACTGTTTTGTATACTCCGAATCCCCTTGAATCTGATTTTCCCTGAAATGTATGACATTTTTGTTGTTGTCCAGTCTTTTCAGTCATTTCTGACTCTCTGTGACTCCATTTTGGGGTTTTCTTGGCATTGATACTAGAGTGATTTGCCAATTCTTTCTCTAGATCATTTTAATACACGAGGAATTGAGGCAAACAGAGTTAAGTGACTTGCCCATATTCACCAGTTAGTAATTGTCCGAGGCCAGATTTGAACTCAAGAAGACCAGTCTTCCTGACTACAAAGCAAGCACTCTATCCACTATGCCACCTACCTCCTCATTGTATGCCATAGGTATGTACAATGTGTGTCATAGATTCATGTAATAGGTATATGCCATGTACAGTGGATGCATAGGAACTATTTAGTTGTCCAGGGAGTGAATTTAAAGACATATCTAGATAATGAGATGAAAAGTCAATACTCTAAATCTCAAAGGGGTTTCATTTTGATCAGTGTGTTGTAAGAATTCAAATAACAGATCAATTTCATTCCTTGCAGTAGCCAAGTTTGGAGGACAGAACACTGGATTCATAGTTAGCGACCCTGGGTTTGAATTCCTACTCAATTGCTTACCACTAATGTGACCTTGGGAAAGTCATTTAGCACTTCTGTAACTTACTTTACTCTTTGGTAAAATGAGAGTGTTGGACTTAGCTCCATTTTGGCTGTAAATTATAAGCTTTCAGTATCGTTTTCTGTATCTCCGTTTTAGTTCAGGATGAGCACTGAGGATGAGAATGGCTAGATGTATTTTCTTGGGGTCAAGGACTCTTTAGATTTATTTCCAAGGAGTCGGAGCACAATGTAAGAAGACATTTATGTCAAACCTTATATCATCTTAGTAAAATCTGCTGACAAAATGCAGGCTAATAGGTTGAACATATGACTTTTGGTTAAGAGTTATAACCAGCTATTTTAAAAGGAAATAGTCTGGAAACTATAATAAATTGGAAAATTCAAGTTTTATCACCCCTGAAAATTGTGTCAATAGACTTATCATAGATAGGTCTAAACCATCCCTTTGTGATTTATTGAAATATGACCCCAAGTTTTCATTCTCTTTTTAAGCCATCTATCTAGCTTTCTCTTCTTAACATAAGAAACATTTTTTATTCACTGTACCTTTTGCCACGATTGCATTCAATTCTGTGAACTTGTGATGACAAAGTGTTCCTGAGTGCTATTATTGGAAATTGAAGTAGGCAATGGTGGGATCCCAAACCCTGTTACTTTCCTTCTTTGAGAACCTTAACAGGAAGGTGCAAAAAGACTATTTAATAAGGAATAGTACATCTGCTATGACTTAAACATCTCCTCTACCCTTTTTGTCTCCACATAAAATCATCCAGTCAATAAACATTTATTAAGTACCTACTATGTGCCAGGCACTATGTTAAACTCTGGGGATAAAACAAAAGGCAAAAAGACAGTTCGGGCTCTAGAGGAGCTCTCAGTCTAATAGGGACAGACAAGATGCAAATGACTATATACAAGCAAGATATAATTAATGGAAAGAAAGCACTAGGATTAAGAGAAATAGGGAAAGACTTTTGTAGAAGATGGGATTTTAGCTGGGATGTGAAGAAAGTCAGGTAGTAAAGAAGAGGGAGAACATTCCAGGCGTAAGGGACAGCCAATGAAAATATCTGGAGGTGGGAAGTAGTTCCTTCTTTCCAGGAACACCAAATGGACTAATATCATTGGATTTGTGAATAAGTGAGTCTGAGTAAGGTCTAAGAAACTTTGAAAGTACTAAAGGGCAAGGTGATGAAAGGTCTTGAATACCAAGCAAGATTTTGTATTAGATTCCTGAAGGTGATAAGCAGATGCAAAAGTTTATTGAAAACAACAGTTATCTGGTTAGATTTGTGCTTTACAAAGGTCAATTGACAGCTGGATGGAATAAATGAACTGGAGCTGGGAGAGATTTGAGTCCGAGACACCAGCCAGCTGGTTCCTATATTAAACCATGTATGAAGTGATGAAGGCCTAGGCTAGAGTGATGGTAGCGTCAGAGAGGAGAAGGATGCATGTTGGAGATAGGCTGCAAAGACAAAACTAGAAATCCCTTTCCCACTTATGTACGAAGCATGTATGAAATGGACAAAAATTATTCTTCGAATACCTAATATAACTAGACTGGCAGAGAGAATAATTTTTCTATTTACTTCTTCTCATAACTTTTGTAGGTGAATAAGAAGTGAGCCTTCCAGTTCATAGAATACATGACAGCAGTAATATGTGTCTTTGTGTCTGCTAGGTCTCCTACCTGAGGGATCAGAATGGGAGGAATTAAAGACAGCAAGTACATCAAGATGCCCACTGCCAGAAGCTGCCCTTGCCTACCTTGTCTTCTTACCCCCCACATTTGGGGGTAATTACCAATCTCGGCAATGGTGGGCGCCACATTCCAGCCTGAGGCTGATTTATATTATTGCCTTTTCACTCACTTTGCAAAAGAATACATCAAGAAGTCCTAATGATGTCGGGTGTTCTATCCTGAACTGTGACCTGGGTGATAGTACTAGCAAGAAATCTGGGTGCATGTACATGCTCTCCTTCTCTATAAGCAAGATGTTTTGTCAGTTGTGCTTTGAATCCGGGGCAAACTTCTGACTGAAAAACCTCAGAATATGGAACATATTATGCTTTCATTAGACTTCTCCATTAAAGCATCTTTTTCAAGATACCCTTTTCCTCTTACCTCTATTTCCCTTGTGAAAGTACACTAGAACCTTGCTGCCATGCCTTGGGGTCCATGTTATGGAACTACGTAAGAGGAAGCACCATTTTATTATAAAGACCCTTTTGGTACTATGGTAACTTAACCCCAATGGTTGGGGCCCAAGTCAACTTTGCCGTATACCAAATTCTTTATAGCAGCTAATGAGATTTCAATGTATATTGTAAGGTTAAAAATAATAAACAGAAGGCTTTCTAAATGAGGGACTCAAACAGCTATACAAACATTAATTCTTACATCAAGCCTATCAGGTTATACAAGCACACATCATTCTCTCCATTCTCCAGCTGGAGAAAAAGTAGAATTATAGATTTGAAGCTGGAACAGACCTTGGAGATCATTTAGGCCAATCTTTCATCATAGGTTTTAGAAAAGTGAGTTCCATGGAGACCAAATGACATATCCACAAACACAGGTAGTCAGCAGAAAGATCAGGCTGGCACTCAAACTTAGGTCCCTTAAATTAAAATTCAGTGTTCTTTAAATGAGAGAATTTCAGAGTGGAAAGGTACCTTACAATCCAAACTTTGACTTTTACAGATCAAAAATCTATAATCCAGATAGGGAAAAGACCAAGGTCTCACAGCAAGAAGGGGCCAGTTTTAGAATTCATCTTCAGAGTTTTAAGACACTTGATGAATTAAGTGGATAAATATAATTATGGACAAAATAAAAGTGAGATTCAGAGCTCTCTGTAGGCATTGACAAATATAGTCACTGGTCTGCCAAGGATATCTGGAACATTCTTCCTCCTCATCTTTTGAAATTTTCTTCTTTCAAGGACATGCCAACTTCCCATCTCTTCCATGTAAATTTTCCCCAAAAGTTCTACTCTTCAAACTTTCCTATTATACTTTGCATAGAATTGTCCCTTTTGTTCCCATTACATTCCAGCTTGTGTCCTTATTTGTTTAAATATTTGTGTCTACCCTCTTAGATTGCAAGCTTTTTTTGAGGATGGGGTCTTTGCCATTTTTTTCAACTTTGTATCCTTATGACCTATCACAGTATCTTGCATAGGAGGATGCTTAAGAGATGTTTTTTGCAGGGACTTGTAGTTGCTGTGAATATGTATTATAACCTGTACTTTTAACTTCTATTCCAACTTACTGCTCCATTTCTCTCAAGAAGGTCATGTTTCTTGTCTTTTGGCCTGGAAACCTTAGAACCATCTTTAACTCTTTCCCTTTATTTGATCTATCACCAAGTCATGCCATTTTTCTTCAAACCCAATCAATTCAATGCCAAGTGATTTATCCAAGATGCAGAATGGGATAAACCTTTTTGGATATGTACAATGTAGGATATGGTTTTACTTGATTATGTATATTTATTACAAATATTTTACAAGGAAATCTTTCTTTTATATTGGGAGTAGATATGAAAAAGTAAAGAAATGATCCTTAATTGAAAAAAATCTTTAAAATGCCTTTTGCATTCCTATTTCTAATATCTTAGTACAAATATTTATTGCTGTATATGTGGATTACTATACTAGTATTTTAACTAGTGTAAGTAAATCACTCTGCCTTCGGTCTCTCTCCGACTATATGCCACTGCCAAACTAATTTTCTTATAGCCTTAGGTTTCCCAAGAGCTATAGGGAACCATGGAGCCTCTGGAAGACCTCTTCAGAATCATGAAGAATTTGGAGGACTTTCCTTGGAAGTTAGAAAATATTTGGGTTTTATAAAGAAAATTGCTTGAAGGCATTCAGAAGAATTAAATTTACTTTTAGATTCCCATGGCCATAAGGAAGGAACTTCTACCCAAGTGTTGGGATTTCAAATATTGCCTCCAGAGAGGCAAGGATAAGTAGATGATCATATGAACCAAAGACTTCTAGGAGAGAAAATGGGTACATGACAAGAATGAAATGAAGAATAAACCAGGCTGATAGTTGTGGAAGTTGTGGGAACTGGTAAGATTGATGTCCAGTCAGTTCTTCCTTTCCTCCCTCTCCTCCTCCCCGATTCTTTACCAGAATCGAATGTTGGAAAAGTTTCCTCCAAGAGTGCAAATATCGATCCTTTTATCCAGCAATACTTTCTTACTGCTTCCCAACCACTGAAAGTAGGACAGAGGATAGAAGAAAAATATGACACTAGCTGTGAGTCTTATCACAGTCTTCTATACCTTATGTGAATGTTTCTATTTATTTCTATGTTACTTGATATTGCTAATAAATTATATGACCAGAAAAAAACAGTGAGTTTATCTAAACCCATGCATTGAAGATTGAAAGAAGGGAGGGTAGTCTATGGAAGAAAAGATTTTCTTAGTTTTACTCCAAGGTGAAAGTGAGGTGTTTAGAGAGTTTCTGCAAGTCTAGATATTTACTGAAAATATTCTAGAACCTACCCAGTAGACTGCCTTTGAACTCAGGGAAACAGAAAGTGAGCTAAGAAGATGAACCTAGTTGAGAAGATTATGGACAGGCATGCTTGTCCTTTAATACATCTGAAAAAAATTATACACAGTCTGCATCACACATCTACATCCCACATTGCTACATTCCTTAGCATCATTTTTATTGCAACAATTTTTTTTCCCTCAAGAACCAACAATTCCTCCCTATTTCTTATATCAATAAGTCAAGATTCATCTCCTTAGTTCTCCTGAATCTGATTTTACCCTGCCTTACTAATTTTATTTTTTGCTACTTCCAAACCTACAGTTTCTGTCCAAACAAACCAATCTCCTCACCATTTTCTCCACATGCCATATTCATGATTAGAACTTTGCCTTTACTGATTATACTGATTATACCTCAATTTTTATAATATCTTCTCCTCTATCTATTCTAACTCTGACATAATGAAAGGAAAACTGGATTTGGTGTCAAAAGATCCTTGTCTGAATCCTCCTTCCAAAGTCTTCCAGTGGTGTGATGATGGCTATGTCATTTAACTTCTGGGGAACTTGATTTCCTGGTTTGGAAGATTGTCTACCTCACAAGGTTGTTGTAATCCTGAAACCGTATCGTGAGTAGATATTGTGATTACTCACACTTCAAGGCAATCTCATATGAGCCTATAAAGTATTCTTTAAGCATTTTAGCCTTCATTTATTTGTCTATTATCTAATATAACAGTTATACCTTATAATCAGACCTAGGCATCTTAGAATTTTAAGTCTCTATTTGCTTCAAGTATATATGTTTTTCTCTTTCAGTGAACTTTTAAGTATTTCCCATAAACTACTATCAGCATAGGGCTTGAAATCACCCTTCAGTAAATACTTGCAAATCTGAATGTAGAATAATTGATTAATAGTACATGGAAAAAAATGGGCAGGGCTCTGCTATATCTTTACCTCATGGCCTTCAGTCATGGAAATCAATCCTATATGTTTATGAAGGTGGTTTAAACATTGATGAAGCGTCTGAATTAGCCATCATTAGCACTCTTCTCTCCCTTACATGAACCTTATACTCCCTGACTTCTTCACAAGATCTCAAATCTATGAAGTTTCGATCAGAAAAAAAAAAAAGTTTTTAACAATTGAAAGATCACACACACACACACACACACACACACACAAAGAATATTGAAAGGTCAGCTCTGGAGTGTAGAGCACTGGAGTGGTATAACAGAGAGGAAACACTAGAATGTTTTGGAGACAGAGGACCTGGGTGGGCTCAAATATCTGCTCTACCACTCATTATAATGTAATCTTCGGTAAGTAACATAAGCTTTTCAGGACTCAGTTGCTTCATTTGAAAAATCAGGGTTTTTGGATGGGCAGACTTTCTAAAATTCCTTCTAACTCCAAATCGATGATCTTTTGATCTCTTGTAACTTTAAATCTAAAACTAGTACTATGTAATCTGGGCAGATTTCTTATAGTCATGCTGTGTGATCTTACCTTAAGATGTTAATAATTTATGTGGTGGAGTGGTCACTGACCTCGTATGATGAAGCTGGGTTCTAGTTCCAATTAGCTTTTTTATCTTGGCTAAATCACAAGCTTGCTGGGTCTCTGTGAAAGAAGAACTTGGACTCACTGGCCTCTAAGGGGCTGTCGGCTTCAACTTTCTAAGTCAGTTCCCAGGTCTTTGGGTACAGAGCTTATAAAAGAGAAAGAAAGGGGCTGAGATCAAAGGGGACATGAACTCCTTTGATAGCTTAGAATTTTAAATAAGGAAACCACACTCAGGGAAGAGAAGTTGTAAAAGGTCAGCTATTCATTCCCACCCTCTGGGTAATTAAGATCACTTATAGTTGAAAAATGAGGATGCTCACCTGGGTCTTTTCCTTCTAATCTATAACTGAATTATCTTCCCGTGACAGTGAAATTTCCCTGAATTTTCCTTTGGAAATGATCTCCCAGAGAAGTAAGACAATATTTAGATTCCAGAAGAGATCCCTCTATTCCTGTTCAAACAATTAATGTGAGGCACCAAAATGGCATAATTTAAATTTCCAAGCTATGCTCAGAGAGCCAGTAATAATGAGAGAAATGTTTGTAACTGTGACCTACTGCCAAAAATGTAAATTGCTTTTTTTTCTTTAATGCCGGAAATATTTTCTATTAGGATATGTCCTCCCTCCACTTCCCAAAACAGGAAAGAAACAGTTAAAGATGAGTCAGTGATGTTCCCTTTGATGACAACAAAATTGAAATTTCAATAAGAAAGGAGAGCCCTTTCAATGTAATTCAAATGTTTCTCTCTGCTTGGTAATAACAAAATTTCAGGTTCCATTTTGACAATTGAACTGACCTAGTGATCACAAGACATATTTGACCAGTAGGATTTGATTATAATCATAAAAAAGCAACTCATATTTATAGAGTGCTTTGTGGATTTCAAAGTTATTTCCTCACAACCTTTTGAGGTAGATGTGATTTCATCAACATAACTTCCAAAGTGAGAGATTCCTTTACCAACACAGCAAGCCCTCTCCATAGGAAGCAGAAATCTTCTCTGATTTAGCAAGCAAATCCTAGAGAACTACCTAAGGGAATTTCAGATAAGGGTCAAATTAATTGTGTATAATAACACGAGTAAGGATCAGAGGTGAGATTTGGTACCAGGCATTCAGGAATCCAGATCTAACACTATCTATTGCAGCATACTATCTCCTTGAAACATTGTTCTTCAGTAGTATCAGTTGTGTGTAACTCTTTATGACTTCATTTGTGGTTGTCTTGGCAAAGATTCTGGACTGGTCTGCTACTTCTGTAGCTCACTGTACAGAGGAGTAAACTAAGGCAAACAGGGTTAAATGACTTTCCCAGGTCACACAGGTTGGATTTGAATTCAGGTTTTCTTGACTTCAAGCCTGGTGCTCTATCCATTGCACTGTCTAGCTCCCGATCTCTTTAAGGTAAAGAATTGGATTCCCATCTTAAAAATGAGGAAACTGAGGGGTAGCAAATGAATTAGTTGGTATTCAATGTCTTTCAGTGGAAAAGAGTACTTTGAAGTCAGTGGGAAAAGATATTGAAGTTTAAATGGGTTTAAATTCTACCTCTGTCACTTGCTACCTAAGTGACCATAGGGAAGCTATCTAGCTTTCAAGCATTTTCACTGACTCTCCTCCATTACTGGAATTTTTCCTCCTCATCTCCCTAGGTTTTCTTCAAGTCTCAGCTAATCCCCACCTTTTACAAAAAAGCCTTTCCCTCCCAATTTATCATGTGTATATCTTGTTTGTAGCTAGTTGTTTACATATTATCTCCCCCATTAGACTGTGGGCTCTTTGAGAGTGGGACTGTGTCTTTACCTTCCTTTGTATCCCCAACACTTGGCAAAGTGCCCTGCATATAGAATGTGTTTGGGCCTCTTTATTATATAAATTGACCAATGAGGGACTGGACTAGATAGTAACCAAAGTATCTTCTTGCTCTTGGGTCTATGATCTTATATTTCAGACACATGCCCTCTAACTCCAAAGCTAGTCCTTGTAAGGAGTGAGGGGAGGAAACAAACTTAATGTAGCATTTGTTCTGTGCCAGGTGCTGTGTTAAGAGCTTTGATGAAGATCCTTCAGGCACTAGTGTTATTTATTATGTGCTATTTACTTTGTAAATATTTTGTATTTAGTTATTGTATACATGTTATTTCCCCCAAAAGAATATATTTTCCATGAGGGCCATGTCATTTTTGTCTTTGTATTCCCAGCATCTAGCATAGTGCAACCACATTCTGCATAGAAATGTCACCCAATAGGCAAAATCTATTTTTCAGAGTATTGTAGAGGCCATCTAATCCAGTCCATTACTGGGTAAGAATCTCCTCAAAAACATAACAAATATGTGCACATATAAAATTAACATGTCCAAGACAGAACTCATTATTTGAGGGAAAAATCTCAAAGCTTATCTCTTTTCTTAGCTTCCCAGTTTCTGCTAAGGGTACCACTATCCTTCCCATCACTCGGTTGACAGCTTCTGTGTTATCTCCAATTCATTTCTTCACACTGTCAATTATTTGCCAAATCTTACTATATCTAGGGAAGCTAGATGGCATAGTGGATAGAATGCTAGACTTGAAGTCAGGAAGACTGATACTCTCGAGTTCAAATCTGGCCTGACGCTTACTAGTTCTATGACCTCAGACAAGGTGCTTGACCCTATTTGACTTAGTTTCTTCATCTGTAAATGAGCTGGAGAGGGAAATGGCAAACTGCTCCAGTATCGTCAAGAAACCCCAAATGCAGTCATGAAGATTAGGACACAACTGAAAAATAACTGAGCAACAAAATTCTTTCTACCTTCACTACATCTCAATCTCACCAAATTATTTTCCTGCTCAATAGACTTCAAAGGCTCCCTATTGCCTTTAGTATTAAAAATAAACTCTCTGTTTGGTTTTTAAAGTGTTGTCACTGTACTTCACACAAGACTTCTCCCATCTCTGTTCCTTTTCACTGATTGTCCTTCATTATTGTAACATACTGCCTCCTCACCTCTGCCTTTTAGAATCCTTTGATTCCTTTAAACTACAGTTGTAGAATCACCTTGTAAATGAAGCCCCTCTCATTTTTACAACTGCTATCTCTCTCCCATCAATAATTACTAGGTATTTACTTCATTGACATCTTTCTGTCTTGTATGTAGCTTGTTTGTACACGTATTTTCTTGTCATCTCTCCCACTAGATTGGAAGATGCTTGAGGGTAGGGACTGTCTTTTGCCTTCCTTTTTATCCCTCAGAATGAGCAGAGTACCCTGCGTGAGGTAGGTGGGTATAAAATGATTATTGATTGACTGACTGATGGACATATTGTCTCCTCTGAGAGAATGCAAACTTCTTGAAGACAAGGGCTTTTTCTTTTTAGTCTTTACATAGCACAGAGTCTGGACAAAGAAAAGCTGACTGATTGTCCATCTAGACTTTGCTTAATGACCCCTATCGATGGTCTACTACTTCCATCCTTCTTTGGATAATGTTACCCCTCTTATATTGAGTCTAAATTGGCTTCTTTTGCAAATCCCACCTATCTATCATTCTGTATTCTGTCCTCTGGGGCAAAAAAGAAGTTAATCCTCCCTCCTAGTAAAAGTCTTTCAAATACTTGAAGATTGCTATCATTTCCAATTCCCACCCACCTTATCTTGCCAAGATAGGGTACAGAGGGATCATCACCTCTCCAGCTAGGCAACTGGGTGAAAGAGTGGATAAAGCACTGCACCTGATGTCAGAAAAACTCAAATTCAAATCCAGCCTCAGACACTTACTAGCTGAGCAAGCCATTTGGGTTCTGTTTGGGCAAGTCATTTAACCTTTGTTTGCTCCAGATTCTTCAACTGTAAAAAGGGATAAAACCGGCACCTACCTCTCAGAGTTGTCAGGGGGATCAAATGAAATAATACTTGGAAGTGCTTCACACCTAGTAGGCACCTAAATGCTTGTTTCCTTCCTTATTAATTCCTATTCATACACTGGAGAATGGTATATTTCAAATTTGGAGTCCTTTTCTTTCATTAAAGGAAACTGATCCAATGGATCCACAAATGTGAAAGCAAAACTCAACCCTTTCTTCTCCCTACAAAGATAGGGAGGGAACTGAATATTTGTAAGTGAAAAGGATTGTATCAATGTAATGATGGTGATACTCCTTGGACTCAAACATTGTATCACTCAGTCAATATTCACAACATTGGGGACAACGATGAATAAGCTGCCATAGTTCTGAATCATAAAGTATAAAATACTCTCTATAAAGAAGGCAAAAGAAAAACTTTTATTCAGACACCATAAAGCCAAATCCCAGCACCAGAAAGCCAAATCAGTCATGTTAACCAAGAAGTTAATATACATTAGCACTGCTAGGGACAGAGGCATTCCCAAGCGTCTCCCCTCTACTCCTGCCCCTCCATAAGCAAACACGTTCCTTCTCTTCCATTCCAACTACTCTCACTAACTTCTTCCTGTTTCTGCCCTGCCCTTGTGTTCCACCCATTTAGCAAGCTCCTCCCACAACATGTGACTTGGGCTTCCAGGTGATTTAAGCAGGTCACATGGGGCTATTAATGAATGGGAAAGATTTTTCCATTTACACTGCCATGACCAACATAGAATATGAATTCCTGTTCCCTCTGTTATTTCCTTCAAACCTACCAATTTATTTTTTTTTCTGATGAGTTACTCTGATATAACTAGAAAAAGAAGTTGGTTACTTTGTTACCTAGATAGATCATAGTGACATAGTAAAACTAGTGTTTAAACCTGGAACTAGAAAGACATGAATACAAACCCTTACACAGGCTCTAATTAGCTGTGCAACTTTGATCAAATGACTTAAAATTTCTCAGCCTGTTTTCCTTATCTCTAAAAATGAGACAATAAGAGTATCTACCTTAAAGGAACGTTGTTTGAATCAGATGACACGATGTGCATGAAGCTCATTTCCAAAAATAAAACTATATAACTGTGAGCTACCTTCAGAAGAAATTTCATATTTATGATCAGGTGAGCAGGTTGTACGTACCACTCTGAAATTGTCATGATGTAATGGGTGTGCTATATTGTGCTATAAGAAATGGAGAATAGACAGACTTCAGAAAAACCTGGAAAGACTTATATGAACTTATGCTGAGTGAAGTGAGCAGAACCAGGAGAACATTGTAGATAGAAACAATCACAGTGTGGGATGACTGATTTTGATAGACTTAGCCCTTCTAAGCAATGCAAGGACTCAAAACAATTCCAAAAGACTCATGATGGAAAATGCCATCCACATACAGAGAAAGAACTATGGAGTCAGAATGCAGAGTGAAGTAGCCTATTTTCTTTTTTGTTTTGTTTTGTTTTTCATGGTTTCTCCCATTTGTTTTCCTCTATGCAACATGAGTAATATGAAAATGTATTTAATAAGAATATGTGGAGTCCTTGTCAGATTGCATGCCTTCTTGAGGAGGAAGGGGGGAAAAAGGGGGAAGAAATTTAAAACTTATGGAAGTGAATGTTGAAAACAAAAAATGAATTAATAAATTGAAAAAAAAAAGGAAAAAAGAAATTTCCATGATGTCTTTTACAACTGATATTTTTCAGAAGCAGGTTTTTTCCCCTGTGTTTTTGATACTATGCCTTCAGAAAAGCAGAATGGTTTGACAGATAGAGGGCTGACTTTCCAGTCAAGAAAGAACTGGGTTTGAGTGCTACCACTGACATATATTGGCTAGGAGATGCTAGGCCATTCACCAAACCTTTCAGATTCCCATGTGATGAATAAATAAATTACAAAAAAATTACTGACCTGTATAGATAGAAAGGATTTTAAAACTGAAGGTTCCCTATACCAATTAAATCTCATTTTTGGATGTCCTAAACTATGGGGATTTTTATAATTGAAGGTAGTATATATCAATTGAATCTCACTTTTGGACTTCCAAATGCACTGTGTGTACACACACACACACACACACACACACACACAGAGACACACAGAGCCATTCCTGTTTTGAAGTTTACATTCTACTAGGAGACACAAAAAGTATTAAAATTAGTTCAGGAGAGAGAAAGCACAAATAACTGGGGTGGAATTGTGAAAGCCTCCATGTTGGAAGCTTTACTTGGATTATGCTTTGAGACATCACAACAATAACAAATGCAAAGTCCTAAAGCATTTTTGTAGCAGCAAGAATTGTAGATGGTATCAGACTAGAAGAAGGGATTAGGGTTGTGTTCTCAATATCAATAAAACCTATTTTTATTTCTGTTCCTACTTTCTAAAAACCCCAACCAACTTTACATGTCCAGTTCCCAATAGCACAAAATCATCAGAGGATACATGAGAAATCCCTCTTCTTTTCCCATGTGCGTGCGTGCGTGTGTGTATGTGTGTGTGTGTATGTGTGTGTGTGTGTATATATATATAATATATATATATACATGTATATATATATATATATATATATACGTATGTAATCACTTTTATCACTTTTATTTTATATTCCACTATTTCCTTGACTGCTTTACTGGCCTATAGCCAAGATCATGTGTAATGCATTGCTGCCACATTGCCTGAATGAAAATTCAGTCAAGGCATTTCTCACTACAGTCATTCTCACTCTTGTCTCTTCACCCCACCCCCCACCTCACTCTGTATGAACTTGGAGACTGAGATAGTGGAAAGAGTTTTATTGTTATCATTGTCATCCAGTAATTATTTTGGTGAAAGCCTAAGGGTTTTTCTTTCTTCTATTGGTTTCATAAAACTTTTTTTTTCAAACTTGAACAAAAGGCTGGTAGAGATATTAGAAGCTACTTCTCATGGGAATGAAGGATGGAGGTAGTGGAAAGGCAAACAAAATTAATCTTTCTGCCAAAGAAAAAGCAAGGGGGCAGATTTCTTCATCAAATTTCCCTTTTTTTCTTTCTTAAAAGTTTCACTTTTATTATAAATTTAATAATCATCAGTAAATACAAATCTTTCAATATACAAGGAACAAGAAAATATTGAATGAGTAACTGTGCACTTACATTATATATTGTTTTAAGGTATATATTAAATGTAACAAGGTAGTAAAACAAGTTATATTTGGTGCCATCTTCTAGATTCATTTTTTCTTCTGCATAATTCTCTTTCCCCCTTTAGTTAGCTTTTTTACTCTTTCATTTTATTTTTGAAAAAAATTATTGTACATTAATTTCCCCTTTCACTCACCCTCCATTTAAAAGAAAAAAAGAGAAAAAAAAGAAACTTTCAACAAATATGCCTAGTCAAGCAAAACAAGCAGGAAGATATTCCTTATTTCTTAGATAGCTTGGTCCAGTGTTTCTGACATCCTAATTTCAGTGTCCGTTTGAGCACAACCGGCAGGAAGCAGTCCCATTTTGAGGAGATTGTTCTGATTTTCACCCAATAGCCCAGATTTGTACAGATGCAGGAAGAGATCACAGAAGATGGCAACTGATATTAAAACTACAAGATAGTGAAGGAGGACAATAGAATGTGGCATATGGTGCAAAGAAGCAACTTCAAATTTACAGCACTGAATAAATGAACTTTCTCTCAACATATTCAGAATCCTGACACCAAATCTTGGGGCATAGCAGGAAGAACACTGAATTTGAAATCAGTGGAGAGCTCTTCTAATCACCACCAATTTAACCTCTCTACTCCAGTTTCATCATCCATACAATAATAGGATTAGACTTTGTTGTCTCTCCCTATAACTCCAAATCTCCTTATCTCTCTCTCTCTCTCTCTCTCTCTCTCTCTCTCTCTCTCTCTCTCTCTCTCTCTCTCTCTCTCTCTCTCTCTCTCCCTCTCTCTCTCTCTCTCCCTCTCTTCCTCTCTCTCTCCCTCTCTCTCTCCCTCTCTCTCTCTCTCTCTCTCTCTCTCTCTCTCTCTTCCTCTCTCTCTCTCTCCCTCTCTCTCTCTCTTTCTCTCTCTCTCCCTCTCTCTCTCTCTCTCTCTCTCTCTTCCTCTCTCTCTCCCTCTCTCTCCCTCTCTCTCTCTCTTCCTCTCTCTCTCCCTCTCTCTCTCTCTCTCTCTCTCTTCCTCTCTCTCTCCCTCTCTCTCTCTCTCTCTCCTCTCTCTCTCTCTCTCCCTCTCTCTCTCTCTCTCCCTCTCTTCCTCTCTCTCTCTCTCTCTCTTCCTCTCTCTCTCTCTCTTCCTCTCTCTCTCTCTCCCTCTCTCTCTCTCTTCCTCTCTCTCTCCCTCTCTTCCTCTCTCTCTCCCTCTCTCTCTCCCTCTCTTCTCTCTTCCTCTCTCTCTCTCTCTTCCTCTCTCTCTCTCCCTCTCTCTCTCTCTTCCTCTCTCTCTCCCTCTCTTCCTCTCTCTCTCCCTCTCTCCTCTCCCTCTCTCTCTCTCTCTTCCTCTCTCTCTCTCTCTTCCTCTCTCTCTCTCTCCCTCTCTCTCTCTCTTCCTCTCTCTCTCCCTCTCTCTCTCCCCCTCTCTCTCTCTCTTCCTCTCTCTCTCTCTCTTCCTCTCTCTCTGTCTCTCTCTCTCTCCTTTTTCCTGATGAATTGAAAAAATAACTTGCTCTGAGATGACTGATGAATGTTTGAAATGGGACATTGATTTATCTATTTCCCCAGGCTGACCAAAGCATTTCTGAGAAACAGAATTTCATAGTTGCCTTCCTAGGGGGTGTTGGTAGGTCTATTAAATCATTTTTTAACTTAGAATAAAGAGTGGAAAATGAATCAGAACTAGGCCCAGATTTGAAAATATACACTATTTTACCACATACAAATATATACATGATATATACAGAAGCATACATTCCTAAAATTTCATTGATTTTTAACAAAACTGAGTCCATCTGATATCATGTTAGAAGAAAGTCAATCTGTTGTTGTCCAGTCATATCTGACTCATCATGACCCCATTTGGGGTAAAATATACCGAAGTGGTTTACCATTTGCTTCTCTAGCTCACTTTACAGATGAGGAAACTGAGGCAAATAGGAAGCAAACAGGATCACATAGCTAGTAAATCTGAACTCTGGGCTTCCCGACTCCAGGCATGATGCTCTTTCAACTGTGCCACCTAGCTGCTTGGTAAAATCCAATTAGTCAAACTTAAAGAAAAGTATTGTTCCAGATATCATCAGCTCACATTTTGTGCTTGCATCTCTTATGAATACCTTCATCTCTCTTATTTTTACATCTTTAAACCTCTTTATTTCTGTCTATTTTTTCTCCTTTATTACTCTCATCTCAGAGTTATTTTATTTTATTTTATTTTTTACCAAAGTAAACTTCTCTATTTGTGTCTTTTATATCATCCCTTTTCATCTTTGTGGACCCTATCCTGTCCTCTACTCTCCTGTCCTCGGCTCTCTTCTCCTCTGCTTTCCTCTCTTTCCCTCTTCTCTCCTCTCTCATAATTTTTCAAAATTTGATATTATAATCCTATGAAATTAGGCATAGAAATTACTTTGTAATTTAAAAAATTACAAATAAATATAAAGTAATATTACTGTTAAGGTTTCATGGATTGGTCTTTTGCAAGACATTTAAGGATAACACCTAACCAATAAGATAACAGAGTTGGGATTTTAAAAGATGTTGGGAGGCTAAAATGACAGGATGTATTTAAGAGGATGAAATTTAATAGAGCTAAATATGAAGTCTGATACTTGGGTTCAAAAAAATCACTTATACAAATCTAGGGAAGAAATGAATAGACAGCAATTCATGCAATAAAAAAAGATGTGGAGGTTTTAATGCTTTATAAGTCTAATATGAGATAGCAGTGTGACATAGTAGATATGAAAACTAATTCAATCCCCAACTATACTGAGAAAAAAACATAATGTCCAGGAATAAAGAGGTAATGCTAGCCCTGTACACTACCCTAGCCTGGCCATATCTGGAGTATTGCATTCAGTTCTGGGTGGTGAGTTTTATAAGGGATACTTTCTCATCTGGAGAGGAAGGTAACCAGAAGGTCCTAGAATTTGTGACATATGACGGCTGGCTGAAAGAAGTAGGGATATTGAGAATGGAGAAGAGGGAGGCATTGTGTTACAGGAAAAGAGTACTGGCTCTAGGGCTAAAAGACTTGAGTTCAAATCTGCTTCTGATATCTTGTCTATGTGACCTTAGGCAAGTCACAACCTCTGTCCCTTTTGGAAAATAAGGGAATTGGCTTCTGAGAGGATCTGAAAGGGCCTTTGAGATATATGAATCTATGAACTAAAGAGGGGAAGGAGAGCTTTGCATGGTAGCTATTTTCTAGTATTTGAGCAACTATCTATGATATAGAAGAAAAATTAAATTAATTTTGTTTGGGTCCAGGAATAAAATCAGGAACTTCAGTTGCAAAGGGACAAATCAATGTTTAAATCCATTAACAATTATTAATTTTCTAAAAATGGAATAGACTGTTTTGGGAGGAAGTAGGTTGCCTCTTGTCAGAGGTATACAAGGCAAAAGCCCTATGAGCACTTGCTCAATATTTGATAGAGAGAATTCTTTTTCAGATATGGGCTGGAATCCATGGCTTAAGGTCCTTTGCATCTATGAAATTAAGTTATTTAACCAACTAGTGAAAGCCCTCATGCAGTGCCATAACAAAAATATATGCTATTCAGTTCATACTTCAGCAAATGAACAATAAAAAAAAGATTGAAAGGTTACACTGAGTTAAAAAAAAAGATTATGAAATTGAGGGAGCAACAGACACATCCTGTTTCTGTATAGGAGGGAATTAATCAGCATTATTAGTAGTTACATCTCTGTTTCCAACCACAGAGGAAACTGGCATAGTCCTAAAAAATTATTCAATAAAATGCTTTTTTTTTTTTAAGTGAAACACTTCATTAATCCCAGATACTCCTGCAATGGCATTATGGGTTATCACCCAATTCTGTTGACCCAGTTAAGCCATCCTTAATTTTATCCCTGATAGTCTATAATTAGGATTGTCTAAAATAGCCTGAACATAATCTGTGCCAGTACTTATCCTCACGAGGCAGAGAGCTTTTTGGAGATTTGTATTTTATCTTCTAAAGAGCTTTTTGGAAATCCTGCTCCAGGAAGCAGGACGGTGGAGGGCAGGGGGCTGGGGAGTGGGGAGAGAGAGAAAGTGTGAGGAACAAGAGAAAAAGAGGAGATAACCTTTGGCCTCTATTAATTTCCACTAAGGTTGTGACCAAATATTCTCTCCACCCTCCTGTGCTTATCAGATGTGCTAGATCTAGGCTGATATCAGACTGTGCTCAGATTTGTGAATAGCACTGTCTGGAGGAACCTAAAATCCAACAAAGGCACCGCTCAGCACTAGGTACCCTGCTAAACACTTGGTCAGCCCAGCTACTATCATTGCGGGAGGGCCCTGTACTGCCCTAGCTTTGGAAAATGCTGAATGTTAACATAAAAGGGAGGAGGGCATATCACCTCCTTCCTCCCTTGCCTCCCCTCCTAGCTGCCCAGACAAATAGTACTTAGACTTGATGCCTCTCAAGTGCAATGAAATTTGGGAAAGCCACATCACTGGCGTTTTAAAGAAAACTTTGTTTTCTCTCTCCGTGTCTCTGTCTCTGTCTGTCTCTTTGTCTCTCTGTCTTTCTGTTTCTGTCTCTCTGTCTTGTTTCTGTTTGTGTCTCTCTCTGTGAATCTCTCTGTCTTTCTGTCTCTGTCTCTGTGTGACTCTCTCCTCTTTCTCTGTGTCTCACACTCTCTCTGTCTGTCTTGTACATTCAGACAGCTTGAGTTTGAGAGAGGAAGTGATTCTAATTCCAGAGTCTGGCCTGTCCCTCTGTCAATGGAAATGCCTAAAAGTAAAATGAAGTGATAATATCCTGTAGAATATTTCACAGAAAGAAATTCAGGGGAAATGGTAACCTGGGGATACATAGCTGATCTTAAAATAGACAGAACCACCAATGCCAGAGCAGATGCCAAGTACAGTAGATCATAAAATTGCACAAAGTTACCACTAACCAAGTGGATTCCGTGTTTTCTCTAGGGAAACCACTCCCTCAAAGTCAGAAGAGTTGAGTCTTTATTCACTGGTGCTATTACCATTTATCAATGGCCTGGCCAGATTGCCTTTCTTTTCCTTTCTGTGCATCTATTATTGGCTTGCAAGTAAAGATCTTAATGACTGTAGCATTCTGCCACAGAATTAATGATAGGTAGAGGACAAACTCCTGGATCCTAGCTGATATTATAAAGAAAATTGGGGGCTTTTTGGTGCTGTTATTTTTTTAAACTCTTCAAGGCTCAACCCACTCCCAGCTTGAGTCACTTCCCTTGTTCCCCTTCCTCCTTCCCTTCAGTCCCCACAACACACCCTTCCAGTTTCCCCTTTATGTTCAATCTTCTTTCATTAAAATATAAGTTGCTTAGGAAAATAACAAATGTTGGAGAGACTTTGGAAAAACAGGCACATTGATACAGTGTTGGAGGATTTGTTAACTGGCACAATGATTCTGGAAAACAGTTTTCATTTATGTCACAAAAGTTCCCAAGCTATGTAAGTTGTTTGATCCAGTAATATACCACTAATAAGTCTATATAGTCTAAATCAATAAAAGAGAGAGGAAGAGTCCTGGAAGGACAAAGATATTTATAGGTGCTCTTTTTGTGGTGACAATGAATTGGAAATTAGGGGAGGAGGTGATCATCCATTGGAGAATGGATGTACAAATTGTGGTATTTGACTGTAAGGGTGTACTATCATACTATAAGAAACAAGGAAGGGGGTAGTTTCAAAGAAACATGAAAAAATTTGTATGAACTCTTGCAGAGTGAAGTGAATAGAAGCAGTGGAAGAATTTACACTACAACACCAAAATTATACAAATAAACAGCTTTGAAAGACATAAGAATTTTGTAATGCAATATGTGTATAGGCAAGACAATTAACCTCTTCCTGCCTCAGTTTCCTCATTTGTAAATAGCACCTACATCCCAATAGGACTTACATCATAAGGTTGTTTGTGAGATCAAATGAGATAATATTTGTATACTTAGTCATCCTTATTTATTTACTGAATCCAATCCAGTTCAGTGGAACATAGTGCCTGGTAAATAGTAGGCTCTTAATAAATGCTTATTCAATGTGTCCCCTCCCTATCTATCAATTTGCCATTTTCTATGTGGAGCCTTTCCTGATTCTTACGGTTGTTTACTGCTTATTCTTTCTTCTCAGATTATCCTTTATATGCATGCCTTTACAACTGAATGTAAGGTCCTGAAAGACAGGAACTAGTTTGACTTTTCCTTTGTAGCTAGGCCAGCATCACCACTGCAGTATTCAGCCCTTTGGAGGTCCTTAATAGAAGCTTGATGGATCAGACTGGATTCAGTAAATAAATCAAGGTAACTATCAACGTTGAACTTTGGTTCAGTAAGAGTGGTGATGCCTTGCTTGGAAAAATCAAATACCCCTCCTTTCTCTGAGGTTTAATAAAGTTAAAAGGCAAGTAAGACAACCCTTATTGATTTGCTTGGAACCAAGAGGAGAATGAGGTTGTAGAGAAAAGATATCTTTCCAAAGAAGGCTGCTAGCTTGGGAGGGAAGAGAAAAATGGAATTAGGAAGATTTTCATAGAACAAAAAGTCCTTTTGTCCTTTTCTCTGTGTATGTAGACCTAGGCAGTGGCTTTTCCTACTTTATGCAGATCTTCACTGCATTTTTTTATTCTTTAATTCAGATGAGTTGTCCTTCATGCTGGACCTCAGCATGTAGCTAAGACCGCATATTAGGAGTCAAAAGAAACTTTAGAACTTAACAACTCAGAGTAGTGGCTCAGTGGACAGAATGCAGAATCTGGAGTCAGCAAGACCTGAATTCAAATCCAGTTTCAGACACTTACTAGTTGTGTAGGTCAATTCAACTTTATCCTGTTTTCCTCAGTTTCCTCATCTGTAAAACAAGCTGAGGAAGGAAATGGCAACCCACTCCAGTATCTTTGCCAAGAAAACCCTAAATGGGGTCATGAAGAGTTGGACACAATTGAAAGATAACAAAAAGTTCTTTAACCTCTTGAAGGAGGAAAGAAACAAAAGTGAATTGAGTTAAAGAAATCAGTAATGGGAGTAGGGGGTCTATAAGAGAGGGAAAGGAAAAGGAAAAAATGACAAACCCAAAAGAGCCAAAGGAAATCTGGACTGGAAAACTTCTCTGGGACCATTACACATGAGACAGTATACATTTAAAAATATATTATGGAAAGTTTCCTACGAAAAATGTATTCAGGAACAATTACTTCTGATCCCCAAATGCAGAAAAAATGAAGTGATCTTAAACTTCAGGGATCCCAGGCTGGAGTCTTGCCAGGTCATTTGAACATATACAATTTCATTGAAAAAGGAGGACTTGGTGTGTGAAAGGATTGGGGGCAGAAGCTAGGGAATGGGGCTGGGGTACAGGGGTTGCAAGTGTTGCCACTCAAGTGGTTTCTCTTTTTTTGAGATTCAAGTCAGAAATTTGTCTACTCTTGGCAAAACAGAACTTCCTGTTTCAAAGGAGAAGGGCTTATTTTTTAAAAAAAGTCTCAGAAGACTTCTTGCACATCAAATAATTCTTATAAAATAGTATTTTGATGAGTTGGAAACACATGGCTTGCATTTCCCCTCAAGATACACATGGGTTTGAAAAAAAAACTATGGGGTGGGGTGAGGAGGGGGAATGAGTTTGGCAAAAAATATATTTAGGGTTTTCTCTAATCTACAGTGTTTGGGAAGAAATAAGCAGAGATTTTTTAACAAGTCAAGATATAGCCAGATTCATGCTTTTCAAAAAGAAAGTGAGAATGAAAATAATAGGATATTTGCTATGAGAATGTTTGAACATCAGTGTGAGTAATAAGCTACGAAGTTTTGCCTTCACAAGGCTTCCCCCCTTTACAAATCTGCATGGATTCCTTGGAGCCAAACTTTAGAACAAAATCTCAATCATGAAACTGGAGCGAGCGGCAGGCATTTATGCAAGAAAGCACCAGATGAAACCAAGTTCATATTTCCCCATGGATTAGGAGACCCTGGTTTATGCTGGAAAACACCCAGTGGTAGAAAGAGAAATGACTTGCCCTAAAAACCTTGAATGTGTTACTGCTCCCTTATCTGCCTCTTGTTATGATTTCCATATTCATGGGGTTGTGAGATCCCTGTGTGGCATTCCCTTGTGTTCTATAACTGAATGTTAATAATATGTAACTAGAACTATTTCCTTATTAGAAAACTTAAAAAAGGAAGAGGATAGGAAGGGAGAAGTTGTTCTGACAGTCTCAATTATTCACTTCTTTATCCTGATTGTATGCCACTTGAACTGGAGTACTTGTTTGGTATGTGAAAGAGCAAAAGTATATTTAATATATTGACATAAAGAGATCAATTTAAGTGCTAGTTAAGGGACTAGGACCCTAAATTTAGAACTGAAAAGGCCCCTAAAATTCATCTAATTAAGCAACTTTGCTCTCCTTCTGATTCCTAAAGTAACCCGGATTTAGAGAGTTTCAATGACTTGTCCAAGGTCAAACAGTTAAAATCTTGCAAAGCCAGCAGTTGACAATATGTAACTTAGGATAGTATTTAATTTATGTCTAGATAATCTTGAGTTATTTCAATAATGTTCACCAGAATTTGGGGATAGAGGAGAAGAGCGCTGCTGATTTATGAAGTGGAAAGAGTGAAGCCGAGTTCACCCTAATTGCATCAACAACCACAAATGTATTAAATACCATTTTCCTCCTCTATTGACTTTATTCAAGCAATTCTATCAGCCTAGACTGTGTGCTTTCACATAGTAGAAGAGCTTCAAAAATATTAGTCATAGAATAATAGATTTGAACTGAAAGGGACTTTAGAGACCAACAAATCAAACCCCTCCATTTTATAGGTGGAAAAACTGAGACAGAGAAAAGTTAAGTGGACTTGCTCAGTATCAACTCAGTTGGTAAGAGTCTGAAACAGGATTTGAACTCGTCTTCTGGATTTCAAGTCCAGCCCTCTATGCAATGTGCTGCTTCTTAATTCAATACTTTTCTACTTCCTCCTCTGCAGACCAGCCCCCTCCTCCCCATCAAAAAGGGAGAATTGAATCCTACAGCCTAGAAGATTTAGCCTGTTTTAATAAAAACTCAAATTTCATCAAAGTTTTAAGATTTACAAAGTATTTTTAAAACTTTATCTCATACTAGGTTCACAACAACCTTGTTAGATAAGAACTATTTTTATGCCTATATTACAAATGGAGAAAGTGAGACTGAGTAATTTGCTAGGATTATACTGCTGGTAAGTATCTGCAGAATTCAAACCAGAGCCTTCTTGTCTACAAGGTTAGAGTTCAATTCAATAGGCAACATTGATTCTTTCTAGGCTTTTGTTGTTTATAGTTCATTGGCTACATGGCACAGTGAATAGAGGGCTGGCCTTGGAGTCAGGAGGATCTGAGTTCAAATTTGGCCTCAGACACTTATTAGCTATGTGACCTTGGTCAACTCAACCTTATCTACCTCAGTTTCCTCTTCTGTAAAGTAAACTGGAGAAGGAAGTGGCAAACCACTTTGCTATCTTTGCCAAGAAAACCTCAAATGGGGTCATGGAGAGTTGGACATGACTAACTGATGAAACAACAAAAGCTCATCAATTACATACATCCTCCAAGAATCAAGTCACTTCTTAAGTGAAGCCTTCTTTGAATTCTCTGTTACTCCCACTTACTAGCCAAAATTCTTACAACCTAGATTTTGGGAAAGCATATTTCAAAAGGTTAAGAGGAATGCTAGATAGAATCCCACCAATTAAAATGCAACAGAGGAAGTTAGTCCTGGAGGGATAGTTAACAACAAGATTCTAAAGACATGAAGAAAAACAATTTCCATGAGTATGAAAAAGGATTTGCCCAAAGATTCCAATGTGGATGCGCAAGAGACTCTTCAACCCACTCAGATTCTAAAAAGAAATATTCAGAAGATTTAAGCAAGGCCAGTTGCTATAACCATAAAACTGTTTTCTTTGTCCTTCACTTTCCTACAGCAATTGTTTATCTTTCCTCATCTGACTTCTCGAGGACATTTTTGGCTAATTATCTCATACTTAATTGGATGTAGCCTATTATTGCAGTTACCTGCTTGTAAGTTTAACTTTCCTCCTAAAGTAGACAGTAAACCTAATCCCTATTCCTGATTATTACCGCTTTCTCTAAAATTAACTTTTTACTATGTATACACACCATCTATGCATATACACATGTGTATGTGTATGTATATATACATGTGAATGCTTATAGATGTCATTTCTGTCGAGTAAATTACAAGTTACTTGAGGTCTTTTGTGTCGCTTTTGTGTGTGCCTATGGTATCTAATACAATGCCACTATACAGTCAGCCCTTAATAAAAGCTTATTGAGTTGACTTGAAGAATGCTAGAGATGATTGAGGTTCATTGTCAATTTTGCGGATTGGCATCATGGATGACATCTGTGGTTACGGTACACCCGCACTATTAGACACAGCCAACGAGGCAGGATGGATATTGACATAATTCACTAGTTAGTGTTCATGAGATTCAGGTAGACTGAGGATTCATAGACAATCTGTCCTTGTACTGTTTTCTGTGTCAATTACTTTTGACAATATATACCTTCCACTTTAAATCTACTTCCCTACCACCCTGTTAATTATTTTATAAAATTATTTCCTATTAAGTTTTGAACTGATCCAACCATTCTGTAAGAGTACTTTGGAACTATGCCCAAAGGGTTATAAAACTGCATACCCTTTGATCCACCAATACCACTACTATATTCCACAGAAATCATAAAAAAGGGAAAAGGATTCACATGTACAAAAATATTTATAGTAGCTCTTTTTGTGGTGACAAAGAATTGGAAACTGAGGGGATGCCCACCAACTGGCGAATATTGAACAAGTTGTGGTATATGAATGTAATGGAATACTGTTATTCAGAAAAACCTGGAAGAACTTACATGAACTGATGCTGAGTGAAGTGAGCAGGACCAGGAGAATATTGTACACAGTAACAACAACACTGTGTGATGATCAGCTTTGGTAGACGTAGCTCTTCTCAGTAATAAAATGATCTAAGACAATTCCAAAAGATTCATGATGAAAAATACTACCCACATCAGGAAAAGAACTATGGGGTCTGAATCTCTCCTTTTCTTTCTTGTGGTTTTTCACTTTTCTTCTTATCCTTATTTCACAACATGAAATGTATACACACACACATACACACACATGCACACCTATATATGTATGTATATTCTGTATCTAATTTCTTGCCATCTTGGGGAGGGTGAAGGGAAAGAAAGGAGGGAGAAAAATTTGGAAATCGAAATTTTAAAAAAGTGAAAGTTGAAAACTATCTTTGTATATAGCTGGGAAAAAATACTATTAAGTGGGGAAAAGAAGAGAAAAAAGGGATAGAATGTGAACTAGGTACACAATGAAACAGTGGACCACAAAAAGTAACAAAGTAAAGCATAATCTGTCAGACAAGACCAAGGTGTTAGTATGTTTTACTTAACTACTCTTTGGCACAAGAGGTATGGATAGTAGGTATTTCAAATTAGCCAGCTAACAGACTTTTATTGTGTCTAGTATGTACTGTGCACTGTGATAGTAATTCTTAAAAGCATAAACAAACATGACAAAAAAGTTTAATAAATAAAATATTGACTATTAGCTAATGAAATTGTTGCTTTCTATTTAGCTCATTCAGATTTTTAAGATCAGTTCCTGGATGAGATTTACTATCAAATGTTCTAAACTGCTAATTTTCCTGATCATTCTTTCCTCTGTAACTGACATTTTCTTTACCAATGCTTTTTTTGGTTCTTATGAAGACTGTATTCTTTTCTCTGAGACTCTACTTGGACATATTTTGGAGTTATACTCTTCAGGGTGTACTTCCTGTGTATTTCCAGGACCCATATAGTGTTTCATCTCTGCGTTCAGGTTTTCTTCTCTTTATCCTTATCTCCAGCCTCACTTTTTGGATTGGGTCTTTTTGTATTTTGTTAAGACTCCCATGCTATTGGATGGTATAGTCAGACTTTGCTAAGTTCTTGATGAGGAGCTAAATATAGATCCTATCTTCTGTAGGGATTCATGAAGTCTGTCTTAGTTTTCTGATGGCTCAACTTAGGTTTTGGCTTTGGACACTTCTTTCTCTTATTCTTCTGGTACAATTTTAAATCTGGCATCGATTCTGCCTCTTGCTATGACCCTAATAGACCCCAATCAAATGTTGTTGATTGCACGGGTAGAAGATCTATTGAAAGATCTGATTCTTTACTTCTTAAAGTTTTTTCTGGCTCTTTTTCCTGTTATGACACCTTTGTGGCTTGGGCTTAGGCTGCCTGGGCAATGGATTGTCCAATTGCTGGTCTAGTCTTATTTCCTGTATTAATTCGGACAGGACTGTTTGGATTTTGGGTCAGATAGGTTCTTCCTGGAGGCTGGGGGAGGACTGGCATGCGTATGTGCTGGTTTGGCTCTGGCTCCTATAAAGACCCACAGTAGGTTGCCCGGGCCCTGCATTATGCACTGTCCTGAACTTGTTGCATGGGGGTCTGGACATGAGCTGCCTGAGATCTGTACCAGGAATTGATCTGACCCCATTTTCTGCTATGTCTGTATGTTTTGCCTTCCATGTACCCCTTCTTGTTTCCACTCAGATTCCCCAAGATTTTGGCTGTCTTTTGTGTAGACCAAAGGGAAGAGCAATTTGTCATTATTCAGTTGTTTCACCTGTGTCTGACTCTTTGTGGTCCCATTTGGGGTTTTCTTGGCAAAGACACTGGATTTTTCTTTCTCCAGCTCTTTTTATAGTTGAGGCAACTGAAACAAATAGGGTGAAGTGACTTGTCCAGGGTGTCACATCTAGTAAGTATCTAAGGTCCAATTTCAATTCAGGTTCTTCCTGACTCCAGGCCTTGTGCCCTGTCTGCCTGTGTCACATGGCTATCCCGATTGTCTAGCAGCTCTAGGAGATAGATATTTCTATTTGGTTTTCTCTATCATTGCTCCTTCTGGGTCTCTGCTCTGGGGATAGGGAGATAGGCGGGGGGGGAAGGTGGGGAGGTTTCTGGAATCCTTAAGTCTTAACATGCAGAAATCTTTCTCTGTGAGCTACTTGTTTTCAGTTACTTTGCCCATGTACTATATTATCAGTATTATACAGTAAAACTTTGATAAAAATCTATCCTAATTTCTCTTCAGAAAGGCTTGCAATCACCGAGGTACAATTTTGGGAAGACCCTCAGAACATGGATAAACCTTGCAACTCCCTCCTTTGTTTCTCCAGGTGAAATGAAGACAGTTCTAACACTCTCTCCCCTCTAACTGGAAGCATGGACTCTACCTTTTCACCTAATGGCTTCTGTGCTTAATATGAACAAAAATTTTATTAAATTCAATTTTATGAGAAGCAGGCAGCCAAACCAAATCCTCACGGTTTAAAATTGGAATTGGAAAACAAAAACCTCAAGGGACAAAGGAGTTTTTTCAGATGCTCAGGACACCAGGGGAGAAGTTCCTTCTTTGCAAAGATAAGCTTGTTGGGTTGGACTTCAAGTAGGAGGTGAGAGGAAATGAGCACAGAACTGAGGTAAGCTTAACAGAATGAACATCAAAAAAAACTAAGTCTAGGAATCCTTGTAAATATTGCTATTTAGGCATGCCTATTAAAGGACTTTTACAAAAAGAACCCTTCCAAATTTGTTAGAATTTTCAAATGATCAGTCTATGAAAAGAAAGTTACCACTGGAGAATCTGAGTTAGAAGGGACTTTATAGGTTATGTGCTCCAAGTACATTCCTGCTGAATTCCTATACAACGTTACGGAAAACTGTTTAAATAGTCTCTGTTTAAAGACTTTCAGTGATAGGGCAATGATTACCTCCTGAGATAGGTCATTCCAAAATTTTCTATAATCTGAAGTAATGTAGAATGTCTAGCGCATTTTCTAGATCAGTGGTGTCAAACTCAATTAAACATGGGAGTCACTAAACCATGCATAAAGATCCCTCTGGAAGCCAGGTTATTATATTGAATATAATATTATCTATATTTTATTCTATTTATATTTATTTTATTAAATATTTGCAATTACATTTGAATTTGGGAATGTTATGGGCTGCACATTTAACACTTCAGTTCTAGATGTCAATTGTGAAATTACCTTATATATCCTACCTGACTCCTTTCTCCACCACATTAAGTATCAAAATCTTTTCAGCAAGTTGTCATATAACCTGGCCTTGAGTTCAGCACCCTGATCAGTTTTTCGACTTCTCAGTACTTTGATCGAGCAGTGTCTTTATTCAGTCTATTTTTGTAAATATCACCCTCTTCTATGCTTCTCCATTCTATCCAGTTCTGTTCTATGGGTTTCAGCAAATCCCTCATCATATATGGGTCCCAAATCCTTCTTCTTTTAATATCTTGAGGTTACCAATTTTGTGATGCTATTTTACTCTTTCCATATGAGTAGCCCTTTTTTGGTCTTATTTATGATATTTCATACTTTACGTCTTGAACACAGGAAATAGGGGACACTATGCTGGAACCTTCTCATACCCCAGTACTTATTTAGATAGCCCTTAAAGTCATCTGAGAATTTGCTACTCTGTAATTTGTAGCTACAGACTATAGCTAGTATCTATGTAGAGCCTGGAGCAGTGAGGTGGTACAGCGAATAGAATCTTAGACCTGGAGTCAGGAAGACTCATCTTCCTGAATTCAAATCTGACTTCAGACACTTGACACTTTAGACCCTGGGCAGGTCATTTAACCCTGTTTGCCTCAGTTTCCTTTTCTGTAAAATGAGCCAGAAAAGAAAGTGGCAAACCTCTCCAGTATCTTTGCCAAGAAAACACCCCAAATGGGTTACAGACAGACACAATTGAAATGATTGAACAATGACATAGAGAGCCTACTATGTGCCAGGCATTGTGCTAAGCAGTTTAGAAATATTGTCTCATTTGATCTTTCCAACAACCCTGGGAGGTCCTTGCTAAATGATACCTCATTAGAGAAATATTAGTGTTAAACAGATGGACTTTATGTTACATATGTATTTTATATGTGCCCGTTTTCATCCTCATTAGAATATAAGCTCAATTATTCTTTTTATTTGATTGCCAGTACCTTGCATAGTGCTGGCATAGAGCAAGCACTAAAGAAATATTTGCTGATTGATTGATTTTTATAGAAACAAACAGTTTAGGACCATTGAAAATCTTCCATAATCTCAGATGCAATCCGGTCAGATCTCCTCCTACTCTACTCTGGGCACAATTCTTTATCCATCTGTTAGGCCCGTCTAAAATACTGATGTACTAAGTTAACTTTCATCCAGCTGCAAGTCATGATCTGGAGAAAACCTGTTTTACATCCACTTTATTTTTTCACTGTGGGTGGTTTGAATAATTATGAATTTTGCTGAGGAGCCTGCGTAGTTTTTCCAGGGCTTGATGCAATTAGTGCCATGCCATCTGAAAATATGAAGCTGAAGAAATTGCCATCAATAGGGAAACCATCTTTTCTGATGCTGAAAAGTGTATCCTTTATGACAGTGGCAAACACTTTATTTGAGAAATGTTTCCCTGTTCTATGCATCATTTGATGTTAATACCAAGCAGGCTATTGGAACAGAATTATCCCCAGTGTTGCATTAGTCAGAGAATTTTGAATGATTTTAAAAGATGCACGGGAGATACCATGCAGATGTTAAAAGTAAGGTTTTAAAATACTCTTTTGTTCTAAAAGTCAATTTTTAAAAATAAAATCAGCATACTGGGAACTTCTGTCCTTTATTCCTCTAAATCAGTTCTGTGGAAAATTGTCTGGAAAAATCAGCTTTCTCCCCCTCATGTTTTCATCATGGATACTGTGGATAAGCATAGTCAAATCACTTAAAGATTTTATGGAGATGAGAAAGTGGGCATAGAGGGTGTTTGTCCCTTCTGGATTTTCTTTTTTTGATTAAAAATAAAACATTATCCATGGTCTTTTTTCATTCTTGGATGTCTTCTTTAAGGCATCTTAAACTCAGATCCTGAGACTCTTTAACATTGTGTCAGTTAAAATAGATCATTTCCTTGCACCTATTTGATCATGTCCAGGGACCTTTACTCAGCTTCCATTTGTTAAGCGGTATTGCTATTTCTTCATATGGTATAACCCAGTACTGAGGTGACAGATTTCAAATGGATGGTTTTACTCTAGTTATTTATATGAAAAAGTCACAATAGAAATGTCAGTAGATTTCCCCCCCTTTATTTTGTAGCTACTTATCCAGTTTGATTTACAAATTATCTCAGGATCAACTATCTGACTTAACCAGATCTCATGTCAAGGTCTTCACATGTTTTCCTCTTTAAATCATTTCTTGGGTTTTGTGAGCTTATGCTACATAATTTTTAAATCACTTTTTTTCTGATAAAAAGAAAAATAATCAATAAAAGCTCACATGAGGTGCTTTAAGATTTACAGCACAATTCTCTCCCAGCTGAGTCTGTAGCTAAAATTTTAATAAAGTAATATGTGCTATTATTATATTATAAAGATGGTGAAACTGAGGCTCAGATATTAATTTCACAATAGTCAGTATTACACACAGCTAGAATTACAAGGGAACATATGCTCTAGTTTGGTGGTGTCTTGTTCTACCTCCTGCTTAGCAAGGAAGTGCCCTGCTTGTTGGTGATTTCTGGTCTTTTTTGACCTTTTATACATGGTAAATATTTTGCATCAATGAAAATATTCTTTTAAAAAGTGATAAGATTAGTGATTTTACTTTTGCCCATTTTTAGTATGAATAATTTGTTTGATGAAATTGAGCATTGTAATCAACGAATATATTTTCATCTTTATCTTCTTTTCTAATTTAATGTTATTCTAATCTTTGCTCTAAGCATGTCATGGGGTTGGTATTGCTGTAACTTTCCAAAGACCACACATCTTCCTCTGTTAGCATTTCCATTCATGAAATTATTTTAGAACCAACAACGCATCTTTTCTGAAGTGACTACAATTCTTATAATTAATTGGTGTTCACACTGATTTGAGTATTGTATCTGTAAGCAGTTGTTTTCTTGCCTTTAGGACATTCAGTTTCATTTTTCTAAGATGTTAGGGTGTTAACGACATTCAGCTCTTTCAAATTTACTCCTTAAAGAAAGTATTCATGATTTTACAAGTATGAAGCTTTGAATGATTGCCAAGTTAATATGAAACAAACAGTTCTCAAAAGAAGAATTAGACACGATTCATGGCCATATGAAAGTAGGCTCTAAATCACTAATAATAAAAGTTCAAATTGAAAAAATTGTAAATTTTTATTTTATAATTAGCAAAAGCTATCAAAGATGCTCCCCAAAATCGTAATAGTTGATGTTGAAAGGAGTGTGAGAAGATAAGCACGTTAATGCATTGTTGGTTGAGCTGTGTGTTCTATTTTGAAAAACAGTGTGTAATTATGCAAGATTTGTGACTCAACTGTTTATACTCTTTGACCCAGGAATTCTTCTGCTGGGTTATGTACCCCAAGGAGGTAAAAAAAGAGAAAAGTCCTACACAATACTCATGTGCTCAAAAGGATTGGTGATCTCCTCAATTTGGGAGATCTTTACAATGTTACAGTTCATACTTCATCCATGTATAGCCATCTCATATGACTCTTGTCCATTATGTTCCATAATTTCTCCACAGAAGACTAACTCAACCTTCCAGAGACCTTTCTTTCAACTGAAATTTCAAGGATGCCAATATAGCACTCTGACTGTCAACCTATCAATTTTTACTCTTATCACATGACAAGCCTATCTTCTTTTTCAATCATATATTTCCTTGATGGCATCTTTTGCTTCTGTTTTCCCATGAATAATATGATTTTAACCCACATTTATATGTACACACATATATGTATATATGTGCATGTATGTGTGTGTGTGTATATATATGTATATATATATGTTTCCATTTAATACTTACAACAACCCTGGGAGGTAGGTGCTAGTATTATCCCAATTGTACAGTTAAAGAAACTGATACAAACAGAGGACAAGTTAATTGTCCAGCATCACATAGCTATTAAATGTCTGAGGACAGAGTTAAACTCTGGTTTTCCTGATTTCAAACTCAACTCTCTATCCACTGAGCCACCTAGCTGCCTCTAAAAATGAAAAAAGGAAATGAAGGAAGGAAGGAAGGAAAGAAGGAAGAAAAAGAAAGCAAGAAAAGTTAAACTTTTGTTTCCATAGGGGTTTTGAGATCAATAAAAGAATTAAGAAATTTCTTGAAGGTAATCTAGTATCCATTCCTCCTCCTGTTAAAGTCCAGGCCAACTCCTTTTTCATGTGTATTCTGTGTCACTAGTGCATATACTGACTGACAAGGTCTGTAAATTTTCTTTTTCAAATGCATGTAATAATTTGAGGGATAAACATTCTTTATATGTTTGGTCTTTCCAAGGTAGGTGCTCAGACCAGACTTTTGCAGTTGGTTATAGATCTTTTCCAGGAGACTCTAATATGCTCTAAGATATGGTAAAATCAGCCTAATACCATATACAAACAAGAACAGTTGGAAGGCCTTATCCATAGAGAATTCCTCTTTGACTTGGTCTCTATGATAGATATCTCCCTTTATAGAAATCAATACCTTAGACAAACATGATCCTCCTATGTGTGTATATATAATGTATGCATGTATGTATGTGTGCATGTATGTGTGCATATGTATGTATATGTACACAAGTAATATATACACCTATAAATGTGTGTGTGTTTTGTTTTGTTTTATTTTGTTTTGTTTTTTACCACATCTGATGTTAAAATCAGAGATTGCTAAACAGGCTTATTTTAGTTGTTTATGTGTCAAGAACTCTTGAATGATTTTGATAGATTGGTGAGAAAAATCTTGTAAAAAGTCCTTTAAGGTGGTCTTTTATTCTTCTAAATCAAATGCTTTCTCATACTTACAAACAATAAGCACAATGAGGTCTTATACTCTATCACTGCAAAATAGCCAAGATAGGGTACATTATCGAATATAGCTTGTAAAGCCTGATTGTTCCCTACTAATATCTTCATCAAGGACATCCATAATTTGTGGACAGATAAAGAGAAATCTTGCATTAAAACTTTATATAAATGGGAGAATTGAAATATACTTTGATAGTTTTTGATGTTTTCTAGCTCACCTATTTTGGTATTAATAAGTTCAAGGTTTTTGGCACAACTTTGGCAAATTTCTCTCCAACAGATATCATGCTATCAATCCCCCAGTCACCTCAAAATCATGTATTTTCAGGATGGATCTCATATATATATATATATATATATATATATACTTGATCTAATACTTTTCTATCCTTATTCTCCTTGGTGTCATTTCTTTCTTTTCTATAAGCACATCTGGGATTGTGATGTTAAAGTCAGAGTGTGGTAGTTCCACTGTTCATAATGGTGACTAGTTTGTTATACAAGATATTCACAGACCTTTTCCATTTTTTCTGCTCGTTCTATTTTTATTCTTAAATACCTTGAGACAACATTAGTTGGGTCTCTTAGCAGAAATTTAAAAAATTAGTTTTATTCTTCACTGTTTCATTCTGCTTGATGAGAAAATGTTACTCATAATCGTCCGTTACAATTTCCATATGATTTTAAAAATAAATTTATGTTAGAAATTCATGTTACTTTTCCTCTCTTTTCCCTATTTGTAATAGAGAAATATGAATTCTACATGTGCTTTTTTGATCCATATCATCTGATCTTCGCCATTATATTACATCCTCAATCACCCTTCCTCAAATAAGCAACCTCTACCTATTAGCTAACCTGAGTAAAGTGTTTTTCAAACTTTTAAGTGCTATATAAATGCTATTTTTATTATAATTTTTATTATTAATCAACTAGCCTTTCCCTATTGCTTTTAAACTTTCCTAAATCTATGCCACTGGCAAAAAGTCTTCAGTGTATTTTATTCCTTTCTCAGTCAAATGTCTTGAAAAAATTTTCTATATGCGAGCAAAAATGGTGGAGTAGAAAGATGCAGCATAGCTGAACTTTTTTCAAGTATTTAACCCCCCAAAATGAAGAAAATGTATCAGACTGACTCAATTGGGAAACATGATAACTTATTATAATAAGTCACCATGTGGAGTCAGACAGAAGGATCACTGGACAGTGGAGACAGGCTCTAGCCAGGGAAGGAAACACAGAACTTTCCAAAGTCATTACACTTTTGCAACATCTTTCATATGGGGCTTATTCTCTTCTCTGACACTACTGCCATCCTGGTGCAAGACCCTCATAACCTCATGCCTGGACTTTGCAATAATCTGCTAGTTGGTGTTCTAGTCTCAATTCTTTCCAGATTCCTCTTTATCCACCACTCAGATGTCAAAATGATCTTTCTAAAGTTCAGGTCTGACTATGTAACTTCCTGACTTAAATTTTAGTAGCTCCCTATCACCTACAAAATCAAATAGAAAACACTCTATTTGTCTCATAAATACCTTCATAACCTCGGCCCATACTACTTTTCCAGGCTCTCGTCTTTGTCTATAATTTTGTTCTGTTTGGCAAGTAAGGCATCTTTTTTTCCCTAAAGCTTCTAATTGGGGTGGGGGATAGGGGTGTCTTATAGAAATAGATTTTTATCAATTAAACTTCTGCATAAAATTATCATAATCAAGGTTGATTTAATTTCTATTTTCCATTTTCTGCTTTTCCTTGCTAATTACTTGATTAAATAATTCAGAGTTGTTTTATTTCATATAATATAATTATTATTTTTCTTTTTGATTTTTTAATAATTCAGATCAATTGGAGAATAGGTGAACAAGTTATGATACATGAATGTGATGGGATACTATTATGCTATGAAAAAATGATGAAAGTATGAATTAATGCGAAGTAAAGTGAGCAGAACAAGAAGAATTTTAGACAGTAACAGTAATATCTTAAAGTCAATTAATTATGAAAGACTTATTAGCTCAGTTTCTAAAAACTCATGATGAAAAATATTGTCAGCCTCTAGATTGAGAACTGATGGATTCAGAGTGAAGATTTATTTCTCTTGTACTTTTTTTCCCTCTTTAGAAACATGGTTATTGCAAAACAAGTTTTGTATGACTTTATATTTGTAATGGGGCTTGCATTTCTTTCCTTCTCGGTGAGTGGGGGAGGAGCTCTGGGGAGAGAAAGAATTTGGAACTGAAAATTAAATAAAATTAAATTTAAAGAAAAAATAATTCTGATTCTATTCCAACAACCTGGAGAGTTAATGATTTAATTGTACAAATACAAGCCAATTAAAGAATGCCTTCTACATCAGCTACAAGACTTTCCCTATATTTTAAAGCATAATCTATTTTCATTTTGTGATGTTATTTTGCGCACAATTATGTCCAGTGCCTTAATTCTTTGCATGAAAAAGTGTTTGTGCAGTGATGTAGGTACATAAGCTGTAATTACCTTCCTGGATTTCCGTTTGCTTATTCCTATTGAGAACACTACAAGGCAAGATGTGAGCAGAAGATGTTTTTTGTTGCTTTTGGACACATGATGGATTGTACTTTGCCAATTTCTTGTTTCACCTCTTCAAGGAGAGCCTATAAGCCACCCCTCCATGCAACTGCAAGTTCTTTGTCTTTGGATTTATTTATATAGAGAACGTCAATATAGACATGGTTCATTTCCTCCAATAGTGTACAAACTTGTTGGTTGCTTAACAAAGATTGCATAGAAGAGTATCAATGATTCATGTCTGTATATGACTTAGAAATGGTAATTCATAGCCCCTCCCTTTTTTCTATCACATCAGATATTACCACTTCAAAAAGGGGAACATACGAATGAGGGCTATTTAACATATTCGTCCATTTCATGGATCAGAATAATTCACCTATTGACTGTCTTTGTGGTCACTGAACCACTAGGATGACTCTTGCACATCTGACACCATCTTAAAAAGACTTTAAACTTGAAGTCTTTCCCACCTAGTAGAACCATCCAGAATTTGTGCATATCTGGCATAGCTTTCAAGAATTCAGGGTCACCTCAGAATGAATGACATAGTAAGACTATTGTGGAAGAATTGTTGGATGTCCTACTTAAAATTTTCCATCACAAATTCTCATTCTTTTTCTTCCCCATCATTCTTTTCTTCCTTCTCTCTTGCCATATTTCACGAAAGCTAAAAGTGTAGCAACACATTCTCTGTCTCACTATAGATTAGCACATGAATTTCACCTTTTCCATTTCTGACCTGGGTCAGTTTGTTGTTCCCTTAGGCAGACTAGTGACTCCCTGCCACCAGGGGTTTATTATATTGGCACAGGACATCGTGCAGGCACACATTTGCTTTAGACCAACGCAATTCAGAATTCCTACACTAAATAAAAACTAGCGCTCTCTGTCTCTCTCTGTCTCTCTCTGTCTCTGTCTCTCTGTCTCTCTCTCTGTCTCTCTGTCTCTCTCTGTCTCTGTCTCTCTCTCTCTCTCTCTCTCTCTCTCTCTCTCTCTATATATATATATATATATATATATATATATATATATATATATATATATAATGAATCAGAAAGACATATAGGTCATGAGCCTGGATGAGATGGGGAATGGTGGTATCCTCAAAAGTAATAGCAAAATTAGGAAGAATGGAGGGTATGCTGATCTGGGATTTTTCTGGGGAAATATTTCATGGTTCTTTCATGGTCATCAAGGGGGGAGGAGAGAGCATTTACTGATCACTCTGCCATCCTGGCTCCCGGAAGTTCAAGTAAGTGACTTACCGAAGTTTGATCTTCGGACTGAAGGTCTCAGGAGCTGCTGCGCTGATATCTGGTGCTCCGCGGCTCTCACTGACTGGGTTGGGCTTGTCTCCTGCCCTGGGTGCCGCTCCTCTGGTTCCGCCTGCCACTCAGGTTTCTCGGATCTCTTCTGCTCCACTGTGCTGGCCGCACTGCGCTGTGTGCTGTGGGCTCACCCCCGCAGAACAGATCCTTCCCGTGGACCTTCCAGTCCCACCTGAGCTCTGAATCCGTCACCGTCTGTCTCCCACTGGATTCCGCACCTCCAAAATTTGGTCAGATTCTCCTTTCAGAGGTACCTGAAGGAGTTTGTCTGAGAGCTTAGGTGAGTCGCTGCTCTCACTCCTCCATCTTGGCTCCGCCCCCACAAAAATCAAGAATGGAGGCTATGGAGAGAAGATTCTGGGAAGATGGTGGATTATGTCAGGAAGTTCCAAACTTTCCTGATTTCCCCCACAAATAAGAAAAAAATAGTGCTTCAGGATGAATGTAGAGCAGTAAAAAATGAATAAATGTTTGGGCAGAACAGGAGGCCTCTCAGAACAACCAGAGAGGAACAGAAGGAAAGTTCCAGGTCCAAGGTTTGGTCCTTGTGAAGTGCAAATAGCTCTGAGCTAGTTCCTCTGAAACATTGAGGGTCAAGCCCTATGGCTAGCTGAGTTTGGAGGTAGCCTTGGCCCCGCTCATAGGAATTTTCACCTCTGGGATGGTGTGGAGAAGCTGGTATCTGAGCAGAGGAAGATTAAGGGAACCTTTACTGATAATGGACACCAGGCCCTGGGTGAGAGGAAATCAGCATTCCACAGGTGAGTGCAGAAGCAGTGGGATGGGGATGCCATGGGGTATAGATACTTACACGTGAGCAAAATTCTTGGTTTCAGTTCCTGGCCAGAGGGGACAACTGAAGGAGGACCTGAGGCCAGAGGCACCAACCCCCATACCCCAGGACTAGAGATGATTACAATAACTTTTTAAAAGTAAAAAAGAAAATAAAATGATCAGGCAAAGGAGAAAGAACCCAACCACAGAAAGTTGCTATGGGAAGAGAGAAGACTGGAGTTCATCTTCAGAGGAGGATATTGGAGCAAAAATATCTCTCTTACCCCAAAGAGTAATATCAAATAGTCACCTGCCCCAAAAAAATTCCTAGGAGAACTTAAAAAAGTAAGATTTGAAAAACCAAATGGGAGAGTTTGAGGAATTTTTTTTTTAATTAAGAACAATCCAAGAAAAACAAGAAAATTATTTTTAAAAAATGTTAACCAACTGGAAAAGAAGATCTAGAATCTTAAGGAAGAAAATGATTCATTGAAAATTAGAATTGGGCAAAGGGAAGCTAGGAAAGCTCTAGGAGACCAAGAAATAATAAAAATGAAATATAAAGAATGAAAATATAGAAGAGAATATGAAACATCTTATAAGGAAAAAGAAACTGATTTGGAGAACAGATCAAGAAAATAAAACATAAAAATAATCAAATTTCACAAAAGCTATGCTCAGAAAAAGAATCTTGATACAATGGTACAAGTAATAAAGAAAATTGTCCTGAAGTTTTAGAACAAGAGGGGAAAGTAGAAATGGAAAAAATTCACCTATCGCCACCTGAAAGAGATCTTATGAGGAAAACCTATAGGAATACCATAGTCAACATCTGAAATCACCAGCTCAAGGAGAAAGTGGTGTGACAAAAAGGGAAATAAGAAAATATGGCAGAACCACAATTTGAATCCCACAAGACCTAGTAGCGGCTATACCAAAATACTGTGGGTCTTAGAACACTATATATTGAAGAGCAAAAGAACGGGTGCTGTGGTCAGAAATATAGTACCCAGAAAAGTTAAGCATAATCCTGAATGAAAAGAAATGGATATTAAATGAATTGCCAGATTTTCAGGATTTTATTCCAAAAAGACCTGAACTTAATAGAAAATTTGATGTACAAGATCTAAGAGAAATATCTGTCTGTCTGTCTGCCTGTGTTCATCCTTCATTTTCAAAGAAGACCATGACATCAGAGAAATGATGATGACTTGCACTTGACTTTGTTTTGAGTGAGGGAGGGCTGTGCAGGTCACCAGCCTCACTTTCCCTTCCTGAGCCAGAGCCACTGGAGAAGAGAAATATAAGGAAAACGTCAAAGATTAATTACAAGGGACTCAATAACACAAACTGTTTACTTTTTATACAAAAAAATGTAAACTGTATGTCTAAGAGTGTAATTAGGAATTGGGGAATTCAAAAGAAATATTGGAGTAGAGCTGAGTATGATGCAATTCTAAAAAGTAATGGCATCTAAGAAAAGGTAAAAGGAGTAATTATCTTATATGAATGATGTGGAAGAGGAACTGATACAGAGGAATTAGATAGAGGAGGAGGGATGATAGTTCTGGAAACCTACTCTCATTGGGAATGAGTTAAAGAGGGAAAAATACATATTATCTAGAAGGGTATAAAAGCCTTCTAAATTCAAGAAAGAAGTTTATTTGGAAGGTTATAAAAGTCTTCTAAATTCAGGTAGAAATGAGGGCAAGGGAAAGGGTCGGGGGGGATGGAGGAAAGGTAAGGATACCTGGGGGGTAGGTTAAGTAACAAGAGAGTAAGGTAGTAGGCAGAAGTGGAAGATTAAGGAGGGATAGGAAATAAGAGACATGCACAAACATAAAAACAAAGATTAAGAGTAAAATGTATTAGGGAAAAAAAGAAGAGGTAGCAATCATGATCTTAAAGTTAAAGCTAAGATTTAAACAAAAAAGAAAAATAGGGAAACTACACTGTATGTCAGCCATATTAATATTATTTTAGACTATTTAAAATAACTAGACAATATAAGGTTGCCATATTGCTATAGTGTAGGAAATGATGAGTTGGTAGATTTAGAAAAATATGAAAAGACTTGAACTTATGAAGGAAGATGCCATCCACCTTCAGAGAAAAAGAACACATACAAGTATGGTACATTCTTACATAGATGTATAGGGATATATATGTGTATATATACATGTATGGTTATAGATATGTATATATATGTGTGTATATATGTCTGTTGTGTATATATGTACATACATGAATGGGTGTATGTGTATATATGGGCATATATAGATATCTATATCTACATATATATCTATATCTATCTATCTATCTATCTCTCTATATATATATCTACTCTTAATTGCAGCCTTCTTGGAGGAAGAAGAAGTGAGGAAGGATGAAGTAAAAATGCACAACAGAGAAAAAAATAAAACCTACAAGGAAGTAAAGAAAAGATGGACACCTCTGAATACAATCTGTAGTATTTACTATATAAGCTTTCCTGAAATTGAAATTTTTTTTTGAATCTTCTCTTACATTTTGCTGTGCATATGGTAGTTTTTTTCTTTTCTTATTTTGTATTTATGTTTTAGTATTTGTTTCTTTTTTTCTTTTCTGATTTTACATATGCGTTTAAAATTTAAAAATTAAAAAAAAATGAATGCAGAGTATGGGGAAGGGAGAATAATGAATTTAGATTTGGACATTTTAGATCTTTGTAGGCAATGGGGAGCCACTGGAATTTGATATGGTAGGAACCGCACTTGAGGATCATCACTTTGGTGGCTGAGTGGAGGATAGATTGGAGCAAGGAGAGGATTGAAGCAGGCAGCCCCACCAGTAGCCTATTACAATAGTTCAGTCATGAGGCAATGAAGGCCTGCACTAGAGTGGTGGCAGTGTCTAAGGAGAGAAAGAGGTATATTTGAGAGATGTTAAATAGTGAAATCAAAAAGTTTTAATTACAAATTGGATATTGGGGATGAGACAGTGAGGAGTCCAGGGTGATTCATAGGCTGTTAGGCTGAAGGACTAGAAGGATGGTATTGCATAAAGAAGAGTGGACCCCAGTTAGGTAGATGCTTTGTGAGGGCTATCACTGTGTAATTTGAAGGGAAGTAGAAAAGATACCTCTAACTTCGGTCTCCAGTCTTCTAAAAGGCAGAATTTAATTCTTGCAAGAAGGAGAAGCAGGGAGTTAGGACCAGAAGTCAGAGAGAATGTGCACCAAACTAGAATTATGGTCATTTGCTCCCTTAAATATTGTCAGTCTAGGGGATATGATTGGGATCAAGCTAATGTCCGATTTTTTTGTCACTTTCAGGGGAAAAGAGGAACCCAAGTTCTATATCCAAGACTTGACTTCTTTCCCGCCAAATACTAGTTCCACGATGAATATACATAAAGAATAACAAAGACATCATTTATACAAATCCTAGCAAAACAAAAATCAGAGAAGCTACACATAGGAGAAAATATACCAGATAATACTGAGTAAAGGAGCTTTTCCATTGAGAATGAGATAACAGCTTAACCAAGAATGTCCTGGATCTCTTACAAGGGCAAACTCCCTGAAGTCTTTAATGTAGGAAGCTGGGAATAGGGACAAAAATGGAAACTGCCAGCGTTCCTCCTGTCTTCAGAGTCTTTTCCTTCAGCAACCTAAAATGGGGTTAGCTTCTTTCATCTTCTCTCTCAAAGCTAGAAGCCAGAAATGACAGAAGCAACTTCACTTGAAACTTGAAGTATACTAAAAGGAGACTGGACCTGAAGAGTCCTGAAGGGGGATTGGCCCTAAATGGACCTGAAGGGGGATTAGTCTTGAAGAGTCTCAAAGAGGATTTGGATGAGAACTGAACTGTCCTGCCTCTCACCAACTTTGCCACTCCCTCCACATAAGGTAAGGCACTCATCTCTACCAATAAGGGAACAATCCCATACCAGTGGGCCTTGAAAATAATAGGGAAAGTAAGAGAGAGGAGATCTGAGGAAGAAATGTATAAGGAGTTTTAAAGTGTCTTCTGGGCATCTAGTTTGCTTGAAAGGTAGTTGAAAATATGAGAGTGGAGGGATGCAGACAGTTTAGGGTATGATAAATTTTAGAATCATTAACATAGCCATAGTAATTATACATGGGAATTGAAGATGTCTATGAGACATCCAATTCAAGATATCCAAAAGACCTTTGGAAGTGTGAGAATGGAGGTCTTCAGAGAGATAACCCTGAATAAGACCGTTTGAAAATCATCATCATAGAAAGTTCATAGGAGTTGATGAGATCATCAATGAAAAAGTATAGAGGGAGAGAAGAAGAGGGATAAGAAAAGAGTCCTAGGGGATACTTGTGTTTTGTGGGAATGACCCGAATGGAGATAGAACAAAAGAGATTTATGAGAAGTTAGGTAGTAGAAGAACTAGAGAAGACTGGATTAGGAAGAAGAGGGTGATTGGTAATGTCAAAGATTGAAGGAGGGAAGGACTCAAAGTCGGTATGGAGCTTTCTATATTCTAAGCACTGTACTAAGCACTTGATAAATATTATTCCATTTGGTTTTCACAACAATCCTGTGAGATAAATCAAGAAAAGGAAAATTGAGAAAAGGCCATTATATTTGGCAAGAATCATTAGTAATTTTGAAAAGAGCAGTTTCAGTTGAATAATAAAGTTGGGAGCCAGACTTTAGAATCATGAAGAGAGCAATGGAAAGGAAGCGAAGGCACTCTCAAGGAGTTTTGGCCTCCAAAGGAAGGAGAAATATGGTCTAATGGCTAGCAGAGACTGATGGATCAAATAAGGTGGCTTTTTTTTTGAGGATGGGGAAGACATGGTAATGCTTGTGGACAATAGGAAAATAGCCAGTAGATAGGGAGATAGTGAAGATAAGTGAAAGGGTAGAGATGGTAGAGGGAACCATCTGCTAGAGAAGGCAGGATGGAATGGGATTACTTGAACATATAGAGGGATTTGCCTTGGCAAAAATAAGGGCTACCTCCTCATTTGACACAGGAGTGAAAAAAGGAGATAGTAGCAAAGGGTTTCTGTGTGGTATAAGATAAGGAAATGTAGAGAAGAGGGAGATCTTTACACATGGCCTCTTTTTTTTTGCAATAAAATATGAAGTAAGTTTCATGGGATATTTGAGAAGGGATGGAAAGAACTGATAGAGCCATTGCAGTGAGTAGATGAGTAAAATAATGAATTGATTAGAGAGGTGTCAAAGAACTGACTTTCAACATTGAAGGATTAGTTGAGGCTATGTAATATAGACTGGTAATAGATCGTCAGCCATATTTCATGATTTTTTTTCAACTTCATTGAGCAGCAGGATGTGTATAGGAGTGGAGGGAGAAGGTGATCAAAATGAGCTAAGACTGAGGTTTTGCAAATCAAGTTTGGTGATAGGTAAGGGGACAAGGGTCTTCAAGAGAAATGGACATTCTAGAAATGTACATATTCCCCCAAACTCCCTAATCTCGCAGTTTCTCAACTTATTCATTTCATGATTCACTCCAACTCACTTCAACCACCACACACAAAGATGGTCATGTCCTTGATTTTACCATCTTCCCAAAATACATAACTACAATGTTCATAATCTCTGAGTAAGGTGAACAGTGAAAATGCAGTCAACGATGGAAAGGGAATTAAGAAAGACTGAGTTATCGGGAGGGAGCCAGGACTTTGTAAGAGCCAGAAGATGGAAGTAAAAGGTATAACATGCAAACAAGTCTGTTGCCTATGAAATAGGCATTCTAGAGAGAAACTGGGAAGGGTGAGCAGCCTTAGAATGGAACATTGGTTGGGTTGTGAGGAATGTGAATAAGGGATCAGACAGTGGGTGAAAGTGAAAGGAGTTTGAATGATGACTCCTGGGGCAGCAGAATCGCTGGGATTGGAAGAGTATAAATATTATTATTGAGGAATGAGTTTTAGTAGACTTTCATTGTTTATTAGGATTTGGCTTCAAGGTGGAGTCTTCTAAAGACCTTAGGCAATTCAGTTCCTTGGAATTGAAGGAGCATTATCCCCATTACCCTGAGGCAGGAGGCCAGGTTGGAGACTTGCTGGAATGCTCTTTCTTCTCTTCTTTGGAAGGTACGAAACTAGTACACAATAGAATGATAATCCTTGTTTTCCAGCAGGAGGTCAAAGATCAGATAGAAAGAGTTGGCTTGATGGAATGAAATTTTCTGCCCTTGCTCCAAAGGCAGACTGGTACATAATGAAACGACACATCATGTCTGCAACATGTTGATGTGTGACTTGGAACGCAGGATATTTTGGATAAAAAACAAAAAACTACATTATGTACTTTTTCAATGAATGAAAGTCATATGCAGTGAATGTTCAATGAATGAAAGTCATATGCAGTGAATGCTTTCATTCATATCTTTGATCTATTTCATCCACCACATTAGTGGTCACTATCAACTATACTAAAAATTTTCCAATTAGTAGTTTGGTTCTTCTGACATAGTCTGGCATATCTTGCCTTTTTATGGTACTAAAAGATGGAATAATGCTTGCTCCTCTGTCTTTTATCACAAGGGATTTGAGTAGGCCCAAACATCAACTCATCTATTTCTTTGACTTTTAAAAGCATTTGTAGCACTGACCAGAGTTCTAACTCAGTCTATAATTTTGCCAGAGCTAACTTCACCATAGTTCCTAGGTTCCTACCAGGCCTTCATAATTGTCATAGTGACCCTAAGGCACACAAAGTCTTACCTGTGTATCATCCTGGTTGTCATTCCTGTCGCCATCTCACCTTTTCCTGCTCCCCACACCATGTTTGGACTTTGGAGGGGCTTATTATTTCATTATTATTCCTATTGATTACATCAAAGTGATTTGTGTTACATGTAAGAGTATTATATGTTTTACACAAACCTGTTTATATTCTGAATTTCCATGACTTCTACTTCCCTCAGAATATATTTTATTGTCCCCATAAGCTCACAAAACAAAGATAATATAATAGGTTTGATACAGAAGCTACTCAGGAATCTTGTTTAGGGATGTGCTTAAGTGATGGTGGTAGAGAGTGGTACTGGTACAAGTTTCAGAAAGGGTCCACTTTCATTCAACATATTAGAATCCTTCCAATGAGATATAGAGATAGATTACTGTCTTGAGACATCCTGAAGTTTTAGAAAGCAGCTTGAAGTTAGATGAGAAATTCAGCTCTTTTATGCACTACCTGTCTGGCCCTAGGCAAATCACTTAGTCATTTTAAGTCTCATCTACAAAGTAATTGAATTGCCTTTAAGTTCCTTCCCAGATTATCTATTGCCTTCATGACTGATTGATTCTGCATAAGGCAAATCAAAGCACTGATTTTGTAAATTGCTAAATCTGAAATTTAAAATGACTCTGAAATAATATTTGCCAGTATTGGGCACTAATTTACAGAATCACTGAATGTGAGTTGAAAGTGAGCTCAGAAACCTATTCATCAAACATATACCTGACCAAGAATCATGAAGCCAGCTAGTGTCTTTTGAATATATCCTAGTTCTGGCTACATAGCTGTGGCCAATCAGAGAAGTTCCTATTCACTATGTGGTTAGTAGATTGGAACCAGTTATAGAATGTCTCTATACATTTTCCAAAGTGTCCCTAAGGCATTTCGATCACACATCATCATGACTTACCAGAAGCAGACTCTCCAGACTCTTCCCCATGAGGGATTCCATGAGCCAATACATGGTCACAAAGACTGAGCTTGTTGGTCAATCCACTATTACTCTAGGAAGACCGAATCATCACATTTACCTTAGCTTCTTTCAATTTCCTCCCCTTCATCCACTAGACTGTTTCTTAGTTATGCATTCTATAATGTTCAGAATCATTAGTGGGCTACTACTAAGTACTCTGAACATAAATGAGGGTTATGTTTGGTCTTAAATGAGATTTCTGTTCTCCAAAATGCATTTACCATATGTACTCATACAAAGGCAGACATTGGAATGTTTTCTTAGAAGACTTTGGAATGTTTCCAAAGACACAGGCATGCAAATTAAAACTTCTGGAAGGACAAGGCTGATTGACTCTATGCGTTTGCCAGAGGCCTTAACTAATTTTATTTATTTATTTTTTTCATTATGAATTGTAAACTATTTTAATAGCAAGAACAAGGAGGATATTACGAGTCTAGTGGTAATATAGATACGTCTGTCCTTATGAGTTAAGAAAGGGTTGGGGAATGGGGGGATTGTAAGGGAGGTTTTCTTTCAAGTACCTTAATTGTATAGTAAGTACAAGTCCCTTTCATTTATTTCACTATAAATATTGGTTGGCAAAAAAAGATTGAAGAAAAAATCTGGACTATAAAGATGAACCTAATTCAAAAGGAGTAGGTAAAATAATGATATTTATTGGTACTAGACACTTTGTAGAATGCTGCAATTAACACCAACAGTGGAAAGAGAGACAGCCATATAGTCTGCTCTAACAACCTGTTTGGAGTGGTGTTTTCAGAACTTTGTGGATTGATAGCATGATGTCTCATGAATGTCTGAAGGGGTCTCTAGGGTTTAATTTGGCTGAGAGATTCTGCCGAGAAAAGGAGCAGAGAGACAGGATGTCAGCAGGTGCAGTAGCTACAGAGAAACAGACCTTCTTGATAAAGCATATAGTATAACGCCCTAAAGGGCATCTAGGTGGTACAGTGGACAGAGTGCTGAGCTTGGAGTCAGGAAGATAAGAATTCATATCCGGCTTCATTGTGAACCTGGGCAAGTCACTTAACCTTCTTTGCCTCAGTTCTCTCATTTGAAAAATGAGCCGAAGAAGAAAATGGCAAACCACTCTGATTTCTTTGCCAAGAAAACCCCAAACAGGGTCATGAAGTGTCAGACCCAGGTAAATAATGAAAAAATAATACTATAAGAAGTCTCCATTTGAGATCACAAAAGAGAAATGTTTCCGAATGTCTCCTTTGAGTAGTTACAAGTACATATCTTCAGCAGCAGACTTGCATGCTAGGGAAGAAATCATTTGCAGTCAGTTTGAAGAGATTTGCATAAGTGATGTTAATTAATTGTTCTTTCAGACCCCCCTCATTATTACCTATAGATAAAATTAACTCCCCAAAGAATGGTGTTACAGATATATGGACAGATATATGTTGTTTAAGTCTGTTTTGCCTAAATAGCAATGAAATTGCACAAAATGACTCTTAATTAGTACTATGATTGGAAACCAGTAATTTTCAGAGTACTCTGCATATATATGTATATATATATATATATATACATATATATGTATATATATATGTATACGTGTGTGTGTATGCTTTACTAACAAAAATCAAATTTATTTAATATTAAGCTTACTAGAATTTTATTCTATAAAGAATAAAGAAATTTATTCTAGAAAGCATAAAAGGTTTTCTGTAAAGACTTTTTATTATAGTTTTTCTTCTCAGTTAAAATATGTATATTTTAATATTGTAGGGGTCCATGATTTTATTAGATTGTGGCTTCCCTCCACTTCTGCCTTGATAGATGGTTCTGCCCCCACGCCCCAAGTTATTGTGGACAAAACTCAATCATCATCCTGTAGCTCATCTGTTTGAAAAGCCTGCCCTGACATGGCCAAGCTGGTCTTTCCACAAAAAACACACAATCTGTCACTGGGTCCAAAATCAAAGGTGTTTCCAGCTTTGTAGGACTTGCCTCAGCTTGTTCGTTGTGGGCATAGCTCTTGGGAATCCTAGATCACCCAAATGCCATGAGAAAATATCAGAATTGGACTTCAGTGGAGGATATGGTTAAGATATCAGATTTGGGGAGTAAGGTAAGATTTTTAAATCATAAACCAAGCTTTAACTTACCTGACAGAGAAGTTGGTGAGTAAACAAATTCCCTGATAATGGTATAGAATAATTCATGACAATATTATATGCCTATTCTTTCCTTAAATATATATATATATATATATATATATATATATATATATATACTAGAGCATACAATTAATTTGCAATCTCTACTAGCAATCAATAAATCAAGAAGATATTCTCTACATTCTTTTTCAGAGATAAGAAATCCACACACAAAGAGTATTTTATTTAATTTCAGATTTTTTTTTTCATGTATTGATCTCTTTTCTTAATTTTTCTTCTTCCTCTTTTAAAAAAAATACTATCATTTGTTATTCAGGATGATTCCCTGGGAAGGAAGGAGACAACAATATAGAGGAAAACTTAGGAGAGTAACAAACAAAAGATAACATTAAAATAATTTTTAAAATTTTGGAAAGCTGAAAACACTATTAAAATATGAATCGATTAACAAGCACTTAATAAGTGTTTATTATGTATCAGGCTCCATCCTAAGCTTTGAAACTACAAAGAAAAAAGCAAAATCAGTTTCTTTCCTCAAATAGCTTACGTTCCAAAGGGAGAGACAACATGTATATAAATTGGTGCCAAGTATGTACTGCTTCTTAATGAAGGGAAGAGGACAATCCTTTCTTTCCTCTCCATCCTATGTGACATATATCTATTTTCTGCTATGAATTAGATACTGTGGGTCCATCCAACCACTTCAACCCCCTGCCAATACTGCCCATTAGTTACATCAGCTTGCTTGGTTGTGTAGTCATAGTCTTGAGCTAATTTGCTAAGGTCAATATATAAAAGAAAAATGAAATACCACGATAGTTGTAAGTGTAAATAAATAGTAAAGACTAATTCTTAGAATTGGATCTGAAATTATTATTTGGCTCTAAATGCCAAGGACCACTGGTTTTTTGTAGAAAGTTTACCTGAACACTATTTGAAAGCATCTATGATTTCAAACAGCAATGCATCCTTCTAACACCTGTCAATTTAACGGCTTTCAAAAACTCCAGCACATTTTAATTTCTTCTCTGCTTTTGGTCAGATGCATAGTGCATGCTTCCAGCTGTTGGTCGTTAAGGTTTACAGATTGCTTATAATGAAGTAGTCTTTGTGAAGCAAAAAAAAAAAGTTTTAATTTATCCTGATGTTCCAGTGCATATTAGATATAACAAAGAGAGAGGACCCTGTCTTTAACAGCTTTTTAACACTTAGTTATCTACTGGTCTCCAAGTCATGATTGCTATAACTGTATTGAGGTTATAACATTAGATAGGAAATATCATGGTTGACCAATTTTATTCCTGAGAATTTACACATGAAGGAAAACTACTTGAACATTTAAAAAATGTGTTCATGTTTTCTGATGAGGATATCCACATTCATATAGCTCTTCGAAGTTTGCAAAGTGCATTACAAATCATTTTATTTACACAACTCTGGAAAGTAGGTACTATTGTAATCCCCATTTTATGTATAAGAAATTTGAGGCAGATAGAACTTCCATGACTTGCTGAGGTTCACTCAATTAGTAAGCATCTGAGGGTAGATTTGAACTCAGGTCTTCTTGACTGCAAATCATGTATATACTCTCCACTGTGATATCTGAACAAGAATTTCTTACTCTTCAGATCTCATTAATCAGATGGCTTTGGTTATCATTGACTACCGAGATAAATAGAGGCATTAAACATACAACAAATATCGGAATACTGAGCATGAAAGATGTCTTGCTACCTTTCTAGTGCTATAGATGATAGCTGAACAGGAAAGAAAAAAGACTGGAGTGACTTGCCCTACCCGCTAGAGAAAGAGAAGTCATCAAAATAACAGTGAAAATTTTAAGTAAAAATGCAATTTAAGTATTGAACTTAAGTTCTCAAAATAAGATTTTAGTGAACTCTGTCCTTTGGTTTCTTCAACATTTTACAAATCACTTAGAGGAAGGGAAACAAATTCGTGGATGACACAAAGCTGGGAGAGATAGCTCCCATGTTCAATGACAGAACTGAGATCCAAAAACATCTCAATAGGTATTAGACCAATGGAGCAAATCCAGATTATTGTTAAGAGTAATAATTACAGATTGACTGGAGTGAGCCAAGAAAGGTAAGATGGGGAGGGGTAAAGAGGATAGCAAAGGAAGTAGAAATGTTTTAACTTAGAGACCAGAATACATGGAAGAAAGTGGCATCGGAAGGTATGTGCAAGGTTATATGTCAAAAGAATTAAACTTATTTTTTCTGCCTCCAGAGAACAGAACTAGAGTCAATGGGTGAAAGCCAGGAGAAAAGGGGGGGGGTTTGTTTCAATATAAATAAGACCAAATTAATGGTGAGAATTTTCTAAAAACAAAAGGGACATCTTTACAAAGGAGTGACTTCCCTGTCATTATACTTTTTAAAGCAAAGGCCAGGGAACCACTTCGTTGTATATGAATTCTTTCATATCCAGAGGACTGAGGAGGGAATTTTTTCATATCACAGAGGACTGAGAAGATTCAGTTCAATACTAGTTAAGTTCCTACAAAGGTACAGTGTTAGGACAGCTAGGTGGCACAGTGGCTAGATTTCTGGACTTAGAGTCAGGAAGAACTGCATCCAAATCTAGCCCAAGATACTAGCAGTGTGACCCTTGACAAGTCACTTTACCCTGTTTGCCTCAGTTTCTTCATCTGTAAAATGAACTGGAGAAGAAAATGGCAAGCCACTCTAGAATCTTTGCCTAGAAAATCCCAAATGGGGTCATAAAAAACCTGAAATGACTGAATAATAATAACATATAAAGCCTTTTATTTTTTACATGAGGAAGATTACTGACTCAGAGATAAATCAACTTGCCTAAGGTCATGCAGGAAATAAGTGGTAATCTGTTCCAGGGGAAGGAGATTCTGGTCAGTAAGAGAAGTTCCAGGATGAGACAGCAGTAAAGGCATGGTTTTGAGGTTCAGAAAAGTCAGGAATAAGTCCAGGGAATAAAGGCAGGCCAACCTTGGCCCCTCCACAAAATGGATATTCCAGTAGGAATTCACCACTGGGAGAAGGGGCACAGGCTTTGTAGAGAAAGAAAGAATTCATTCTAATAAAGGTGGAACATCATAGGTAAAGACATGAAGATATTAGGTGAGCCAAGAATGGTAAAAGAAGAGTAGTCCTGTTTGGCTTAAACCTAGGGTACATTAATATTAACAATGAAATGTTCATAATTAGATTATGAAGAGCCTTAAGTTTCACCTTAAGTTAGACCATGAGAATCTATCTGTACAAGGTTTTTGAGTGGGGGAATGATGTGATAACAGGATATTTGTATGTTTCTTTGGAGCAGCAGTTAGGAAAGGTGGATTAGACATGGGAAAGGCTGGAAACAGGAAGACCAGTTAGGTAGCTATTTCAATAATCCAGTTGAGTATACCAGTAGTTAATATTTTCACAGTCCTTTATGAGATACAAGTTGAAAATGATCAACAACCAAGAGTTAGCTGGAGGTTTCTTGACAAGAGTCTCTTTCACATGACCCCCAATCACCATTATCTTCAAGATAGCCACTACTCATTGGGAATCACTCAGACGTTTCTTAACCATTACTTGATTCAAGTCAAAGTATGATTCTTTGTGTGCAAAATATCATTGGGAAGGAAAGTGGAAAATGGGCAATGCTAGAAGTGTCCATATGAACTGAGAAGAAATTCAAGTTCTTGCCCGAACATAATAACAAATAAAACTGAAAATTGAATGTCTTTTTAAAAAAAAATTGATGTTAACTCTGAAGGATTAAAAGGCATACCATTGGTTGTTGATTAATATTTCCACTTAAAATGATATTTAAGTCATAAAATATTTTATTTGCCACTGCCACACTGGCATTTATCCAGACTTTTGAGTGGTTTTTCATTAACCACTGACTTCCTCAATGGCCTAACTCACAGTTCTTTACCTGTATACTGCAACAATAGAGAAGATAGAAAAGAGGCAATTGTAAAATGAAATTGCTCCCTCTCCTTAGGAAAAACAAAATGAAGGAACTGGCAAAACTTAAAAGGACAGCCTAAGGCTTTAATATAGAAGTGTTTCCAAATCTACCTTCCTTGAAGGAAGAGATTTGTGCAAAATAAAGGAAAGAAGTTGGAATTTATAGCCAAAGGATTTGGGTTCAAATATCAACTCTCCTACTTATAAGCTAGTGACCAGACCAGTACCTTAGACACAGAGACAAAATTTGGCTGCAGTTTCATTGGACAGTAGCAGGATAGAAAACTCCTCACTATAGCGTCTTCTCTGAAACTGTCTTAAAGAGTTGTGTAAGTCCATTGAAAGGTTAAGTGGCTTGGTCAGGATTAAAAAGCAGGTATGTATGAACCCAGGTCTTCCTCTGTTTAATGCTGTCTCGTGCTTCCCCTCAAAGTGTACACTAAATAAAGGTGGTTTTTTTTAAATTAAATTGAATTGAAATGAATTGAATGACTCAGTAAGTTTTATTTACTCTTGGTCTCAAATTTCTCATCTCATAAAAAAAAATAATTAAGCTAACTAATGTCTAAGGTTCCTTACAACTGTAAATCCTAGCTGAAGGAATCCCATGATACTGCCTGATTTTAGCTTCTTTCCCTAGTGTGCTATCATTTATCTATTTGTTCAGCAAATATGCATTGATTACCTTCTAGGGCAAAGGCACTATTTGAGGAACAGATAATTCTTTATACAAAGACAAAAAACACACAGTCCTTAACCTTAGGAATCTTATAATTGATTAATGAACATATCAACAATACATGGCTTCCATTTCCTCTATAAAAATGAAAAGGGAGGGGTGGCAAGGTGGCACAGTAAATAGAGCACCAATACTGGAGTCAGGAGAACCTGTGTTCAAATTTGGCTGCAGACACTTGACGCTTGCTGTGTGACCTTGGACAAGTCACTTAAACCTGATTGCCTTGCCTCCCCCCTCCAAAAAAAGAAAGTGAAAGGGGAGAAAGATTATATTTAAGTTCTCTTCCAACTCTAAAAGGCTATATTCTAAAATAGACTATGACAAGTATAACAGAGAAGCACAAATTGCTATGGAAATTTGTAGGAGGGTAAAATCTCTTACTGATTGAGTATTTGGAAAGAAAAGTCAAAGAAAAGAGAAGTCTTCTTGGAGGAGATGGAATTTGAATTGAACATTGACTCATCTGCCCAGCATGAGTAAATATTTAATAGATGGAGGTGGGATTGTAAAATGGAGAGGGAGAAGGCATTCTGGGTATAGGGAAATATAGAAATCAAAAGACCTAGGAATAAGAAAGTGAGAGATATATTTGGGGAGAACAATTAGTTCACCTTATATGGAGAGTAAGTATAGTATGAGTAGTGGGAACTAAAACCAGAGAAATGTGTCAGATTCCAGTTGAAGGAGGTCAGTTAAGATAAGGAATGTGGATTTTATTTGGTTAGCAATAGGGAACTACTAGAGAAGTGGAGTAAAATGATCATGTTAAATATAATTTGGTAGTAATATGTTATATAAGACTGAAGGCAAGCTGGCTATAGTTTGGCAAGAATGAACAAAGCAGAGGTCTTATAGTGTTGGATTTGGAGCACCAGATTTAGAGTCAGGAGAGATGTAGGGTTCAAATCCTACTGCTATGGAAGAGTAACTTCACCTTTCGAGGTCTCCGTTTCCTTATCAATAAAAATGCTTTGTGAACTTAAGTAAAATGTCAGGCAACACACAAAGTCCTCAGTAATGTGAGTATGGGCCTAAACATGTAGACTGATGGTGCTTTAATTGAATCACAAGAAAGCAAAATCAACGACCCTACCTCTTAATATTTATTAAAGATACTGTGATGACATGCTTCTCTAATGTGAGCAGATTAACTCTTGGTGTCCTGGCTGAATTCCAGGTTGGCTAATGTCTTTTAAAAGCAATAGAAAAATCTGGAACTCCATTTCATGTCAGAAAACATATGGCATGCAACTAAATATAGTTTAAACATATGAAGCATATTAAATTAATTATTATAATTTAAATGATTTGAAAAATGTCTTCAGTTTTATGGCATATGCTTCTAATGATTCACAATACCTGTAGCCACTTCAAAAGCTTGTGGATCCAGATCCTCTTCACTAATTGGGGGTGGGGAGGTCGCATGATACGAGGGGCATGCATTTGGGAAAGGGGGCCTATGAATGTAAGCTGTACTCAAAGGAAGACAGATGGAAAACAATCCTCTAAATGATTAGCAATCATTTTGACTTCATTCTGTAGTCCCCACCCTTTCATTCTAGGAGTAAATGTGAATACTTTATCAGAACTGTCAACATCACACAAGTTACAGAATCAGCCAGTCTTTGAGTTGGATCTGGAAGGAATCTTAGGGATCATCTCTAGTCCAACATTTTTATTTTTTGGATGAAAAACTTGAGATCCAGAGAGATCATGTTTAACCAAAGTCACGTAGATAATGATAGAAACAGGAAAAGCAAGTATAGCAAAATAATATCTTATCCCATACCACTCTTTTAGCCTAAAACTTTTTCTAGTCTCTCACTTCATTGTACACCTATAGAAATGCTTCCTTCCTTCTAAGATTGCCTTCTATCTGCCATGTACATCTTGCGTATTTACACAGTTACTTATATATTGTTTCCTCCAGTTGGCCTCTTGAAGTAAGAGATCACATTTTTTGCCTTTCTTTGTATCCCAAACACTAACTATGAAGGTCTTAATTAGTGCTTGTTGATTGAGAAAATTTCAGCTTAAATTGCACCCTTGCCTTAAAGCCTTGAACTTCTATAATCTAAAAATGCTCTCTTCATTATGGACTTCTATGGACTATATCATTCCTATGACAAACACATACTTCCTTGTTTTGGCTCTATGTGTGTTGACTATCTTATTTACTGAAGTAGACTATAATTCCCAGAGGACAGACTTCTCAATGGATCTACTATAGTGCTTTGTATGTGTAAGGTACTCACTAATGAACGAATGGATTTATGTAAGGTAATTAATATGGCACAATTACTCTGATCTGTACTTCCAAAACTCTATAATATCTCCGGAAGTAGGCAAGGCAAATGCCTTTTTAACGTTTGTGTATTTGTTTAAATCTAACAGAAAAAATTAGAATTAGCCAAGAACAAAAGTTTTGCTGGAAACTTGTTCTAACAGGCAAGATGGTCACCATTTCTTTGGTGGAGGGGGTGGATCTGCAAAATAGAATCTATTTCTGACAATGTAGAGAAGCTATTGAACAGAATTCCTTTCTCTAGTATGTACAGTTTTTGGAAGATGTGAAGAATAAAAAAATAGTTTAAAAAATAGCTTGGGGGAAAAGTAAGGTTGTGAAGCAAGTCTGAGAATATAAGGATTATGTACTTTTTAATCTCTCTAACAGTTGTTTTAAAACCCTGGGCAGCATATTAAAATTTCTACTTTGAGCATTGAAATAGAGATCTTAATGCTTATTCCTCAATATCTATAAGGATAGAGTGACCCCTGCTAACTCTAATTGCCAGTGCTGAGCAAATCTGTGGTAGAGATTTGAAACAGTGCGAAGGTATAGAACAATAGGGAGCTAAGTATGACATCACCATCATCAACAACTTACTCTAAATGACCACCCACAGAGTTTTGTATTAAGTCATGGAATACAAAAATGGGATTAATGGTAAAGAAGACCTCATGCCCAAGCCTCTATGTGTCCTGTAATTGTTCACCACCCCCAAATGCCTCAGTATAGCTCTGGTCCTCATTATAAAGCATTCATATAGTATATTTTCTAAAGTTTGCCTTTTATTTTGACATACAAGAATAGGTATGGACTAAATAAATTCATGAAGCACAGGAAAGTGAAAAATTGGTATTTTGGTGTGCTATTCAGACTGAGACAAATCTTGGTTATTTTTTTAAGCTATAATTAAATGACTGTCTTTCACTCAAAGTTGGGTGTATGGTAGTGATACAGAATATTGTGCTCCCTAATGTGCCAAAAAGGGACAATTCGGGACCTCATAAAAACCTGGTATTTTTAAAAAGGAGTTCATAGAATTTTGGGATAATTAATTTAGAGTTTGAAGGGATCTTTGAGACCACTAAGTCTAACTACTTCACTGTAGAGACGAATAAACTGAGGTATAGAGAAGTGACTTGGCCCAGGATCACATAGCTAAGAAGGTGTCAGAACTGGTATTTGAACTCAAATCCTTCTGACTCCAAGTCTAGTGAAGCAAAAAAAAAAAAAAAAAATCCTTTACAATTCTTCATTTTAATTATTTATTTTTCTTTTCCTTTCTTTCAAGGTAATGTATCAGGTGCTTGAGGGAACTTTAAATGTAACATTTATATGATTTCCTATAAAGTCTCAATATGAATGGGACATATAGGCAAGGTGACTGGAGCGAAGACTATTAATTTCTGCATTTAACTTAGCTGTTGAAAAACTAAGCAGGAATATTAATACATATGAATCACAATGATAATTAAAATGAACTTTTCTAATGACTAATTTAATACTATTATATTACTCATTTAAATTAATTAATATATAAATTAATGCACAAAATACATAAATTAATACATTACTAATTTAATAGATTTTTTTTAAAAAGTGTTTCTTTTATATTCAAACCTAATGATTATTTTAGAAAAACAAACAAACGAAAACACACCAGTCCTCCAATCAGGCAACTGGGCTGGGGCTGTTGGGCAGCAGGCACTGAAAGCAGTGACCTGGCTGTCCGGCTCCTGTTGCCCTGCTGCTCTTCCCCCATGCCAGGTGCTTGGAGTCCTGTGCATCCACCACCACTGCAATAATTGGGTGAAATGTGGAGCTGGGAAGATGTAAATCCTATGAGAGTGTCCAAATTTGCTTCCATCTGTATCATGTTTGGAAACACCTGCTACTGCAATTCAGTTCTTTGAGTGCTTAATTTGTGCTGTCCATTTTGGGAAAAAGTTCTAGCTTTTATGAAATTCAACCTAGGAATAAAGAGAATCTTCTTTAGTGGACCTCTTTCACAGTATAGCCCAGGGGCGGGGAACCTGCATTGATCTCAAGGCCACATGTGGCCTTCTAGGACATTGGGTGCAGCCTTTTGATGGAGGGCAAGTTTTACAGAACAAATCTTTTTATTAAGGGGATTTGTTCTGTGAAGTTTGGATTTAGTCAAAGGGCCACACTTCAGGACCTAGAAGGCTATGTGTGATCTTGAGGAGACTGGTTCCCCACCCCTGTATAGCCACTCAGAAGAAAAAGTTGGAGTAATACCTCCTAAGAAGTTCATAACATGGTTACAAAAAAAGAAAAGAAGGAAAAGAAAATCACGGGCAAGATGTACATAAGTTTTTGAATGACATACGAAACACAATTGTGAATATTTTACTAAATAAGAGCAAACAGGAAAAGGAAAATGGTCATCTACCTAATGGCAATGTTGACTGTGAAAATAACAGCAGCACACCAGACCCAATTTGAGTTCATGAGACCTTTCAAAGAACATAAACTAATGAACAGATACTTACTTGTGAAACTCTAAGTAGTAAAGATGAAGATTTTTTTAGACCTTTCTGTTGATGTGGTGAAAAACACATCAATTACTCACTGTTTAAGATTTTAGCAACGTACATCCTCTATGTAGTGAATACAGATATTACTGCAAAGAAATTGGCAGGAAACAGAAAGCACACAAAAGGACAAAAGTTAAAAAAAAGTGCCCGTGATTTTGACACTGCACTTGAGATTTAACTATATGGATCAACTTCACTGATTCACAAAACTTTCTTATTGTGTAATTTTTTTTTTCCTTTGGAACTTAGATTTAACATTTAACATAATATTTAACACTTCAGGAGATGTCACCAATCTTTACAGAATGTATGACCTTGTTGCTGTTGTGGTTCACTGTGGAAGTGGTCGCAATCAAGGCCATTACATTGCAATAGTTAAGAGTCATGATTTTTTGCCTATTATTTGATGATGATATTGTAGAGAAAATAGATGTACAAGCTGTTGAAGAATTCTACTGGTTGACATCAGACAGTCTCAGAACTGAAAGGGAATTGTGGTGAAGAGATACCTTCTGCCTCATTTCTTTGGTCATTTTGGAAAAGATCAAGCATTTATTTTTCAAGAAAAGTGAAATTCCGGGAGCTTGGTGGGGGAGTAGTTCACTTTGCACACAAGCAAAGACTAAGGATTAACAAGCCCTTCATACTATGGCAGTTATCTATTTGCTCAGGTATCATGCTGTCTGTACAGTTCCATGCATTTGAAACCAGATACCAGCTTTTTTTTTTTTGATACAGAATGTTGTACTTCCTAATATACCAAAAAGTGACAATTAGGGACCTCACAATAATCTGGCATTTTTTAAAAAGGAGTTCATTGAATGATGAGATTTTTGTCAAAGTAGCCTTCCAGTAATTGACATGCATATTTCTTTTTTATTTGCACCCACAAATTTGAAAGCCCTTGGAGTGCATTGGAAAGAACAGGAACCTGTGCTATATTGTGTTGATTATTTAAAAAGAAGATACTGAATATACTGCTTAATTAGCTTATGTTAAGGGTGGAGAGCATATTCTGTGGTTTTTCATGAGTAAACCCCAAATATTTTGGGGCCTACACTTGTAGTTGCTTTCTGACATACTAGACTAATGTGATGAACTACAGTGTGAGGGAGGCAAGTATGTTTTGCTTCTCTTAAGAAACTTATATTAATATACAATATATGTATATGTAGGGAACAATTGGTCAGAGGTGGCTTTTTGCTTCTCTAAGGGGAACAATTTATTTTATAATTATAGTTTATTCTTATTCATTTGACTTACTGTATCTGCTACAGTCTAAGTATCATATGAATTGTCAATGATTTTATCAACAAGTTTTAAGGATACTTCTGTTAACTTTAGTCAGTTATACCTTTTTAAGTTCTTAATTTTCTATTTTGAAGGATAAATTATAATTCTGTTGAAAATTAATTAAGATATCTTAACTGATATCTTTACTTGATATTCTCTATGAAAGGAGGTAAATTTTCTTTTCCAGAAGTAACTAGTATCTCTGCCGAAACAGTTTTTTCCTTTCATTTTAATTTCTAAGGCATCTCTTCTATTCAACTTGGATGAGATTTTAAAAAAAAGAGCCTCTGATTTTTTTCTTACAACTGTTGTAATAATAGAAGAAATGTGTACCATAAAGAGATGCTGGTACAGTGGTGATATATTATTCTTTACATACAAATTGTTCACATTGAGGGTTATGCTTGGAAAATTTGACATTACACGTTATAATAATTTCAGAATGTAATTTCTTCACTTATGAAATGATCCAATCACTCTATAGCAACCTGGGTGATTATCTCTGTGTACATCCTTTCAATGTGAAATTTTCTTGAATAGTTTTGCAAATAATACTGGAAAGAATTTTTAGAAATTAAATTTTTTGTTTGTATAAATTTTCTGTTTTGTGTTTTAAAATATAACTTTAGATCCTATTTAAATCATGGCAGCACCAGGTAATGTGTAATGTAAAATATATATAAACTTTTACAGTTGACACTTTTCCATGCATTAGTATGGTGTCTGATACATTGTGACTGAATATAACTTAATGGAAAACTAATTGAATATATATTCCAAATAACAGCAATCAGGCTTTGAATATTCTTTTTTACCCCTACTCAGAACATAATTTGTTTTTGCTTTAATGTAATTTTCTAATGTTATTTTATTAATACTGTTAAAATATATCTATATAAAAAAGAATATTTTCTTCATTGCTATAATTAACATTCATGTTTAGCTCAGGAAAAGATCTCACCTATCCGTTCAGCTGAACAGATCTTTAACAAGGTCACTGAACTAACTGGGCTATTTAAACAAATGTACAGGAAGAAAGTAGAGCTGTATTTTAGCAAATTGTTTTTTAAGATGCAAAGTTTCTAAAGCCTTACCCTTGGCTAAACATTTTTTTTTGTACAAATTGCACATAGTCTGCCTGACTCACCAGCCCTGCAGAGAGAATTTTTTAAAAAAGAAGGAAAAGGAAGAAAAACCAAGCAAATGAAAGTCATGAAAATGGAAGTGAGATTTTTATTATAAGGGCTTATTCCAAATTATCTTGGAACTTGGAGCTGTGTTTCTACAGCTCTCTATGTTCAGGAGAAAGGAAGAAAGTGAAGACAGAATCGTCTTATTTCATGGGTCAAGCCACATTATGTGTCAGAAAGAAAGACGTCCTTTGCATCATGTCATGTTAGTTGCTAACAAATGTTTGTTTTCACATTTTATATTTAAAATATATAAAAAACCAAGATTATATTTTATACTTCAGCAAGTTGTAACATTTTTTATTGAGTTTAGTGATAGTCACACAGTTTTTTCTCCATTTCATCACAACATCTACACTATATTTCATAAAATGATTTGTGGGGGTAGGGGTTGTGGGAGTGATAGTTCTAAATTTACTTTTTACTTCCAGTATAACTGAAGCTAAGTAAAAAAAGTTGAAGTTGATGTCAGAAACTATAGTTTATTTTCTAGACTTTTGGAGTGGGGAAGGAATAGAATATAGTAAGCAGGAAAAATGACCAATACAGAAAACATTATAAAGTTGTCTGGTTGATTGTGGTTAAGATAAGAATGGAAAAGATTGTCTTACGCTGTAAATGGTGGCTATTTGCTGTGTAACTAGGTAAGTGTTCAGTGGGATAGCAGTCCCACATTTTGTATTTTGGAGCAAAATTTCCATGCATATCTTCTTCCTAGTGTGAGTATCCTATACATGGCCTACTCTTGAGTCACATAGCCTCTGTCTTATAAATCTTATATTGAGAAGATAACTAGACACAGTAGCTGTGAGCTAGGGAGAAAGGGCCATTGCTTTTTAGTTTAAAAGTCTTTGATAGTAGCAGTATAAAAACCCCAAGTTCATAATGTACTACTCTTGATACTTCATTTAATGACACTTTTTGTGAAAGACTTCAGTCTTTCACAATTCAGTCAATTTCACAAATTCAGTATATTTGAATATAATATGGGGCTGGGAGCTAGGAAACTGATGCTGAATCATCCTGCTCTTCAGCAAATTAATCGTGTGACCTTGGGCAAGTCACTTAAGCTCTCTGTGCTACATTCTCCCTACCTGTAAAATGGGAGCAATACCTACCTCACAGGATTGTTGCGGGGATTAATCAGATATAATGTCTGTAAAACGTTTGATCTCCTTGGAGAAAGCTCAATATAAATACAAAATAATCTATTAAAGTTGGTTTATTTGTGCTGTGGGAAAAAAATGAACAAACCATGATTGAATTGAAGAAATACATTTATGACTTTCATCAGCTTCATTTCTTTAGGCCACATTGTCTGTCTTCTTGATTTGGAAAATCCCTGTTCATGGTACAATCTTTGAAGCTGTAGAACATGCATTGTTCAGATGTATGTGGGCAAAAAGCATTTCTCCTTAGATTCAAACCTTTGTAGAAATATTCTACAATGCATGGACAAGAATGAATTTTTAATAAATAAGTCTGCTTTGGTCTGTGTTTTAAGTTCTGCAGAGCAGTGATTCTGAAATGATTTTCAACTCTTTGTGAAAAAATTTGAAATTTTCAAGGTGCATTGCCTTAAGAATATTTTAAGGGTAAGAAAATGTATCGACCCCTGTTCACGCAAGCCCAAATAGTTACACTAATTTTTCCTTAAATATTTTTAAAATGAAAAACTTACCATTGGCCTGGGATTATATGTGGAAAGTTTTAGACTGAAAGGAAAATTAATTAGAAGGTTATAGGCAAGCAAAAATAGTTCTAAGAAGGGATCTTCAAGTTAGCTGCAAGGCATCTCGCTCTCAGATGCTTTTAAAGCCTGATTCAAATTTTCATGGTGGTTTAAAATTAGGAAATTTTATTATTTTAAGAATCATGTTGCCTTTATTCATCATGATGTGCCTTGCATATGAGTCCTAATTTCAGGATTTGTGAAATGTAACTCACCTGAGAGATCACCAACTTATTTTCCTATATTATGTTCTTTTTTCTAATTGCACTTATTTAATAGAATTTTTTAATGATCAAAGGAAATGAAAATCTAAGGCACAGTTTTCTCACCATTTAGCAGAACCTGGCCGTGGTCATATCATTATGCAGCAAAGACAGCAGATTTTCAGAAATAAACTCTAATAACTCTATTTCACCAGAATAGAGATGAGGTGTGTATCCTTGGTGATGTGTTCAACAGCATCAGCCCAAAATGATGAAACCATTCATGGGGATGTCTACTATGCTTGCCCACATCAAGGGTATTTCAATTAAAAGGAAATATTGAACAAATACATGGATACTGAAGTGTAGTGGTTATCTCTTGCCCACAGTAAGTCCTTAAATAATAATGGCTCCTCCTTTTCTTGGTGTCTTTTCTACATCATTAAAAACAGCATCAAGGCAGACTTGTCCTTTTTCTGCAGCATGGAATAAGTAGCGTTAAGGCATAATTTCTGATGAAAGCAATTTTCTGACTAACAAATGGTTGGAAAACAAATGTCCAAACAAGCGTGATTTGCTCTCCAGTTAATGTTGAATGATTGTTGATTACTTCAGTGACTATATAAAGAGAACTGGGTCAGAAAATGAGTCAAGCATAATCTGTTCCCTGTTCCACCTTGGATTCTAGTCCAAGACACACCAAATAGCTAAGTGCTTTGATGTTAGCAAGTTGGAAACCAAGTTCATTTATTGGAAGGTAGAAGAGATTCCACTGGGCCTCAAACCAGGAGGTAGGAGTTTTACTCTAACTTTGTCACTGCTTTACTTCAGGGAATTGGCCAAGTCACTTAAACCTCAAATGGTTCACCTATAAAATGTGGATTATAATAATTCCTTGCCTCATAATAGCACACAGACAATGAAACATTTCTTAAATGCTTTTTGAAGTCCGTTGGTAAACAATGCACTATTATTCATGAATGTCCTACAGGTTTATCATCTTGGGAAGAACAAAACATTTGGGGGAAGGTGAATCAAATAATGTATAACAGAGTCAATGTGCATAAATTTAATGTCATTTGTGCTCACGAGTCTACCAACAGTGAAGAGGTTTGGATTTGGAACTAGAGGATCTGAGTTCAAATCCTGACTCTGGAATAGGCTGCTTCTGTGACAAGTCACCCTGCCCCTCTTCTGGGCTTCAATTTACTCATCTTCAAGAGGAGAGGCTTGGAGTAGGTCATCACTAAGGTCACTCTAAATCTCTGTATAGACACACACACATATACATACATACATATGTGTGTGTATATATGTACATATATAATATGTGCATGCATATACTCATATATATATATATATATATATATATATATATATATATATATATATATATATATATATATAAAATCTCAGTTAATTACTTGAAAAGGATCAAAATAACATAGTCTTACAGATCTATAAGGGGAGGCCAGTCCTCTATAGACCCTTTCAGGGCATCTTACACAAAAGCTCAGTTCAAGTTCCCAAAAGCAGGAATGCCAGCCTTCCTTCCAAAAAAAAAAAAAGTGAATCCCTCCAGTAAAACATTTCATCTGATTCTGGGCCTTGCAACAGAGCATTTATAGTAGAAAACTTCTAAAAGCGGTATCCTAAAAAGGTGGTGTTGGTCCTGGCAACCAAAACAGAGGCTATCAAAAGAGTCTACTTTTGAAAACAAAACAAAATAAAAGTGGCAATTTAATTTCAAGTCCTCTATACCACCTTTATACTTTTTGAAATATTTTTAAGTTAAATAAAATATCTTTCTGTGCTATCCTTCATATAAAGAATAAAGAATTTAGTGAGCAGCTGTCTTCTAGTATTTGTAGGTTTCATGTATCTTGTCTTTCATGAAAAACACTTCAGTCTTTTTAGAAACAGGAATTTGAATAGAAAGGAAATGCTCAACAGCAATGACTGTTTTATCTTAATAAAGAGTATCAGCATTAGTGAAAGAAGATTTCATCTATTTATGGTAGTTTGTTTGAACTGCGATTTTTTTCTTTTGCTTAAAAAGTGCTGATTAGGTGTACTTTAAAGTAGGTAAGCTTCTTTGTAAAATATAAAATTCTTTTGCAAACAGAGATAGTGTGTTTCCTCCTTTCTCTGATAAAGAAAGGCATTTGTGTCTTGGTAAATTTCAAAAATGACTAAGGTAAAAGGGTGCAAAGATCTCTCTCTCTCTCTCTCTCTCTCTCTCTCTCTCTCTCTCTCTCTCTCTCTCTCTCTCTCTCTCCCACACACACACTTCTTTGTATAAATCCCATTGGAATAATCCCACGGCAGCCACAGCATTTAATGACAAGCAGCCATCTTATTAAGTGAATAAACCTTTCAACCAGCATCTTACACTATTAAACTTAAAAGATCCTAACCCAGAGAGGGGGGGGGGAAAGACTTGCCCAGAGCACATCTATTAGTCAATAAGAAACATACTTCTTTGATGTGTTTTGACTATCGTAAGCCAAGTTTAATATTAATTATAGGTTGCTTTACCTTTCGACACATAATTTACCTTTATTAAATGTAAAAATATATTTTATATTATGATTATACCAGAGCCAGGCTGGCTTAAGGATTTTTTTTTCTCCTGTATTATGTGATGACAATAAGTGCTATTACAAAGCTTTAATATTTCTGAGAGCAAAGATACCTGAAGTGGTAAAAACCACAGAGAAATTCTTCTAGAGGCAGCAAAACAGAATAGAAATAGCATGATACTGGGTCCTGGTTCTGCCACAAATTTACAGCGTAACTTTGGCCAATTGATTTTACTCTTTTGGGGCTCAGTTTACTCATCACCCCTAAAATGAAGGGCTTGGGTTAGTTGGCTCCCTCTAAATAGAATATCTGTGATTCTAATTATGTTCATTGAAGTGGAGAGTAATCTCCTCAAAACCTGGAAAAGTTTTGGCAAACCTGAATTAGAATTTTTTGAGGCTGGAGATGTGTTTTTATTTTCTTTTGTCTTTTCTTTTACCTTAATAAAGTTAAATCCAACTGGGCAATTTCATAAGTAGTATCGCTTGATCTTTAAATGGGTTATAAATAAAATAAAATCAAGAAAAAATACTCCAAAGTTAAAAAATATGTGACTTCATTGTACATGGGACAGAAATCTAGTAAGATACTTCTCCCTTCCTCTTCTCATCCCCACCACCTTTAAATATAACACTTACAATATACTACATGTAAGAAGAGGATTTCAAAGAAAATAACTCAGAAAATGTTTGGAATTTGTATCAGGGGTCAAACAGAGCCAGGAAGAGCCCAGAATACTGAGAAATGTAATAGTACTTCTCTATTTTGTCTTTTACATTTTTTTTTTCAAAAATCTTTAGGTATGGTTTAATTAAATGTAAGAAAGTTGCTTCAAAGTGATCCTTGCATTTGAACTTTTCATCTATAAAGCATAGAAACAAACGAGGAGAAGACAGGGCAATGGTCTAAATGAAACCAAGTTCCATTAGATTAATATTCAAAATAGTGCCGATTTGGGTTATTATTTTCAGCATCATTAAATTTATGAACATTTAATTGCTTGGGAGTGATATGTGAAGGGAAAAAATGAAACTCAAAACTGTACATGCCTTTTGTTTGTAAGAAATGTGTTTGCCAAGAAGCTCAGTAATATTTGCCACTGGAAAATTGCAGGACTGACTCTCACTTTTTACAACATAAGCATTCTTGCAGGAAATACCATCATTTTAAAGGACACAATTCTTCTGTTAAAGAAGCTAATTTGCTAGCTGGCAGTACTCATTTATCACAGATACAATTCATTCAGAGTAATTATAATTAGCTATCATAATTAAGGGTTGGCCTTCAGTTCCGAGAAAAGCAACCATATTATAATCTGTGTGATGCTTCCCTCCTCCTGGCAGGGGGTGGCAGACTGTGGGTACAGAGCATCACTATTGTGCAGGGGATTTATAGTCGTAGGATGGGAGTTAAAATCCCACTTCTGCCACTTACTACCAATGTGTGTCACACAGGAAAAACGTTTTCTGGGACTCAGTTTTCTCATCTATAAAGTGCTGGAGTTGAATTAGATATCCTCTAAAAGTCCCTTCAGTTCTAAATGCTGTGTGTCCTATCAGGCATGGTCACTGGATAGGCTGGCTTTCATTAACTTTTTTTTTTTGTTATTATAAGGGAGGCATTTTAATGGGGGATGGGGGGGACTGGTTATTAGGAAAGGACTATGGTATAAAAAATAAAAGGAATCAATAAAACAATTATATGAAAAAATAATTCCATGTGTGACTCAACAATCAGAAAAGTCTTTAGTTCTAAAAGGTGGTAGATCTCCCCAAAGTATTTATCTTTAAGAATCCAGTCAGCCTGGCATATAGGAGTGATGGGCAAAATAGAAACCATGGGATAAATGCACATCTTCACAACCAGCACCGTGAATGCCCCTAATCTTAAGTACACCAAAGCCCAGACCAAGAGACAGCTCATCCTGCTAGTTTGCATCCTTACTGGATAGTGGCACATATGAAAGATACAGGCTACTTACATTAACCCATTTTTAGTCCAAACACCTGGTGAAAAACTTGCTGTCAGAGCTCTAAACTAGGACAACTTTGGCACATGGTTCCTCTATGATCTTATTATTTAGAGCTAAATAGTCATCTCAATAAACTGTATGGTTTTGAAGCAAAAACAGTTTTCCTCCCACAAATCCTCAATCTGCTTGAAGTTTCTTAAATCTTTCATTTTTCTCATGAAATAGTGGCTAGTGTGGTTAAAAATGTCCCGAAAAAGTTTCAAGCAGCTAAAAGTAAACAATAGAATCAGAGATTTAGAACTGGAAAGAACCAGATAATATCTCAAGTCCAATCCTCTTATTTTAGAGATGAGAAAATCGAGAAGAAAAAAGATTAAGTGATTTGCCCAGGGTTGCACTGGAACAGCCATGAAGATTTTATATAAAATAAAAACACAAAGGATACCTACTAGGCTGAACTTTTGGGTAGTCGTTATTATCATTCCTATACAAAGAAAGACATCTCAAGAGCTTCCTATTGCTTTTCTTTTGGCCTTGTGTTTTTGTCCTTTTCTCAGTGATAAATGTTCCTGATTTAAATAAATGAGGTCAAAGTGCATAAAGAGCATATTCACTCTAAACAAGATGAGGAGGGCCATGGCCATTCTCAGTCAATCAGTCAGTAAACATTTATTAAGTACCTACTAGGTGCCAAGCATTACACTAAGTGCTGAAAACACATTCCTGTGGAGAATGTGCCACTTGCCTCCATCACTTAAATCCTGATATTGATGGTAAAACATCCAGCAATTGGAAGTGATAATGTGGATGGCAAATCTGCATGTCTTGAAATGAAATACTTAAGCTTTTATTTATAATTTGCTGCACTTGACATCATATGATTGTAGTCTCTAGTCTTAAAAAAAAAAATGAACTGGAGGTTCATGAATGGCAAATGTTTCTTACAAAAAGGAGTCACAAAAGAGGTTATGACAAAAGACAGAAAGCTGAAGAGGTTATTCCAAAACAATGCCATCAAGAAATGAAGGAGACCATACCTCATTCAATTCCATTTCAATTTGTCAATCTAAATGGCAGTACTAGAGGAGTTGAATAAATTCACCCTGTTCATAAAGTATTTTCCTCCATGTGAGCAAGGCCATAATCCCTGATGACACTAATGAGAATGACGCATCATGAAATAAAAGCAAGAGATTCCTTTTCTGTTTGTTCTCACTCCAAGACTCTGTAGTCCACTTTGTATCTCCAACTACAAACTGGTTGGAAACTCACCCTACGGAAGAGATGAGATTAATCAGGTGAACAACCATTCATAGTCCTTTCTGGATTGTGATAAACTAAGAAATGGAATTCAAAAGAGTGCTTTGTTTCACTGTTGCCCATTCTGTTCCATTTAGGAATCTCTTCATACCTGTAGTTCATAAAGGATAGCACTCAAATCACTATAGTTTTGTGGGGTGGGGTAGAGGGGTTGGACAAAACCAACTTTAGAGACATCGTCATTTAGCCACAAACCCTGCAATATCACTGTAAAGTCAAATATTCATATCGAGAGAATGATAAATTTTTCTTTTCCTTATTTAAAAATGGCTTTAAAAATAATTCCTTAAGTTTATTCTCCATCAAACATGTTTTGATTTTGAGAATTTTCAGTGGCTTATTTGGATCCTCTACACTAGAAATTATTTACCTATACTGTGCTGAATTTTTCTTAAAGAAATAGAAGTGATGTTAAACCTTTGAACTGCCTATTCTGATAAATGACCATTTCATCTAACATGTAGCTTTAACCCATAAATTTATTTTTAATCTTCTTTTATTATTTTAAGAGGATATTTGTATGTTATAGAAATTTTTTCAAAAGCACATTGTTTAAGATGATATCCAGATATAATGTCAGTGTTTTCAAATAGATGGGACCAGTACCTCTGTTTTGTCCTTCTGAAAAGGAAGATATCTTCAGTTTGATTTAATTCTGTTTTGTAAATTTTCATTATAAAGCTACCACGTTCAAGGCACTCTGTTAGGCAGTGGGGATGCAAAAGTAAACGTGAAATGGTCTTTGTACTTAAGGAGCTGACATTCTGAGGAAGGTCTACAGGAAGTACAAAGTTTATACAAAGTCCCTTCAAGAGAAAGAGATTGATGACAACCACTGCCCAGGAAAGGACATATATTAGAAGGAAAGGGAGGAAGGAAACAAACACTGAGTAAGCACCTACTATGTGCCAGGTATTATGCTAAGAGCTTTACAAAATATTATCTTATATAATCCTCACAATATCCTAGGAGATATGTGCTGCTATTATTCTCATTTGGTAGTTGAGTAAACTGAGACTTAAATTGAGTTTAAATGACTTACCCAGGATCACGCACTTAGTTAATATCTGAGACTGGATTTGAACTCAGATCTTCCTGACTCTAGACCCAATGTTTTTATCCATTGCACCACCACACACCTGAGTTTTGCTTGGAAGAAAGCTAGATAATTTACAGGTCAAGATGAGAACGGAACATATTCCTAACACACAGAACAATTTGTGCCAAGGCAGAGAGATGGGAGATAGCATGCCGTTGACAGGACCATTTGGCAGAAATAAAGAGTGTGTGGAAGAGCTACAAAGTTCAATGGGAAACATAATGTGGAAGGATTTAAATCCCAGGTTAGAGGGTTTACATTTTATTTTACATCAGGAACAATTAAGAGCCGTTGAGGGATTTTACTGGTGGCTTGACATGATCAGATCATTTTGTTCCTTCGATGCAAGTCTAAAAGAAGCTGAAATGGTTTGTTTGGAAAGAAGGAAACTGGGAAATGCAAGCATTTGTTAGCATGGATGAAAGAGAATTCAATACTCTTTTGTTTTCCAGAGCACTATTTCTTTTGCCATCACAGCACTGATATTACATGAAAAGAGAGTCTTTTCTATTTGTTGTTACTGTCAAGGCCACACCAATCACAGTGCTCAGTTGTTACTCACATTTAAGGAAGAAAGAAAGATGCCTATTAATCTAGATCATTTCACAGGGAATCAAAAATTGTTCCAGTGCTTTGGTAGATGACACTCATTCCACTAAGTTCTTAGACCCCAAAAGACTTGCTCACCCCTTTGCAGCCTTAATGGAACCCAAATATTTAAGATGTTTATGGACACTTAGACCTAATTCATTTGTTCACTCATTTATTTAGGGACAGCTAGGTGGTGCAGTGAATAGAGCACCAGTGCAGGAGTCAGGAGGACCTGAGTTCAACTCCCACTTCAGACACTTGACACTCACTAGCTACGTGACCTTGGGCAAGTCACTTAATCCCAATTATCTCATCCTGGGTCATCTCTAGTCATCCTGATGAATATCTGGTCACTGGATTCAGATGACTCTGGAGGAAAAGTGAGGTTGGTAACCTGCACAGCCCTCCCTCAAAACAAAGTCAAGTGCAAGTCATGTCATCATTTCTCTGATGGTACAGTCTTCTTTGGCAATGAAAGATGAACACATTCATTCATTATTCATTCATCTATCTAGCTAATTATTTATCCGTCCCTCTTTTCAGCCATTCGTGCATTCATTTATTCACCTATTTATTTATGTACTTACTCATTGATTTATCTTTTTGTTTGCTTAGAAGTATGGAAGTATTACTTGATTAAGGATTTCTAAGCTTCTGGTATATTTTTCGGTAGTGTTGATGGGTCTACAAATCAATAGCTGTGAAGACCAGCAGGAGCCTGAGAAAGTTCTTTAAGAAGGAACAGCTTATTGCTTCTCCTTTCTTCTGGAGTATTCAATCTTTTAGTAGTAAATTAGGACACTAATAATGGAGGCACTTGTCATCACTTTGACTAGGCAATTTAAAAGTTTGCCAAGAATTCCTCTCTTGTGTTTTCGAATTCACTTGTCATAAACACAACGTGGGATTAGATCCCATGTTACCATACTGGGGAACAAGAGTGGGAAAAAAATTGATGATGAATTGTTCTTAGCAACACCTTGTAGTCAGGCTCACAATGTCTGGGAATGTGACCGATTAGAAGAGCTCATGGAATAGAGCGATAGAAGAGCCATATCCTGGGCATTCTCTCCTGTTTGGAAATGTCCTATTTCAGTTTTGAGGAAGAGATTTTGTGGTTTGAATGGAATTTAGAAATGTAGACCTGCTTTTGTAGCACAGGCTGATTGATTGTGCAATATTAGCAAAAGATTTTCAGAGTCTGAACATTACAAAAGCCTTTTTACCAAGTGCCTGTAATTTTAGAGCTACCTATAAGAAATTTTAAAAAAATATTTATGAGGTGTTTTGTACTTCAGTGGATCTGTAATTTTTCTGTGTAGACATTGCTTCTATCTGTTAAGATTAGAAGCCATTTATATCTCCCCCTCTTGTTATACTTAACCATGTCTTTCTTAAACTCTTCCTTCATTTATTCTTTCACTCCTTCCTTCATTTTCTTCTCCTCCTTTTTCTCCTTCTTCTGCTTTTTCTTCATCTTCTTCTTTTGCTTCTTTTTCTCTGTCTCTGAAGTCTCTGAATCTCTTTGTATGTGTGACATGTTCTATGTGTTTATATGTCTTTCTGTTTTTCTGATATTTTTCTGGTTGTCTTTTTTTGTCTCTCTCTGCATCTCTTTTAGTATTTCTCTGTTGTCTCTGTCTCTGTGTCTCTCTGTCTCTCATAGGGCACTCTTCTGAGGAGTTTCCTGACCAACTGGATGAATTTCCAAGGAGGTGGGCCTGACTATACCTCCCTAGGGAGGATGTGGACAGTCCATTGGCATCATTGACTCAGTAGAAATAGATTCTGGATGTGTTATTTGACTCTGATGGGACAAATTGCCATGGAAGTTTCCACCATTTGGTGCTACTATAAATGCCCTCATTAATATTCTGTGAATACTCTTACAGCATTCAGCCTGACTTTATCTAACCAGCTACATAACTGGACAACTTCCTTTTTAAATCCTACAGTCAGTTAACAAGTATTTAAAAAGCACTTAGCATGTGCTAGCTATTGGGCTTATCCTTGATGTATCTGTTATGATACTTCTCTAGTAAAGTATCTTTTAATTTGAAAAATATATTTCTTTCTTCTTCAGCAAATAACATTCAATTCAAAACAAACCTTGCAATAGCTGAGTAAGATAAAGTCCTATATTCATTGATAGAATAATAGATGAAGTCCTTTGGGGGATTCTCAATTTCAGTTCTTCAGAGACAACACTGGGTTCAGGACTAGTAGGTGTACAACACCATTGGAAGTACACTGGTATTAAAAAGATAGGTCTTTAGTTTCAGGAAGAGACTTGTGGATAATTAAAATAACTAAATATTACTTTGAATTTTCCCAAAGACATGAAGACATACATGGAAGGGATGACGGTGGGTGCAATATATCACAAATAATCAATTACAAAGAAGAGGTCATAGACTAGTACTAGACTTGAAGTTAATAAGACCTAGGTCACAATCCTCGGATTCTCACTAACTCTGTAACTTAGACCAAGTTACTTAACCTTGTTGGCCCTCAGTTTCTCCATTCATAAAATCAGCGGCTTTGACTCAATTACTGAAGTCTTTTTTCAGTTGTAAATTGATGAACCTATGATCTAATACATGTATGAAAAAATGCATAATATGTGAAAGAAAGAATAGACGGTTCTATATGGCAAGGACAAAGGATAACACCTGTGACATGGGTAAGCTCCATTGTGATGGCAAGTTAAGGAAGGATCCTCCATACTGAATTTAGAAAATAAGATGCCCAGTGTGGATTGGCAAGAATAGTTTATGAACTTGCATCACTGGAAGTAGAATCCTGGTCAATAAGATTACATATATCTTTGATCATTTGAAAGTACACCATGTGGAAAATATTGTGGGGTACATTAAGAAGTATTAGATACATTCGCTTATTGTTGTTTCAATCAAGTCTGAAAAATATAGAACATTTAAACACACACACACATACATATGTATATTTACATGTGTAAAGTTTATATTTGTATACACATATAATATTATATTTAGTTGTATTGTCGTATAGCATTAAAAGTCAAGCAATCCTCAAGACTACATAGAACTAATTTCCCAATAAGTGTCATAGACAATGAGAGTTATCATTTTAGAGTGGGGAGAGACCATTATTATCTGAAGGCGTCTGGGAAGACTAGATATTAGTAGAGATCAATAGTTGAACTGGCCTCGAAGGATTTGAATCGGCTGAGAGATCTCGTGAAGCCATCCCAGGTAGAAATAATGACCAAACTAAGGAAGAGGGATAGAAATACATATGCTTAAGGGATGAAAGGTAAGACATTTTACCTAGAAGAAAGTTTTAGTGAAAAGTTCCACTCTGTTCATCATGATTTAAATCCCATTTGGAGTATCATGAAGGCAAAATACATAGAAAGGCTCACTATTCCCAAAATTGCTTCTTTCATGTTCATAGCAAGGCATATTGACCCTATGTGAGAAGTCATGTAATTTAAGATTAAATATAGGAAGTTTTCAATTTAATCTGCTTGAGATTAAATGCAGCACTTTGTGAAAAACAGGAACTAAATGAAATTTTGTTGGTTCATCAAATTAAGCAATTAGTTGGGCTAATATTTTCTTAGGAAGGAATATTTTTACATTAGGTATATGTATAGTAGCTAGCTGGTAGACTGGATAGAGCAGTGGTCCTAGAGTCAGGAAAACATCTTTCTGAGTTCAAATCTATCCTAAAACACTAGCTACATGACCTTGGGCAAGTCATTTAACTCCATTTGCTTTAGCTCTCTCATCTGCAAAATGACCTGGAGAAGGAAGTGGCAAATCACTCCAGTATCTTTGCTGAGAAAAACCTAAATGGGGTCATAAAGAGTTGGGCATGACCTAAAACAAATGAATAAACACCAGCAAAATCAGTTGTATATGCTCAATTTCTTCCCCAGGATTAAAAAAGATGGCTATAGAAAAAAATTGAATTTCAACACTCAAAATCAGTATGACTTATGAGATGAGTAGGAGCATATCTTACATTTTTATGAACCACTGAAAATTACATTCTGCCCATTCCCATACCATATTCATTGTTAGTAGAACATACAAGCAAGAAAAGGGAATTCTACTTACAGGTTCAAAATTGGCCTTTTCACAATTCCTCACCTAAATTTCTGGTGCTTTGGATAGTCACCTCCAGAAATACACTACTGTACATAAGTGATGCCTCCAAAAGAGTCCTTTTTCTCTTTGCTTTCTCTCATCTTCCAAAGTCAACCAGTTTCCAAAAGCTTCTTCAAGATTCACGAAGTGATTGGAGTCCCATAAACTTGTATGTAAAAAATATTTTTACATATTTTCACTCACATTTAACAGAAATTTAGCATTTTTCCAATTACGTATGCATTTAAAAACATTATTCTGAAAAGGGGTCTATAGGCTTCTCCACACAGCCAAAAAACTCCATGACCCAGGCTGGATTAGAAAAAAACAATTTGCTTTAGCAAGAAGGAAAGGTAGACTAGTTGTATATGGTCCAAGGCCTTGAGGAAAGATGAAGAATATTTGGACAAGAACACTGTAGATTCTGTTTCTACAATGTAGAAAGCCCCCATGACAGGAAAAAAAAAATGTTTGCACTACATCCTATTTCTATGTTACTCTGCCATTTTGCCCTTGATCCTCTAGCTGTGGCTATAGAGCCATGCTGACTGGTAAATATCTGATATTTCTAGTTGTCACTAGTCACCTGATCTGGCTTCACTGCCATTTTTTCTGCCATGTTGCAAAAGCATACTCCCCTTACTTTCCAATTTTTGTTTTGAGAATAGGAATCAGAACAACACTATTCTTGCTACTGGAAAGGGTGTGTCTGTCAACTGATCTTATGGTTTCACTGGCTTTCTTTACCCCTTGTTGTCTTATGCTATTAGAATACAAACTCCTTTCAAGAAAAGGCTGCCTTTTTTTGTTTGTATACTCAGTTCTTACTCCAGTATTTGACCTATATTCATTGCTTAATAAATACACTTTCATGTATTTTCATTCATTCATTCATTCATTTATATCTTCATTCAATCACTCACTGATTCATTCTTTCGCTAGAACTTCTCCATGTCTCTGCCCATATCGCCATTGCTATAGTTCAGGCTTCATTTGTATTTTGTTTAACTACTACAAATACCTCTTAACTGGCCTCTCAGCTACTAATTTCTTCTTTCTCCAGATCCATTCTCCACACAACTGCTAAAATGATCTTCATAAAAACAGGTCTGCCCATATACTTGCTCTGTGCTCATGAAACTTCAATGACACTGTATTGTTTCTAGGATAAAATATCCCTTTGCTTGGCATTTAAAGACCATCATTGGCTGATTCTAGCCTAACTTTCTTGGATTATTTCACATTATTGGCTTGTATGGATTGCATTCTAGATGCAAGGGACTATTTGAAGTTCTCTGAACTGAGCATCCTGTCTCCTATTATTTCATCTTCTCATGTGCACATTATACTTTTACTTCTTAGAATCCCCCCGCTTCCTTTAAGGTTCAGCTCATGTACAGCTTCTGTGGAAAAACTTCCCAGTTTTTTAATCCTGTTTCCCTTCTCAAAATATTATGCTTATACTTTTCTGCTTATATTTTATATCCCTGCTGCAGAAATTAATTTTCTGAATGAAAGAATGGAATGGATGAAAAAAAATATTGAGTGCTTCCTGTGGGCCAATCACTGCATTAAGCTCTAGGCATAAAACTGAGATTTTCCCTTCTCTCAAGGAATAAATTCTAATTAGGGGGAAAAAAAACACATATAAGGCAATTCAGCATCAGGGCAGATGAGAATGACTCATGGTGTAAAGGTCACAAGAAGGAAGATAGCTATGAGTAGAGGTTCTTGGGGATATATTGATGGGTTTGGGGATAAATTCTAGTTTGTTAATCACTGATCACTGCACTTGTGTGAAGAGCAATGTTCATCCCTCATTTTCTTCTTTTTTTTATCCCCAATGTTTAGCATCATTTCAGGCACATAGTAGGAATACACACACACACACACACACACACACACACACTATTTCTTAGATTGCTTTGGAACTTGGAAAGAATTTCTAGGGGTTATGAATTTCTGATTACAGGTAGTATTTTCATCACTGCTTCCTACTGAAGGTAGGTGATTTAGAAAAGAAAAGAGGTTACAGGAAACAAACAGCTGGTTAAAAAGATGATTTCGGAATATGAAACTTGGCTTTCTGGACTATGATTTAAGACATAGGAAAGATGAACTCATAGCCAGGGATAACTTTTTATCTAAAAAGGAAATGGAATAAGGGATTTGCTTTAAAATTTGCTAAATTTATAAGAGTTTTATTCCAAAACTGGAAGAGAGAGATGCACATGCCCAGATTTAACAGCTAAAACAGACAAAGTAGAGAACAATAGATAGGAAGTGGAAAGAAAAATAGAAGTGGGCAATTTTCAGAAGAAAACAATTAGGAAGAAAGCTAAGATGATATGCATGATGCATTTTTTATATTACTAGAAAATAAATTAAACTTAAGATCTTAAAGAAAATAGCTATGGCATCAATATCACTAAATTTGGTAAGATAAGACTCATTATTGTAATATGGCAATGGATTTGTATAATTTGTTCGAAAGATGTGTGAGTAATTTTCATGTTATGAAAACATACCTCAGTGAAAAGCCACAAACCTGAGAAAAAAGATAGTGTAAGCAGTGGTTCTCAAAATGTAGGCCTTAAATCTTTGGGGGTCCCTGAGATACTTTCAGTGGGTCTGTGAGGTTGAAACTAATTTCCTACTAATACTACTAACAATAAATAGAAATTCTAATTTTTGATATGGCGTTGCTTATTCCATTGCTTGACACAACTCCCACAGACAAAAACTCTTTGGGGAGCTGTCAATTACTTTCAAGACTATAATGAGGTCCTGAGACCAAAAAGTTTGAGAACCACTGATATAAAGCATTTGTATGAGGATCACAGGAGGCAGGAACAAAATTAATTTGTGGGAATGGACTACAGAATGACTTGGCAAATAGGGATGAAAGGATGATGAGTTCTTGAAACAAATCAGTATCTCCAGTGCCATTAACTTCAGGGGAAAAACCTCAAGGTTTTTGGACAGTTAGTTGACCAGGATTTATTAACCACCTGCTCTGTGCTAGGCATTGTATTCTGCTCGGAGGATATAAAGAAAAGTAAAAGGAGCTCACAGTCTAATTTATATTGTATACAAACAACGTAAACATAAACCAAATAAGAGATGTCTCAGAGGGGAGGTACTAAGACTAAGGGGGAGGACTGAAAAAAGCTTCCTGCAGAAGGTATGTTTTCAGCTGAGATTTGAAAGGAAGTCAGGGAAGTCAATGGGTAGAAATGAAGAGGGAGAACTTTCCATGCATGGAGAAACTCCTGAGTTTGATTTATGGGCACACTATTGAGATTCTTCAAGATGGGAATGCATGCACAGATGAACTGTGATATGTATCATTGGAAGGTGGACCCACATTGGTGAGATCATAGATTCTTAGAAGTACTGAAATGGTTAGAATAATCTATGTTCAGGCATTTCCAGTGTTCATGCCATAAAGAAATTAAACATAACTTTATCAGTACCATCAGTTCTAATTTGTAAGAGAATTAAGATACCTGACATTCCTTCCAATAGGCCTGGTATGATACCCCACAATCTAGAAAAGCTTTCACAAAGATTTCATTTGGGTAACTATGTGACAATGCCTTAAAATACCAATCAAAGCTGGCAATCAGTTCTCGGTCAGATCAAGTCCAGTTTGCACATGTATAGATTAATTTGCTGACTCTCTCCTGAGAAGCAATGACAAACTATCTTCTTTGGTCTTCCTTGTAAGCTCCTGGAGAAATTCATCCTCTCAACATTGGTGCTACTAGCTAATCTAGTGACGGCCTCAGGGTTCATGATGTCTTGATTGGTGTGTAAATATCACATGGCCCACTATATACGCAGCTAGTTCTAGCAGTGTTTCATATGGCACCCCAGGCTGTTTCTTGACATTATGTCTACTACTGCATTCTACATTGGACCACTAGACTTTGGCATCCACCATGATACATATACTACCTTCTCTAGTTTCCAGCTCTGGAATTGAAAATAAATCACTCCTCTCAATTGTTATAGGAAAGACTGCGGTTCCCCTCTGCCTCTATTTTTCAACCCTGAGATTGCTAAAACAAAAACCCCTTCTTTGTCTCATACTCCTTCCTTCCTATATATGTTGTCTCCTCCTATAAGAATTTAAGCTCTTTGAGGGCAAAGAGTGCTTTGCTTTTGAATCATTTCCCCAACACTTTGCACCAGTGCTCAGTACATAATAAGCACCCAATAAATATTTTTCATTCACCAATTCGTTAATTTGAAGAGGTCCCGGGAAGGTCTTTCAACCTCACTGGCTCCCAGAACACAGCTCTGAATTCCTGGTTTGCTTAACTCTGCACTTTTAGTTGAGATTTTACCATTATAGTCAGTGCCTGGGGCAACCCACACACCTGGGCACTGTGCTAAAAATGTACAGGGTGGAGAGTGCAGACATTCTTTGACTATTGGAAGATCAAAGAGTTGTTTAGGGTATTAGTGCCTTCTTTTTCATTGCTCCCCACTCTCTCTCTTGCCCCTCCCCCCATGCAAGTTTATCTTCTCCAAATTCAGAACACCAAAGACTGCTAACTATAGTCATTAGGAATATTTATTGCCAGTGCAAATAGGAGATCCAAGGGCAAAGGCAGGATGTAGAATCAGGTAAGAGTTAAAGAGAAACTAGGAGCACTGGGGCATGGAGATTGTGCAGCCTCTGTTTGTCCAAGGTTAGTCATCTGTTGGAAATTGCAAGAGTACTCATACATTTATGTATAGTCAATGGAACCAAAGAACTGAATTGTGGGAAGTGGCTTTGGTATTGACTGGGGAAATTTTACAAAGTTCTGAGGTTGTTAAAGACAAAATTCATCCTAGGAAACTTCCAGAAATATATCCTGATCTTCTTTTGGTTTTAGAGCCGGGCACTGGGGTCAAGGTGTTAGTAATACAGTATCAACAAAAAAACAAAACAAAAAATAAAGCAAGGTCTCTTTCTGGGAGGAACTTGTCTACTTGAAAAGGTGTGGGTGTGTGCATGTATACACACACACACACACACACACGCACACAGTAGTTGAAAAGAGTTCATTCAGGGATACCTGCCCATAGCCATTGGGAGGGATCACTTTGAACCAGTTTCCTTCTCTGTAAGTGAACAGAGAACTGAGTCACTGTTCAGAGAATTGCTTCATTGCCTCTTTTCTCCCAGCCTCTGTTGTTGTGTTCTTCCTTCGTTGCCAAAGAAGGCCACGCCATTAGAGAAATGATGACATGACTTGCACTTGGCTTTGTTTTGAGTGAGGGAGGGCTGTGCAGGTCACCAGCCTCACTTCTCCTCCAGAGCCAAACCCCATACTGGCAACTAGTCATATAGTACTGGCCTAGGACTCAGGTGTTTCTTTCTTCATCCTTTTTTCTTCCTTTCTCAGCATACCACTTGGCCAGGCATAATGGGGCCCTCATGCACTGACCCCATCACTCAAAAGTAAGAAAGCAAATGATAAATTCATTCACTCTAGGACAGGAATTCTTAACTTTTTTGTGTGTCATGGATCCTATTGGAAATCTTGGAAATCCTTTCGCAAAATAATGTTTCTATTCTAAATATGTAAAGTGAAATACCTAGGATTACAGAGGAAAGAAATTATATTGAAATGAAATTATAAAAAAATATATATTTTTTAAAGTTTATAGATTCCTGGTTAAGAAACCCTGCTCTTGGAAGATCAACAAATCTACAGATTCACATTTTTCTAGCATTTGACACAATGGTTTGCTCACATCAATCATGTGAGGCAACTGACGCTTCATTATTTTTTTAACATAAAGAATCTGAGGCTCAGGGGTGGTAAGTTCAAGATCCAACAATTAGTAAGGTACAGAATCTAGACTCAAAGAATACAGACAAGTCTAAAATCAAAGTAATGAATATCTAATTGTGAAATTAGAAAGTAAAGGAGGCATTCTGAAAGGAGAGGGGATCATTTTAACCACATTTGTGCCTAACACTAACCTCACTTTGCTATCTTATTTTGGCTTGTGCTCTTTACATATTTTACCTTGTTCATATTAATGCAAAATGTCTCCCTTATGAAAACAATTACACAAGTCTCAGAAGGCTCTAAGCAGGCTAGTCACAAGTTTAATATAGCACACATTTCTGGGTAAATTTGTCTTTTGAAATTCACATTTTTAGTTTTCATTTGAGACTTAGATTTTTGTTTAATGTTATAAAACCACATAATATGTAAGTTAATAATAGAGCCAAAGAAAAATACTACTGCTTCAAAAAACAGAGGATCCTTTGAAGTGATAAAGAATTCAGATAAAAGTTATAAATTGTCAAAAAGCCCTTCTTTCCACCAGTTACTGGATCAAAGGCAAACCCTTCACTCAGGAGGCTTTTGGAAGAAGGTGATTTGTTAAATTCATGTCCTGAGCCTTCATCAACCAGGTGTCTATTTCTGACGAAACAAAAATGCAACCAGGAAGGGGTAACATGTTAAAATGTTTTCATAAGAAAGCATGTAGAAATTTGTTTTCTCAAAGTTAAAGATTAGGACACGTATCAATCTGCCTAAGACATCTGAGATACAATCTAATCTAAGGTGAGTGAGTACATTAGGTTCCCTAGAGGCCTATTACAGCTGCCTCTCAATCATCCATGGCTTTGGTATTAGACTATCATGGGATCAACCCCAAACCTCAAAGTCAATAATGTCAAGCATAGTTGTTTTTTTTTTTTTTAAATCAAGTGCCTAGTTTTAAAGAAAGAAAAAAATGGAAATTACTTTTCATAAAACCCTTTCCCCAATAACTGCTCCCATAAATTTTCTGCCATTGACTTCAAAAAGATAGGAATAAATTTTAAAAAAAAGATTGAAAATAAAATAGCTTAGTGATAATTGGAGCAGCTATCTGGTACTGTGGATAGAGTGCCTGATATGGAGTAAGGAAGACATCTTGAGTTCAAATCGGGTCTCAGACATCTGCTAGCTATGTGATCCCAAGTGTCACTTCGGCATGCTTGCCTCAGTTTCTAATCTGTAAAATGAGCTGGAGAGGGAAAGGGTAAACCAATTTAAGTATCTTTGCCATGAAAACCTCAAATAGAGCCACAAGAGTCAGACAGGACACTTACAACACCAGTAACTTTCTAAAGAAGGGGATTGAAATGAAGCGAATCCACAAGCTAAGCAGGAGAAAAATAATGTAAAGATGCTGGACTCAAAAGAAAATCTTCCCTTCCTTAAATACTCAACCCTGATGAAGTCTTAGAAAAGACAGTCTTTGCATCAGATTTGTACTTTTGATGAACCTCCATTTTGTATCTAACTTTATAGAAAACTTAAGCAATTTATCCTGCATCATTCAGAATGTCATTCTCTACCATTTGGCTTTAGGTTCATCGTCTGGATATTTTTAAGGTTCATCTTCACATTGGGGTTTCCAGCATATGCTGTATGAAAAAGATAATCACTAACATTTTTCAGTGCTTATGGAACTGGAAGCAGTCCAGGGACCGTTTTGTGAGAGAATTAGAAAACACAGGAAACTTGAGTTAAAGTAATTCAGGAAAGTGAATTGGTTGAGAGGCAATTTTAACACAATAGGCTTTGTTTTTCACACTTGAAAAGATTTAAATTTATTTCAGAGGATTACTTGAGGAGTTGGTTGGCTGGGGTCTTGATGGTGATTGTAAGAAATCAGTCTGTAGTCATGAGGCCCCTAGAACAGGAGATGCCTCAGGGAGAGAAGTGCCAGAGGGTACAGTTGAAGAGAGGCACGGGAAGAAGCTGAAACTAGGTGCTCTGAGACTTCTGCCAGTCTTCCTTCTTTCACGATATTGTTGCCCAGCACTGGGCTGAAGGGGGCACAGAAGAAAATAAAAGGAGGAGAGATTTTGCCAGAAGAGCCCTTTTCTCTAATGTGTACCCCGGGGGTTTTGTAACAGAAACAATTGCCTTGGAATGAGGAGGCCTAGATTTTTACCGAAGTAAACAATTCAGAAGGATGAAATATAGTTGCCCTAGGGGATATGCTGGCAAAGGGGTGTGGGGAGTGGTATGTGAGGATTCTGTCAGAGAATATGGTAGGAAGGCCCCCTCCCCTCCCCAGTGATGTATCAAAAACTTCAGGCCTATAACAAATAATAAGTGACATTTATATAGTGCTTTAAAATTTGCAAAGCTCTTTCTATGAATTATCTCACTTGAGACCCACAACTGCACTATGATATTGTTATGACACTTTTTATTATATTCACCTCATAGATGAGGAAATGGAGATTCCATTTACCATGGTCATCCAGCTATTTCAATTATCTTCTGAATCCAACTTTTCCTGAACCTAAGCCTAGCAATCACAACAGACACTATACTAGGTATCTCTATCTTAGGGAGTTGGCTGAAGCTCAGGGAAGTTATGTGAATTTGTCTGTGGTTGTCCAGCTTAATAAGGGTATTTAATGCAGCTGCTGACCTTGCCTGATTGAAGCCAGTTAAAAAGAGAATGCTGAATGCAAACTTCAGAAGGGGCTATCTGACTTTGATCCCCACTGACTCCTCAAGCAGGTCCAAACCAGTTGAGCCTGCTGTTCTGACCAGATGTCACCCCCTCCCTCCCACCCCCAACCTCCTTCAACCTTCTCTATGAACTTTTGAATGTTATATAAAACAACTTATGTAATGGCTTCTCAAAACTATGCCACCTATGTAGCTCCCTCCGTATTGGAATGCATTTAACCCCACCCCTCCTCTGCCCATCTTGGGCACTCCAATATTTTGCTGCTGCCTGGTGCCCCCATTGCAATTCTCTTTCTTTGGTTAAAAGACTAGGTGCTGTTTTGGCAGTCTTTGTTATTTCAGGTAGAGAAGGGAAAGAGTGCCCTAGAAAGTACCTGATTTGGAGTCAGCTGGGTCCAAACTCAGATTAGCCAATTATTGACCGTGTAGCCTTTGGCAAGTTAATTCTTGTCTCTGGATTTTTATTTCCACATCTGCAAAATGAGAGAATTAGTCTTTATAACGTTTTAGGTCCCCTACATCTCAAAAATCTGTGGTTATATGTGATTTAACATAGACCTTCCTGACTTCGTCAGCACCCTATCCACCATGTCATGTTGCGTGTTTCATTTAGAAGGTCTATAGAATTCCTTGGAAGAGGCTACAGGGTTCAACATCTAACTTTATTGATAATCTGTTTCCAGGTTCTCCTATTATTTCCATAAACCATAGAATCATAAAATGTTAGAACTAGAGAAAAACTTAGAACCCCCCCTATTCCAACACTTTCCTAGATATGGAACCTAAAGCCTAGAGAGGTGAAAGGACTTGGCTCCACAACATAGAAAGATAGTAGCATACTTGGATCAAGAATATCAATTTTCCAACTCCCATTCCTAGCATTATGCCCTTTTTCTCTGTCAATTTCTTCTTCATGAAGGAGGAAAGAATGAGAATTAGCACTTCCATCTCTACCAATGTTGCTCCTATTGCTTACTGTCCCAGACTCAGAGTGGTTCTTAGAAAATTAGTGATATTGCGTGAAATTGGGTATCTCAGAGCACACTCTAGTTTAGAATAGGACATCCTATGATCAAATACCATTTCAACGGAGGGCTAAGGAGCTTTGATGGAGCAGTTCCATAGGTCCAAGAGATTTTGTAAGGCTTTCCAAGGGTCTGTACTATTGTGAAATAAAATTATAATTACTCCTTAAGAAAAAAAATGATGTAATAATTAAATTATATAAAAAGTACACTGTAAAGTAATGAGGAAGAGTTTATCATGAAGCTACTACTAAACTTGTGGTATATATATGGCATCTCATCCTAGCATTGCTCCTAGTTCTGCTTGGAAGTTATTTCAAATATTCTTCTGTGCTCTCATTTGACCATTCATTCATTCTTAAATTAAGAAAACCTAATGACAACTAATTCCTTTCTTTTTATCTTTTTTGAGGCAGTTGGCTTCTCAAGGTTCCCAGAATGGCTTTTAAAAACACTCATGCTTTCAATGAACAGAAGAGAACCAGTCCTACCCAATTTCCAGCAATCTCAGTAAGCAATCCAAATTAACCAAAATGTAATTATCACAAATTAATAAACTAAACAGAGAGAGAAAGACAGACAGAGAGGGAGAGAGAGAGAGAAAGAGAAATAGGGCAATAGCTCATGAATGTTGTAAAAATAAAATGGGCCCGAAACAATCAGCATGGGTCAGAGCTAAAGCTTACAAGTTAGGACAGATATGAAGCCATCAATCTGCAACCCTTTTTTCTTTTCTTTTTTTTTTTTTTTGGTTTACAAGAAGTCCCTTCTGATCTAAGACAGTATTTATTTTCTAGATGGAAAAAAGAAGCACCATAAATCTCTTCATATCAAAGGCCTGGTTAGTGGAAATAAATTGAAAGTGTTTGGCCAATTAGGCTGAACTGAATCTCCCTCAGGCAGAGCTGCCATAGATATATTTAGCTTCCTGACATATTTAAAGGTAAGCTGGGAGAATTGGGTAATAAAATAAAAATGATCATTCCAATATTTGTATTCCCTTTTAACTCTGTCAGAGAGAGAGAGAGAGAGACAGAGAGAGAGAGAAGGAAAGAGACAGAGACAGAGAGGCAGAGAGAGACAGAGAGAGATGTCCTATGTTCCACTGGATTTCTTTGAATTGAGAAAATAAATGGGGAAGGAAAGTAAATACAACAGACAAGCGGACTAGAAGAAATGCAGTCCTGAATCAAGAGAATTAAATTCTATTCTGGCCTGGCCCCTATCTTGCTTCATTTTCCTTATCTGTAAAATGAGAGGTTTGGAACAAATAATATCTACCAGCTCCAGAATTCTGTACATCTAAACTTAGGGTAGGGGGAAATATCAATTCTAACCCATCATTTTACAAGTGAGGAAACTGAAACTCAGAACCTACAAGTGACTTGCTCCAGGTCACGCTGGCATTATCACTGAACATATGTTGTTTGTATCTCTTATCACTATGGGCTATTTGCCTACCTGATGTCTCTTCAATCTTAAGTAGAGCCTAGGTAATTATTGGGTACTTAATCTATGAGAAGATAGAACTATTAGATTTCTGAATTCCTTTCCAAACTTAAATCCTGTGATCCTGTAATCAGATCTCTTGTAGATGGGACTGAGATCACTAATTACTTGGTTAGCATGGGAAAGTTAAGGAGACTTTAGCTTTCTAAGGAGAGTGTGATTTGTTAGGAAACAAAACCCCAACACTGAGGACACTTGGGCTCAAGTCCTTGCTCATGACTGAGCAAGTCAATTAACTTCTATAAGGCCTAGTTCTGTCATTTGTAAAAGAAGGATAAATGTTACCTGTATTACTTACTGTGTTCTGGGTAAACTTTTTTGAAAACCTTAAAAGTTCTGTGTAAATGCAAATTATTCCCTATTTCTTTTTTTGCATTTGAAAACTTTGTAATTTAGCTAAATCCCTTCCAAGAGTTATCCCCATTTTGTGTAAAAAGACATAGACTTTTTATTTTTTTTTTATCTTAATAATTCAGCACAAGATCCAGTTCCAGCTAGATGACTTGGTTTCAAATCCTAGAACTATAGTCAGTTCAGAAAGGTAGTATGGCATACTAGAGAGAGTTAGACTTCTAGTCAGAAAAAAATGGGTTTAGAACACTCCTCAGAAACTTAATAGTTTTATGCAGGGGTATATCTTTGTCTTTTAGTTGTTTTTTTTTTTTCCATTTGACATAAAGGGGATCAATAATAGTGCCCAAACTCACTTGTATTTTGGAAACTTAAAAATATGAACTACTACTACTACTACTACTACTACTACTACTACTACTACTACTACTACTACATGTCTCTGGTCCTCAGTTTCCTCATCTTTAAAATCATGGGAATGTATTCATTTATTTCTAAGGTTTTTATTCTGATTATAAACCTATGATGTTATGAATTCTACAACACTGAGAGGAAAGAAATTTCTGATGAATTATGACTTTCTTCAGACTATTTTGTTGTAACCAGTACTAACACTTGAGCTTTGGAAAATATTCCAACCTTAACAATAATAATAAATATTAAGCATATTTGGCATATAATAAAATATTAAATATAAATATAATTAATAATAAGTACAACAATTGTGAATAATCCCCCCTCTTTTTTGTCCTTTTAGAGATGCTACTGATATCCATTTTAGACCTCAGTTGCTCCTATTCTTTCTCAAACTCATTTGACCTCAGGCTGTTACTATTCCGTGGGAAAATCAGTTAACTTCTATAGGCCTCAGTTTCCTCACTTATAAAATGAGTATAGTAACAGGATCAGGTTCATAGGGCTGTTATGAGGATCAAATGAGTTAATATTTGTAAAACACTTAGCACAGTCTTTGGCATATAGTAGGCACATAATAAATACTTATTCCTTTCATTCTTTCCTGAACTTATTCCAATACATTTTCTATGATTAGACATCTTGAACCCAGTAGGATCAAGGGGGGAAATGGAAGGACCCTCTCTGCTTCTGGATGGCAAGCCTAGCAAATGTGATCCCACGCTGTGGGTATGGGGTACGGGCAAGGAGTAGCAAGTACATTCCTGGTGAGGGCCATACTGCAGAGAGCAACATTTTCGGAACAGCATAGCTGGGAGCCCTAACTGTGGCATAGGGGAAGGGAGGAGTCCTTGAGGTTAAGACCCCAGGCAGAATATAAAAATTAACAGTAAGGAGGACCTGAGGCCTGGGGCAACAATATCCACAATTTGGGATTAAACCTGATTTTAATAATAAACAGCTAAAAATAAAACAAAATTAAAATAAAGAACCTCATTATAGATAACTACTATGGGATAAAAGACAATCTGGGTACATATTCGGAGGAAGATAGTGAGATAAAAAACCATTCCTACCTCAAAGAGTAACATCCAATGGTAAAAGCCCAAAAAAGAATTATTGGAAGAACTGAAAAAGGAATTCAAAAATGAAATAAGAGAAATTGAGGAAAAATTAGGAAAAAGTTAAAAATAATCCAAGAAAATAATGAAAAGAAAGTTTACCAATTGCAAAAAAATGGTCAGAATCTTCAGGAAGAAAATAATACCTTGAAAACTGAAATTGAATGATGTTACAATAAGAAATAATAAGAAAAAATAGAAGAAAATCTAAAACATCTTGTTGGAAAATAATTGATCTGCAGAACGGTTCAAGAAGAGACACTACAAGAATTTTGGAGTGCCCAAAAATTATGACAAAACAAAAAGGAATCTGGAAGATGGTGGAGTAGAAAGACTCATGTATGCTAGCTCCGAATCCACAGCCCATAAATTCCCTGTAAGAAGAACTTCCCACAAATTCTGGATCACTGCAAGGCTCACAGAAACACAGTGGAAGAGATTTCTGTTCCAGAGAGCCCTGGAGAGCTGTGCCCAGGGGTCTGTCGCGCCCCGGAAAAGAGAGCCCACTCCTGTGTTGCCCTGGCCGCGGCCCCAGAGGAGCAGATCTGAGCAGGCTTCAGGGACGGAATCTCCGGCAGCCAGGAAGGTCCCTCTGCCCACAGGCACTACAGGTCAGTGAGAGAGACGTCTGGGTTGGCTGAGAGGGGAGCGGGGTGTCTCCGTGACTCAGGCCCCCTTGGGAGGCAGCAGAGGAGGGAGCAGCAGAGGCAGCAGCAGAGGCAGTGGTGGCCGGGACTCCCCGAGCAGGCAGGAGCTCCATTACCAAAGGTCTCTGCATAAACCCCCTGAGGGAACTGAGCCTGGGAGGTGGCCCTGCCCCCACCTGCTCCATTACTGAAGGTCTCTGCATAAAGCCCCTGAGGGAACTGAGCCTGGGAGGCAGTCCTGCCCCCACCCCAGCACCAGAACTTAAGCTCACATTGAATAGCAGCCACTCCCCGCTGCGGATAGCCCTGAGACTGGGAAGCAGCATTTGAATCTCAGACCTCAAGCACTAGCTGGGCAGATCTAGGCAGGGGTGGAGAGGAATCTCAGAAGTCAACTGGATGGGAAAATGCCCAGAAAAAGGAAGCAAAATAAGACCATAGAGAGCTACTTTATTGGGGAAGAGATGTTCCTTCCTCCTTTCATTTCTGATGAGGAAGTACAATGCTTGCCATCAGAGAAAGACTTGGAGATCGGGGCCTCTCTATCCCAGACATCCGAGGTGGATGTCTGGTGGGCTCAGGCCATGGAAGAGCTCAAAAAGGATTTTGAAAAGCAAGTTAGACAGGTGGAGGAAAAACTGGGAAGAGAAATGAGAGAGATGCAAGAAAAGCATGAAAAACGGGTCAATACCTTGGTAAAGGAGACCCAAAAAAATCCTGAAGAAAATAACACCTTGAAAAATAGGCTCACTCAATTGGCAAAAGAGGTTCAAAAAGCCAATGAGGAGAAGAATGCTTTCAAAAGCAAAATTAGCCAAATGGAAAAAGAGGTTCAAAAGCTCACTGAAGAAAATAGTTCTCTCAAAATTAGAATGGAACAGATGGAGGCTAATGATTTTCTGAAAAACCAAGAAATCATAAAACAAAACCAAAAGAATGAAAAAATGGAAGATAATGTGAAATATCTCATTGGAAAAACAACTGATCTGGAAAATAGATCCAGGAGAGACAATTTAAATATTATGGGACTACCTGAAAGCCATGATCCAAAAAAGAGCCTAGACATTATCTTTCATGAAATTATCAAGAAAAACTGCCCTGAGATTCTAGAACCAGAGGGCAAAATAAGTATTGAAGGAATCCATCGATCACACCTGAAAGAGATCCAAAAAGAGAAACTCCTAGGAACATTGTGGCCAAATTCCAGAGTTCCCAGGTCAAGGAGAAAATATTGCAAGCAGCTAGAAAGAAACAATTCCAGTATTGTGGAAATACAATCAGGATAACACAAGATCTAGCTGCTTAAACATTAAGGGATCGAAGGGCATGGAATAGGATATTCCAGAAGTCAAAGAAACTAGAACTAAAACCAAGAATCACCTACCCAGCTAAACTGAGTATAATACTTCAGGGGAAAATATGGTCTTTCAATGAAATCGAGGACTTTCAAGCATTCTTGATGAAAAGACTAGAGCTGAAAAGAAAATTTGACTTTTGAACACAAGAATGAGAAGCATGAAAAAGTAAACAGCAAGGGAAGACATAAGGCACTTACCAAAGTTGAACTGTTTACATTCCTACATGGAAAGACAATATTTGTAACTCTTAAAACGTTTCAGTATCTGAGTAGTTGGTGGGACCACACACACACATACACACACACACACACGTACACATGTGCACGCACACACATACACAGATGCACACACACAGGGACAGAGAGCACAGAGTGAATTGAATAGGATGGGACCATATCTTAAAAGAAATTAAGGTAAATGGTGAGAGAGAAATGTAGTGGGAGGAGAAAGGGTGAAATGGAACGGGGTTAATTATATCTCATTCAAGAGGCAAGCAGGAAACTTTTTAGTGGAGGGAAAAAGGAGAGCTGAGAAAAAACCAAGAAGTTTACCCTCATCACAATCAACTAAAGGAAGGAATAAAATGCACACTCATTTTGGTATGAAAACCTATCTTACAGTACAGAAAAATGGGGAAGAAGGAGATAAGTAGGGAGGGAGGGATGATGGAAGGGAGGGCAATGGAAGAAGGGAGCAATTTGAGGTCAACACTTTTGGGGAGGGACAGGATCAAAAGACAGAATAGAAACAATGGGGGGCAGAATACGATGGAGGGAAATACAGTTAGTCTTATACAACACGACTGTTATCGAAGTCATTTGCAAAACTATACAGATATGGCCTATATTGAATTGCCTGCCTTCCCAAAGGGAATGGGTGGGGAGGGAGGGATTGGGAGAATTTGGAACTCAAAGTTTTAGGAACAAGTGTTGAGTATTGTTCTTGCTACTAGGAAATAAGAAATACACTTAATGGGGAATAGAAAGTCATCTGGCCCTACAGGACAAAAGAGAAGATGGGGACAAGAGAAGGGAGGGATGATAGAAGAGAGGGCAGATTGGTGATAGGGAAAATTAGAATGCTTGGTGTATTGGGGTGGGGGAGGGGATAAATGGGGAGAAAATTTGGAACCCAAAATTTTGTGAAAATGAATGTAAAAAGTTAAATAAATAAATTTAAAAAAATAAAAAAAGAATCTAAATACAATATTACAAGAGAAATTTGAAAGATAATTGCTTTGAAGTTCTGGAACACATTTATCTTGCACCCTGAATCTTCTGTTCCTCTAAAATGTCTTTTTCCCCTCTTCTGGGTCCCACTATTTTCCAGTTGTATGGTTCATAATCTCAGTCAGACCTCTCAATCTTCTCCATTCCCCATATCCAACCATTTTCTTTCATTGGATTATACTTTTCCAACATTTAACACATCTCTCTCCTTTTTGTTCACATAACCACCATCCTTACTTGACTTCTCATTATTTCTCACCTGAGCTACTGTCATAGCTTCGTAACTGGTTTCCCTGCCACTAGACTAGAATAATATATCAACTCATTGGTACCGGGCAAAGATGTCTGAGATGGGATACCAGCTTTTAAATGTATGTTTTTAGCTATTTTTTGGTAAAATTTATTATTTATTTTTAATCATTAATTTCTTTAAAATTTTGAGTTCTAAACTTTCTCCCATACCTCCTCCAGCCACTGAAAAGGCAAGCAATATAGTAGTTATACATGTGAAATAATGCAAACCATATTTCCATATTAGCTACATTGCAAACAAAAACAATGATAATAAAATGAGAAAATTATACTTCAATTTGCACCAAGTTCATACATTCTCTCTCTGGATGTGGATAGCATTTTTTTCATCACAAATCTTTTGGAATTGTCTTAGATCGTTGTATTGATCAGAGTAGCCAAGTCTACTATAAAGTTGCTCATCATTATAATATTGTTGTTGCTGCGCAAAATGGTCTGGTTCTTTCCACTTCACTTTGCATCAGTTCGTAGGTTTTGTCATGCTTTTTTTTCTTTTTCCTGAAACCAAATTCCTGGTCATCTTATAGCACAATATTACTTAATCACATTGTTCGGCCATTCTCCAACTGATGGGCTTCCTCTCAGTTTCTAATTATTTGCCACCTCAAAAAGTGGTGCTATACCTATTTTGTACACATAGGTCCATTTCCTTTTTCTTTTGTCCCTTTGGGTACAGATCAAATAGTGGGATTACTCACTTCCAAAGGTATATACAGTTTTATGGCTATTTGGGCATCGTTCCAAACTGTTCTCCACAATGGCTGGACAAATTCACAACTGTATCAACAGTACATTTAGTGTACTTATTTCCTCCCACTCTCTCCAGTATTTGATATTTCTCATAGGCATTAGGTAGTACCTCAAAGATTTAATTTTTATTTCTCTGACCAATTGGGATTTAGGACATTTTTCCATAATAGCTTTGATTTCTTCTTTCAAAAACTGCCTCTTCATATCTTTTGACGATTTCTTAATTGCAGAACAGCTCTTATTTTTGTAACTTTGATTCTGTTCTCTTTATATTTGAGAAGGAAGGCCTTTATCAGAAAAACTTGCTGTAAACATTTTTGACATTACTTCATTATATATGACATCTTTTAGCAAAATATAGTTTCCCTGATTATCTGTTTAATTAGGTACACTTTTGCTTTTATTTTGTCTGAGATCATGATTGCTAAATCTGCCTTTTTTAACTTCAGTGGATTATAATAGATTCTGCTCTAGCCCCTTACTTTAATTCTGCATATGTTTGTATGTGTTTGTATTTCAAGTGTATGTACTTCTTGTAAACAACATATTGTTGGATTCTGGTTTCGAATCTATTCTACTATCTGTTTCGATTTTATGGGTGAGTTCATTCAATTCACATTCAGAGTTGTGAATTACTGTTTATTTCTCTCCATCCTATTTTTTTCTATTTATTCTTTCCCTGTCCCTATTCAAAAGTCCTTAATCCACCCTCCTTTTGTTATCCTCCCCCACTTTTTCTCATCCTCATGCCTTCCTATAACCCTGTTATATTGATTTCTATATCCAACTAAATGTGCACATATATTCTTTTATTTTTGAACCAATTCTGATGAAAGTGAGATTGAAGCCTTTGCTACCACTGTGACTATTTTCCCCTTCATTCTTAAAGGTCTTTATTATGGGCCTTTTATTTGAGGAAATTTTCTCCATGTTTCCTCTCTCTTCTCCCAGTACATCCCTCTTTCTCACTATTTTTTGAGACAATTCCAACATAATGGATTCATACCTATGCCCTCTGTCTATGTAGACTCCATCTAAACGCCTTAAAAATGGTAAAGTTATGAGGAATGTCATGTATCATCTTCCCATAAAAGCATGTAGACAGGTTAATTTTATTGAGTTCCTTAAGATTGCTCTTTCATGTTTATCTATCTTTCTCTTCAGTATCAAATTTTCTATTCAGCTCTGGTCTTTGTATTAGCTTGGAAGTCTTCTATTTCATCAAATATCCATTTGCTGGGGAAGTTATTGATTATACTCCCAGTTCCTTTGCCATCTAGAATATCACATTCTAAACTCTCTGCTCCTTTAATGTGGGAGCTATTAAATCTTATGTGATCCTAATTGTTCTTCATAATATGAAAATTCTTTCTTTCTGGCTACTTCCAATATTTCCTCTTTGACCTGGGAGCTCTGGAACTTGGCTATAACATTCCTTGGAATTTTCATTTTGGGATTTCTTTTAGGAGGTGATTGGTAGATTCTTCCATTTTCTATTTTATCCTCTGAATCTAAGCTATTAGGACAGTTTTCCTAAAAAAATTTATTGAAATATAATACCTCAGCTCTTTTTTTGATCATGGCTCTCAAGTAGTTCAATAATTCTTAAATCATCTTTCCTTAATCTCTTTTCTGGGTCCATTGTTTGTCCTGTGACATATTTCTCCTTTTCTATTTTTTTCATTCTTTTCATTTTGTTTTATAGTTTCCTAATGTATCATGGAGTTATTAATTTTCACTTGCCAATTCAAATTTTAAAGGAATAATTTTCTTTAGTGGTTTTTGTATCTTCTTTCCATTTGATCTATTCTGCTTTTTAAGGAGTTCTTTCCTTCAGTAAATTTTTGTGCATCTTTTATCATCAGTCCAACTCTGTTTTTAAGGTGTTACTTTCTTCAATATTTTATGTGCCTCTTTTACCAAGCTAATAATTTGTATTACTCTCATCCCCTCTCCCCCAATTTTTCTTCTACCACTCATATCTCTTTCTTTAACTCTCCCAGGAATTCTTGTTGGACTTTTAGTCAATTACTACTTTTTTTCTTTGAGACTTAGGTTATAACTTTTTATCTTATTGCCTGCTTCTGAGTTTGTGTCTTGGTCTTCCCTGCCACCACAGTGCCTTTTTAGAGTCAATTTTGTTGTTGTTTTTGTTTGGTTATTTTTCTATCCTTTTTTCTTGACTTTGAATTATGTTAAAGTGGAGATCTGCTTATGTAGGGGTGGGGAAGTCCTGTCCCAAGCATCACACTTTTTTATGCTGTTGCTTTCAGAGCTGATTATGGGATTCTCAAGTTTTCAGTGTTTCCAAGATGGTGTGGTCACTATTCTCCTGGTCTGCATTCTAGTCATTACCCAGAAAGGTTGCCTTGTCCCCTGAAGCCACAAGCACTAACACAATATTCACAGTGCCTACAGTGGCCATGAATATCCTGGCACAGTTCTGAACCATGAAATACAACATACTCTCCACATGGAAGATAGAACCAAAATATTTATTCAGTCATCAGAAACTCGAATCCCAACACCAGAAAGCCAAATCCATCATAGTAACAAAAATCTATATACAATAACAATGCAGAAGACAACACCATCCCCAAGCCTTCCCCCTGCTAGACTTCTCCCTAACCAGCTCCATTAAACAAATCTCAAGCAGACTCCCTTATACAAAAATCACAAACGAGTTCTCTCACTCACGCTAGTCCACAATCTGCATCTTTCCTAACTCTGACTGCTCTCTAACTTCCCCTCAGTTCTGCTCTAGCTCCACAACTTCCTGTTCCACCCTTCCTATTCTATCTCATCTTCAAACTCCTCTTACCACAGGCTCCATGTAACTCAGACTTCCATGTGACCCAAGCAGGTCTCATGGGACTATTAATGAATGAGAAATTTAATTTCCCATTTAAATTACAACCTGAGACTCAGAACTGTGACCCAGAACTGCATATGGACAATAGTTAGCCATCAATACCAGCTATACCTAGTGCCAAGAAAGGTGGCCCTGTAATTTCTTTCTGACTAGTAATCTGAACCCCTTACTCTCTCTGGGCTGAGACCTTCCAAAGCTGCTGCTGCTGCTTTACTACTGAATGTACTCTGAGCCAGCTCCCATCTTGCTTTCACAGATTTTTCCTGCCAGGTTCCCAAGTTGCCTTAAGCTGGAAAAATGCCTCACCCTGACCTGTTGTTGAATCTACTGGTCCAAATGTTGATTTAAGGTGTTATTTTAAAGTTGTTTAGAGGGGAATGTTGAGAGAGTTTGTCTGGATCCCTTAATGTTCCATCTTGGCTCTGTGTTTGTTTTTACATAATTTAAAAAGGATGACTTTTAGCACACTCTGTCTTCTTTTCCACAGCTCTGCCACCATTTGTGTAGCAACTGTTGGGGATTTCACTAGATTGAGGACAATTTTTTTTTTTTCTGGGATTTGTGAGTTGTCATGAGTAAAAGAATTCATTACCTCATGGCCAACCTGTTGCTTATGGGTCTTGTCAATGTACTTACATAGATTAGTCTAGTTACTGGAACCATTCTTGATGCCTTACTAGTTTGAAAGAAACTTCCAAAGCTTATACCCTGCTGGAAGAGAGTTTTCAAGATCTTTAAGTCAACTCTATATTACAATGAAGTACTGGAGTAGGACTTTTGTAGAGAATTAATTTGAAATGACTAATAATTCTCATTTATGTGTTACTTTCAAGCATGCAAAGCCTTTTGTCACAAACACTCTATGAGATAAATAATGTAAATATCATTATTACCATTTTACAGATCAATGAGTAGAAACCTAGAGGAGTTAAATGACTTACTTAAGATCACATGGAAAGTCAGTGTCAGAACCAGAAATTGAATTCAATCTTCTTGGCAGCATATTGAATTTAAATTTGCTTCAACCATACTGCCTCATAATGGATGTGATTTGAATTTTTTATAGTAATAAGAAAAGATATATGTTGAGATATCCATACTCTTTCAAATGGTTCCCATCTTAGGTGACAATGAGCATTTGGGGAACAGCAATTCTGGGTTAAAGATATAGAATATGGTTATGGAACAAAGCAATGATTACTGATCCATAGAACTCAAGATTACATTTCATTAGCAGAATCATAACTAGGGTGGGTGACTGGGGCTTTGCCCCAGGATGTCAACATCTTGCCACTCCTGTGCCTTACCCTCATCTTCCTCTCCTGGAATATGAGTTTCTGTTTCCTAATTCTGTTCCCTCTTTAATCTGCTGAAGGTATAAAGCAGGAATTTCTGAGGTATAGGCCACCCTCTCACCATGGGACCATACCTGTGTTCTGTCCTCTTCATTTCCTCTCCAAACTCCTGATTTGACTTTCCACTGTGGCACTTATGCCACTAATGATGTTCTGTCTACCTGCCCCAAGTTTTTTTTGCCAGAAATAGAATAATTACTATTAATCTGCTTATTAGTACAGCACTCTAGTAGAGCTTACTAGCCATACAACCCTAAACTCAACACACACAAGTGCTTTCACATGTTGATTATATAACATTTAATAATTTCACATTTGTTAAAAAAAAACAACTTTAATTGCATGAGTATTTTACACATCTAGTGGGAAAAACCTGAACACCAATTTTAGATAGACAAAATGGAATGAATAAAAATATGCATTGCTATTATATGTACCTCATTCTCCTTTACCCAGATGCAGCCTATAAAAAGTCTAGAAATGAGTGGTAATTTAAACTGTAAAACTATATTTAACACATTGCAAATGGGTAGACTAGTGTGCATAGTATTTACAGTCAATCCTTATCTAAATGGCTACATTCTTTATATGTACATAAGTACATTTGAGCCATAGTCTGTTTTTTTCATTTGAAAAGGAAGCCTTGAGCAGATTAAGAGCTCTTGGGAGAAATGGGAATATGGAAACCAGACTTGTTCGAAAAGAACAGACTGGTCTCTATCGTTGGGGAATAGGTAGGACTGGAGAAACACATCCCTTTTTACTTATCAGGAAGAATTAGGGTTTCTTTGTAGTACTGGTTCAGAGGAGGTGGGTTCAAATGTAATGTTTGACTGAATACCTGTGTGACATCAAGCAAGTCTCTTCCCCTCCTTGGACTCCAGTTTTCACATTTGTGAAATCTAGATATATAATTTGTGAGGGAACAAGGAAAAGAATGAGATAAAAAATCAAGGCAGAAATTCAGAGAATAAAAGAATGTGACACATAGAAAGGACAGAATTCATATGAACACTGAAAAATTATTTACTTGAATTTAAAAATTTAATTAAAATCAAATCAAATTATTAGATGCCTACTATAAGCAAAGAGCCATTAATAGATTCTGGATGCTCAAAGACAAATAAAAGAGAAATAATCCTTATCTTCAAGGAGCTTACATATTACTGATGTATACAATTTATAAAAAAGATAATACACAAGAAACTCTTTCCATAGATCAAAGAGCTGTACTCTTTAGGAGAACCCAGCTTCTTGTTCTCTAAAAGTGATAGTGTGATCTGGTGTATTTCATCACCTGTGATGTCATCCTGTAACAGTCAGAGGAAGAAAAGACATAGCCATTTTACTCTCCTCTATGTACTGTATTATCTGGTCATACCAGTCCACTTAGCATACATCTCTCTATTCTGTGACTTTGTGTGGGCTGTCCTCCATACCTAGAATACTTTCCTTTCCTCTGCCTCCTCGATTCCCTGGCTTCCTTCAAACCTGAGCTCAAATCCTACCATCCAGAGGAGACTTTTCTCCACCTCCTTATCTTCCGATAGCTAGTAACTTTCCTCTGTGATTGCTTTCTATTCACACTATACATATCTTGTATGTTTAGTAATGTGTATACTAGCTCCTCCATTTGATTGTGAGCCACTTGAGGGCAGAGACCATGTTTTTGTATTTGTGTGTGTGTGTGCATGTATATATATACATACCCATCATTTAGCACATTGTTTGCATTTGGTAAATGCTTGTTGATTGACTGAGTATTGGGGGAATACCAAGTTGAGCATTTGTTTTTCTGACAAGAACTGATTAGTGGTCTAGAGAGGCTCCTAATGGGTGTTATATCTTTCATCTCTACTCATTCCTGATGATTCATTTGGGGACAAAATGATATATCTCTAAGGAACCTAGAAAACCTAGAAAAAATAGCCAAGGATTATTAATTTATAGACAAGAAACTTAAGACCTTGGAACCATGGTAATATTTCCATGATATTGCCATATAACAGTGGGGGCTTCAGAAGAGTAAGATGAATTTAGGAAGTAAAAAACTAATGCTAAGAAAGCATTGTTTGAGAATAGGATTTATGGGTTATGGGTAAAAGATGGAAATTATGGCTCTTGGCCTCCTGTGTAGACTGCTTCATGATGGCCAGTGATATACATGCAAATATATTCATAAGTATATATACATACATATATGCACACATATACGTACATAATACATACATATTCCTATCATGCATTGGGAGGCAAAGTATGTAGAATAAAGGAGGTAATAGTTGAGGAAATAAACTATAATTGATGTCTTCAATTTCTTACCTCCCACTCAATGCTTTAGTGAGACCACATCTTTGGTGTTAGATCAATTTCAATATTTCCCAGGAAGAGTAACTGAGAGGATAAAAGGACTGGAGAATATGTCATTTGAGGATCAGCTGAAGGAATTGGGGTTATTTAGTTCAGAGAAGAGCAGCCTTAGGTAGGACATAGTATCTGCTGCCAAGTGTTTGAAGGAGTGAAATATGAGAGACAGATTAAACTTCTCCTGTTCGGCATCAGAGGGAAGAATCTGGGACCATAGATGGAAGTGATAGTATGGTTGATATAAACCTGATGTTATGAAAAGAAAGTTATTCATAATTAGAACTATTCTAAAATAGAAAAGATTGCCTCAGGAGGTTAAGTATTATACCTTGCTAGAGGTACACAAAGCCTAAGCTAGTTAAAAATATCAGAGAATATATGACCTTAGAATGCCCTTCCAACTCTGTTTCTCTAATTCTGCCATTTACCTGGAGTCTTACAAATATAATCAAAAGGATTTTGAACGGAAATTGTAAGAGAGGAAAAAACTGCATATATAATATGCACTGGATACCATAGTGAGCACCAGGTACAATATTGTCATAAGACACACCACCTGTACAGAACCCAAGTCAACAGTCTTTTATAAATTATTTACTATATACCGAGGACTGTGATAAGCCCTGGGGATACAGATATTATCAAAATGAAAGACAATTCCTGCCTTCAAGAAGTTTATCTTCGAATGAGGGAAGATATAAAATATAGTTGAAAAACTAGGGGTGGGGAGGGGCAAAGTCTCATAGAGTAGAATGACGGCAAAATCTAGAGAATGAAGGATTGTTCTGGTCCCTTCCTCAAAAGGCAGGTTCTAGGAAAAACTTAACAATGGACGGAAAGTGTTCTAGGAGTAGAAGCAGTTGCACCGTCATGGCAATGGCCAGAGAATGAAGGATGACTGGTCTGAGAGGAAAAAGACATACAGTTTGTGAAACAAATCACAAACCAAGTATGAAGGCATGATGTAGCAGTGATATGGGACTTCATCTATCTAGACATTTGTAGGAGTTTTCTCCTACAGATGTCTACAGATGAGCTGGCCACATTGTTTGAATGAAAAATGTATGCTTGCCAAAATGACTATTTTTATGGAGAACTTGCATGAGGCAGGAGATCACATGGTGGCCAGAAGAAATAATACAAGGGCACTCTCAAGGTCTCTCTCAAGCACTTTGGATTTGACTGTGCAACATGGGAGACTGGCACAGGACCACTCAGCATGGCATGCCCACATCAGAAAGGGTGCTGTTTTCTTTGAGCAAAGCAGAATTGAGACAGCACAAAGTCAATGCAGGATGTGCAAATTTGGGATATCCACCCCAAATAGTCACATGGACTATCTGTGCCCAACTTGTGGTAGAGCATTCTAAGCTCATATTGGCCTGATCAGTCACAGTTGGACATACTGAAATTTCACTTTATCATGGTGATGTCATTTTGGTCCTCTTCGAAGACGAAAGACAACAACCAATCAACCAGGAGCTCTCTCATATATTGCCAAAAAAGGAAAAAAAAATACCTGAGAAATTAATGACTTACCTTAATGATGATTTGGTTCATCAAAAGATAAGAGAAATGAAAAGGGAAAATGCAACTCAGTGCCTCATGACTGAGGAGAAACCGCTTATCAACTTAAAGATGATGGGAAATTTGAACTCAAGTAGAACTTGTGATAAGGTAGGAGAGATAAGCTATAAGAAATTTTAAGGGGTTCAGAGAAAATATAGAAAGTAACCAAAAACCTAAAATTCTACAAGGAAGCTGGCCCAACAAAGTTGGCTCTCTATAATCACATTAGAGAGACACAAAGTGAAATTATCTTTTTAGGAAGGTAAAAACTGAGTTTCCTAAAGAGACCAGTATAACTTCCAAGGGAAATTATTGATTGCAAGTTAGGTGGAACAATGGATAAGAACAAAGTAGAACAATGAAGAATACAAGAGTTTGAATCGTACCTCTACCTTAGACATTCACTAGCTATGGTGTGCTGGGAAAGTCAATTAACCACTATCTGCCTCAGTTTCCTCATCTGTAAAATGGGGATAATAATATCACCTTCCTCACAAGGTTGTTGTGAGGCTCAAATGAGAAAACATATAAAGTACTTTGTAAATTATAAACTGCTATAAAAATCCTGGCTATTATTATCCAACTTGAATCTGGGAAGAAAAAAATTTAATAGGCTTAAATGTAAAATTCTACACTTGGCTTCATTTAGGCAGCCTCACAAATGAAAGATGGGAGAAGCTTGTCTTAGACAACAGCTTGTATGGGGAAAAAAGAGTCTGCCAGTTTTACTAGACTATAAGCTCAATATGAAATGTGATATGGCAGCCAAAAAAGAGCTAACACGATCTTAGGATGCATCAAGAGAGGAATGGTAACCAGAATGAGAGTCAATAGTACCAAGTGTGCTGTGCCCTGGAGAGACCACATTTTTTTAAATATTGTTTTCAGCTCTGGACACCCGTTTTACAGGAGACACACAAAATGACAAGGAGACAAAATGATTGGCAAATAACTAGACGGATAGATGGATAGATAGATAGATAGATAGATAGATAGATAGATAGATAGATAGATAGATAGATAGATGGAGCGACTGAGTATTTATTAAGCACTTAGTATGTTCCAGGCACTGTGCTAAGAGTTGGGGATACAAATGCAGGCAAGTCGAGAATCCTTACCCTGAAAGAGCTTATATTTTAATGGGAGTGGTGTAGCATATAAAAAGATGGTGGCCATTAGGCAGAGTAGGGAGATTGGAGAGATGGCAAAGTCATCCAAAATACAATGTTTTGAGCTAGTTTTAAAGTAAGCCTGGATGCATATGTGCTTCCTAAATGGAGGTAGGTTCAGGAGAATAATTCACCAGTTGGAGAATGAATTCATGGGGAGGAAGGCATGGTCAGTGTGGGAAGGTTCCTTGGATGGAGGTGGATAAACTATCTAAGGAGTCTTGGGATGAGTTGTTTGTAAAAAGTGATTGGTTAAGTTGCGTGTCCAAAAGGCAAACAGGATAGTGAGAGAAATAAGAGATCTAGCTACATGTGGAAGAAAATGAGTTGTTTATCCTGGAAAAGGGAAGACTGGGGGGAGGAGAAAGGGGGGAAAGGATGATACTTTTCTTCAAATAGTTGAAGGCTGTCATGTGGAAAAGACATTTGATTAATTCTGCTTGGCCCCAGAGTGAAGAGATAGGAGCATGGAGAAGATGAAAAGAGGCGAAGTTTTAGACTAATGCAAAATGAAAACAATGAGGATGACACAACAGCCTGTTGAAAAAGAACAATTTAAAATTGGTATGGTCTTCCATGCCAGGTAGTGAGGTAACCTGTGGCTAGAACTCTCCAAACAAGGTCTGAGCAGTCATTCTTCAGGATGTTGTAGAGGTCATTCTTGTTCAAGAAAGAGGGAGACTGAAAGATTTCTGAAGTTATTTATGATTTGGAAATTTCATGATTTTGTAAAACTGACTCAAAACCCCTGAACACTCCCAAGAGTATGTACCATATTTTAATTCAGAAAAAAAGGGGGAGAAAATTGGCCACTGTAGGTATTTCTGAGGTATTTTAGTAGAGAGGTATTTACAAGTTAAAAATATTTGGGTAGAAGTAGGTTATAGAAACATATAGCTGGAGGGGATGTTAAATATTACCTAGTATAATTCTTGTCAATCAAAAAGCATTTATTAAGTACTTACTATGTGCCAGGCACTGGATTAGACTCTAAGAATACAAGAAGAAGGAAACAATCCCCTATCCACAAGGAATGTATTAACCTTTATACCTGGGACCTTCATCCCCTTTCCTTTTTCTGCCAACCATTCTGTCATCTTCATGTATTTTCAATCCCCTTTCTATTGATTCTTTTTCACTTGCCTACAAAAATATAATTCTTTCCATTCCAAAACAAACAAACAAACCTTCCTTTGGCCCTTATACTCTGGTAAAATTCTATTCAATCTCTCTCCTCTTTTTCTTGACTAAAATTCTTGAAAAAATAGTTTGTCACTGATAGCTCTTTTTCATTATCACCCACGTCTTCTTCAGTCCTTTACAATGTGATTTCCTTTCCATACCTCTCAATAGAAATTCTTCTCTCAAACTTAGTTAATAACCATATAGCCAAATCAAGGAGTCTCATCACAACCCTTCTTCTCCTTCTTTCTTTGCAGCCTTTAATAGAGTTGACCATGTGCTACTTGATACATTGTCTTCATTTGACATATATGCTGTTGTGTTTTAATAGTTCTCCTTTTACCTCTTGAAATGTGCTTTCTCTGTCTTTGTTAATTTCTTTCTTCTCTGTCTTCATTCAGTCCATCCTATCTTCTCTCCCTCTCTCTCTCTCTCTCTCTCTCTTCTCTCTCTCTCTCTCTCTCTCTCTCTCTCTCTCTCTCTCTCTCTCTCTCTCTCTATCCCTCTCTCTCTATCCCTCTCTCTCTCTCTCTCTCCCTCCCTCCTCCTCCCTCTTTCTTCCCTTTCTCTCTTCTCCCCATCTGTCTCCTCTTTCTTTTAGTGATCTCTCCCACTAGCACAATATCAATGATCACCTTGTCATGGATGAGGATCCCTTACCAAATGTTAGTATCCAGTCTTGAATTCTCAAACTCTAACCTCATAATTCCAGCAGCCAGTTGAACTACTCCATCTTAAAGTCTTGGTGATACAAATTCAAAACTTTTTAAATAGAGCATATCTCTTCCCCCAAACCAGGTCTTTATTCTGACTTCCCTTAATTTAACTTTTATTTTTACTTTTTATTTTTCTTTCATTTTTTTCTCAATTTTTCTCATCTTACCTAGCTCTCTATTTTGGAAAACAGAAATTGTCTTTGATCTATCTCTCCTTTTCACCTCTTATATTCAGTAAGACTTCAAGTCCTGTTTATTGAACCTATGAAATATTTCTTGGACCCTTCTCCATCTTTCCATTCTTACTACCTTGTAACACCCATCTGAATTGTCCTCCTACCTCCAATATATCCCTAGTCCAAAGCCACTTTTCACATAGTTGTCTGGTTAATCTTCCTCATGCAAAAATTGGATTCCTGCTTTAAATCCTTTAATGGTTCTTTATTGCATAATGAATAAGGCCAAATTCTTTAATCAGAGGCCCTTCACAACCTGGTGCCTCCCTACTTTTCCAGACTTAAATCACACCACTCTGTTCTACATATATTAGATTCCCATCAAATTAGAGAATTGCCAAATCTCAGAGTTTAAAGCATATTAAGAATTCTTCTAGGCTGATCTCATCCTGAATAGGAATCTTTCCATAAGCAACAACTACCATTTATATAGAATTTTAGATTCTGGATACACATGTACATACAGATATATATATATATATATAATGTGTGTATGTATGTATAATGTATATGCCTATATACATATAGAATGTGTGTGTGTATATATAGTGTGTATTATCTGTCTGTATGCCTTCTGCATAAATGGCATAATCTACATATACATATATATATAACAGTATAAAGGAAACTGAGTCATGGAGAGTGCAAATAACTTGCCCATAGATACATAGCTAATAAAATATCATGATTAGTTGCCTTTTAGTATCTACTTGAAGATCATTAGTAAGGGGGACCCCACTATACCCTGAGGAAGCCTATTCTGCTTCTAGACAGCTCTAATTATTGGAAATTTTCCCTTGTATTTAGCTTAAATCTTTCTTTTTGCACCTTCTACCCATTGTTCTTACTGCTGGGACCAGACTGAACAAATCGAATTCTTCTTCTCCATAACAGCCCTTCAGATAATTTGCGCCAGCTATCATTTCACCTCTATCTTTTCCTCTCCAGGCTAAACATTCTCAGTTCCTCTGTTTTAAAAGAAGTCTCTAGTCCCTTCAGAATATTGGCTACCCTTTCCTGTACAAACAGAACTTTGCAGTGTACTTTTTAAAAGTTGGTGCCCAAACAGAAAACAATACTTCAGATGGGTTTTGAAAAGGGTATACAGCTAGACTAATTATTGTCCTTTCTGTGATCAACAGGTTTCTAACCTTAAACCTTAATTTAAGTAATTCTTTATGTCTGCAATGCCAGCCTCTCCTGTTAACCTTTTGAAATCAATTATTCTTTCAATCCCGTCTCATTTTTCCTAATGAGAAATTCACCTACTAGCCTAATTCATACTTTGTACCTAGCTTAGAACTATTGATTTTTTTATCTACTTAATATTTATTTAATAGTTATTATATATATTTTTATATATGCATGTTATGTGACCCCCCTTCCCTCACTGTATTGAGAAATCTCTGTGAATAATAGTTATGACTTAATAATCTTTACGTATCCTTTCCCATTGTCTAGTACCATGCTTAGTGCATAGGAAACATTTCAATCATTTTGCAGAAGAAATGAGTAAAATATCTTCTTTTAAAGATAAGAAAACTGAAGCTTAGACAGGTGAAATATCTTCCTCAAATTCATAAAATCATTGACTGATAATGGGAAGGGATTCTAGAGACTCTGGAGCCTGGCACCTTCATATTACATATTAGAAAACAGGCTGAGAGAGGTTCAGACAGAACTAGTATCTGAGGAAAGATTTGAAATAAGATAGCCAATCAATAAGCATGTATTAAATGCCTTCTACGTGTCAGGCACTGTGTTAAGCGCCAGAATGTAAAGAAAGGGCATGTGTGTAAAGGAAGAAGGAGGTGGAAGCCTTGCTCTCAAAGAGCTCTTTCTAAGACTACTCATTGAGTTACTTAGTTGCCAATTCTTTTAGCGAATAAATGGCAGTTTCATTTTGGCAGAACCAAGACTAGAAGCTGGTCCTACTTTAATTCACTTTCCATGACATGATGCTGCTTCTCAGTTCTACCAAGCGAGTTCCATTGTTAAGACCTGTAAGAGATATTCACCAGAGAGATCAAAAGTCTATGAAACATTTCTTCATTTAGTATATTTAGTGTTTGCCCCATTTACTGACTTGGAGACTGATCCATTTTATTGCTTTAGAGAAATGTGTGTGTAGTTTTACCCTAATAGCAATAACAGGTGAGACCTGCTGTTTTTTTCTCTACCGTAAATGGAGTTCCTTGATGGACCAAGGTTCTTAGCCTTCAACCCCCTTGTTTATCCACTCAGGAAACTGGTTTACAAAACAGCACACCCATGTGATTAGCACTTAATTATGGCATCATCGGTAGCTATAATATAGGCTCAGGTTAAGTTAGCTCATTCAAAGTAAGTCTGGGTCCAATCTGTTTTCTTTAGATCACATCCTGATAAAATTGTAAATCCATGCTACCAGTGTCAGATTGCACTAGTTATACAGATCTTTCATTTATTTTTAAATGTTTCATAATATTTCAAAGAGAAAAAAATGTCAATTTAATCATGTCCCAAATAACTTTAGTGTAAAACTTTAGTAAACTTTAGTAAAACTTTGTTTTCTTTTTTATTTATACAGAATACAGACACAGCCCAATGCTAGCCTATTTGAAAAATATGATTTGGGATTTTCTGAAAAGGATTATCTAGTAAGAGAGGAAAGGATACCCAAGAATAATTAGACCCCTTTAACTTTCAAATTATTAGAGAATCTTGCCCTACATTCCTAAGTTGGGTGAAGATTTATATATATAAAAGGAAAGTGTTTCCTAGTAATAGAGAGTAAAAAAAAATACATCTTTCTCTTTTCTTATAAGTTCAGCTGAAAAAGAGCCAAGGGTTATAACAGACTCCAAAGTAATACAAGGCAATATTGTTTGAGTTTTTGAAATATTAGCAAATGGAAAAATAACAAGTGCAGAAAAGTGCATAATAGAGGAGTCATGAACTTATAGTCAGGAGATCAAATTTCTTCCAAATCCTGAATGCTACCTTGACTATATACCTGATTGGGGACAAGTCATTTATGTTCTCTGAGCCTCAGTTCCTACATCTACAAAATGTGGATAATCATACATGTAGCGCTTCACAAGAAACTTAAATATATACATCATAGAAATGTTTAAAAGGCTTCATAAAATTTAAAATGGTATCTAAAAATTAGTATTTCCAAATAATAATGGATATATATGATGATTCAAATTATGGACTAGATGTGCCTTTTCATTCTGTGCAGTTTTTATTTATGTATTTCTCTAATCCTTCCATTAATTAAATTAGCATTATATTAGAGCTGCCGTGATTTTGGAAGGTTTTTCCTAGTAGCAACCTTATAAATAGGAACTACAAGTATTTGATCATACCTATGCTACAGATAAGGAAAATGAGACCTAGAGAAGGAAAGTGATCTATCTGATCCCACAAATAGTAAGTTCCAGCGTCAGGAACTGAACCCAGACCTTCCAAGGACAGTGCTCTTTTCACTAACACTACTGTTTAGAAAGTGAAAATGTTACAGAGAAATTAAATTTCTCAAAGAGATACAAAAAAAGGAGTCTTAGAATGGGATATCACATCAATCAATTAAACATCAAACATTTCTTAAGCACCTCCTATGCTCCAGACGTTGTGCTAGACATGAGGATGCAAAGACAAAAGAAATGACCCCCCCGCAAAAAATAGCTTGCATTCTATTTGAAAGAAACAAAATGTACACAGATGAGTATATTCAAGGTGATTCAAAGTAAGTACAAAGTAATTTGGGTGGGGAGACTCCAACTAGTAGCTGAGAGAATTCAGGAAAGATTTCTATAGGAGGTGACAGGAGTTTATGGTTGTTGTGCTTGTCCTTGGTCCTTGAAAAGGACCTTGACATCCAGATGATGATATGACTTGCGGTTGACTTTGTTTTGAGTGAGGGAGGGCTGTGCAAGGTCACCAGCCTCACTTTCTTCTCCTGAGCCATCTGGTTCCAGTGGCCTGATATTCATCAGGATGACTGGAGATGGCCCAGAAGTCTATGTGAGACTCTGGCCCTTTCAGGCTAAGGTCTTATCACATTCTCACTTGGAGTGAGATACACTCATTCAACGAATAGGCTTCTTTAAGTAGTTACTCCATAGAAAGAATACATTCCAATTATGGGAGATATAATGTTCAAAGTCATGGAGATGGGAATGAGGAAGGGAAGGGAACAAGCATTTGTATTGCACCTACAATGAGCCAGGCATTATGCCAAGTGTTTTACAAATATTATATTTAATGAGATTTCTTGAGATATTATATAATGATAATATTATTATATAATATTATGTTTATAATGTCAGGCATGAAGAAAAGCCAGAAGGCTAGTTTGGCTAGACTCAGGAGGGGACAAAGGATGTCACATATATGACAAATGGAAAGATAGATTGAAACCAAGTTTTTAAGGGCTTTAAATGATGAATAGAATTTTTTTTATATCTTAATAATTATAATTTTATTATATTTTATTATATCTTAGAGACAATAGAAACTTAATTTAGCAAAAAGGTGACATTATCAGATCTGGGCTCTAGGAATATTACTTTGGCAATAAGATAAATTGATAAGAACAACAAAAATATCCCCAAAGAATATGGAACAAGACAGCTTCCCCCCACCAGAAGCAGGGATGGCATCCATGTGTTCATAGCATCATATTAATTTTCAGATTAAATATATACACACACATCTACACATATATTTGTGTACGTATATGTATACTTACACATTGGTTTTGCTGATTTTTTTTTCTTCATCATTTTCTTTTAAAAAATTTTGTGATCTGGGATAGAGAAAGGAAGGGATATGGGGCAAAAATTAGATGATATAAAAACAAAGACATCAATAAAAGTTTATTTGGATAAATAGAAACACAGAGAATGAACTAAAATGGGATGCCATAAACTATTACACTTGTCTTTAATGTGAATATAGACATAGGAGAGGTTGGCAAAAGCCACACTGGAAAACATGATTTGGGATTAAGAAATCAAAATGGTTAACAGCTTGCAAATGATTCAGAAGTCTTGCACCTGTAAGCTGTGAATAATTTCTTCAAGATGGGTTTCAGTGGGAACTGGTTATAACAGCCCTTAAAAACGACCAAAAAATGAAATTGACTCTATCCTATCAGACAGGAAATGACCAGCTACAGATGTAGCATTTCAGAATAGGCTGTCTATGAGCAGTAAGATCTTTGAGCCATTGAAATAAAGGTCATAATAAGTATCAAGAAAGAAAAAAAAAACACTACTAGTGACTGTAGCAGATTCAGTCCAATAGTATGAGTCTTTATTCAAAAGTATAGTAAAATGATAAATGTAGATCCACTGCCTTAATTTTAAAGTATATTTAAGTAGAACTTTAAGGGTAACTAAATATTTTCCTTACCATAACTTTCTGAGGTAGGTGCAGCATGTTTTATTATCCACATTTTACATATATGGAATAGAAAGGGTATTGCCTGTGGTCACAATGACAGTAAATGTTGAAGCCAGGATGCATAACGAAGTCTACTGACTAAGACAAGTGCCATTTATTCTATATCATATTTCTTAAAAAAAAAATAACATTAAAAAACACCAAAGCAAAGAGGCAAAAAAAAGAAATGATAAAGCAAGGCACAAAATTTTCCTTATTGCCCAAGAATTATAGATGCCGAGGAAAAGCTGTTATCTAGTACAATCTCATTTACAAAATATCATATAACATGGTCATGGAAAATCAAAAGTAATGCTGCTTAATTAAAGACAAAATGCAATAGGGGCATAAAAAAGCTTGCAGAAAGCATGACATGAGACTAGTTAAGCCAAATCATCCTGAAAACATTTGTAGACTAAACTAGAAGCATAATGATACATGTAAAATGTAAAATGGAATGTAAACTGAAATCAACCTGCTTGATTCTCATTAGAAACAGTACTATTCCATTAGGAGCTAACACTTTATTTTCCTGTATCATCCCATGATACTGGCAGTCATCAACATTTAAGATAACAAAACAAAGATGGCTTGGACACATCCAAGAACATACAGAAGGTATTTGTACTAGAAGAGTTACAATTTTAAAGGAATTAAAAACCAACGTTCAATATATTTCAAAATGGAAAAGAAGAAGGGGAGATTTAGAGAACAAACATTTATTAAGCACTTAATATGTACCAGGTACTTTATAAGTAACTATCTCATTTGATCCTTATAGCAACTAGGGAATTAAAGGCTATCATTTTTCTGCCCTTTACAGTTGAGGAAACTAAAAGAGACAGAGGTCAAGTGACTTTCCCTGCATCACAAAGCTAGAAGTATCTGAGTCTGGATTCTAATACAGGTCTTTTTGATTCCAGGCCCAGAACTCTATCTACTGCACCACCTTCTGCCTCATAGATGATATTTTTAGAGGACAAAAAGAGACCAAGGAAATATTAACAACCATTAATCCATGACTAAGTTTCTTATTTTCACAAAGTCCTATGAGATATCTAAACCATTTTAGTGGTAAGGCAATGGCATATAATATAAATATTAAGTAACATGTATAACTATAGATCTGACAAATATAGGAGCTGGAATTTGAAGACAAATATTCTAATTAAATTCACTGTAATTTCTACTAGACCAAAATATTTTTAAAAGTCTACTCTAAAAATCAACCATCCAAATAAAATCCAGAGTAAATGAAAAGTATGTCTTTTTATTTGATATATAGTGGAATTAATTCTTTATTAGTCTATTGATGTGTGTATGTATATATAAATATGCTATGTATATTATATATATTACATACATAATTATGTATTTATATACACATTAGGCATACATATATAGCACAGTAAGTTTATAAAGTATGCAGATTTATGTATTTAAATACATGTATATGCAAATACATATGTGTATCTGTATATAAAATACATATTTTACATTTAAGATAGTATACAGTATTTCAGTAATCAATTTTACTTGCTACTGTGAAAGTAGTTAATGTGCATATTCTCTGGAATGTGAATATTCTCTTGATGGAGCACCATGGTCTCAAAATAATTACACTTGTGAGCTTTTATAAAGGGTGATAGAAAGACTCATGATGTGTCTATGTAGTTAGTAGCATTTTGTCCATGATGATTTACTTTTGAGAGATGGAGCAAAGGCTATCACTAAGCATAATTATAATTTGAAAACAAAGTTTGATAATCTAACAGAGAAAGAGAGAAAGAATAGCAGGTAGGTCCTTACCTGGTAGCAGCAAACTCTAATAACAAAGCAAAACAAGCAAAAACAGACAAAGGTTTCTAGACCGTTAGATATATCACCAATGAAGGATTTATGGGAAAACATGCTAGAATTATATAACATGAGAAGTTGTACAGAAGTTGCAAAATGTGTCGGTCAAGGAAATGCTCAGAGTGCTATGCTATTACAGATCTTATAGCAGCAATGTGGTTTTAAAAAAACCTGGATCTGGAATCAAAAGGCCTGGGTTCAAACTTGGTTACTTAATACCTATTTGCCACTGGGAAAGTCACTTACCCATTCTGGTCCTGTTTCTTCATCTTTAAGATTTGAAACTACTGGAAAAGATAGCCAAGGCTCTAAATACCATTGGAATATCAAAACTTACTCAGAACATTTTAGAATAAACAGCATTTAACACATTTCAGATTTAGAAGATTAGAAGCTACTCTGTTCTAAGATATGCAGCAGATTTAGATCTGAACAATTTATTGTCCATGACTTTGTTCAACTCAATTAAAAATATTAAGCACAATGCAAGACACTGTGCTAGGCTCTGGGTTTACAAAGACAAAAATGAAACCGTTAAGGAGCTCTTGCTTAACTGAGGGAATACAGGAGGTTCATAGACAAATACAAGACATTTGCAAAGTAATATAAAGGAATTTCAAGAGGGAGTGAATATTAATAATCTAGAAGATCCAAAAAAAAAAAACCAAACACCTGAAGTAGGAGGCTGAGATGTTATTCCAAAGAAGTTGGCGATTATCTAAGTCTTAGATAAGGAAGGAGTCCATTTCAGGCACAAGTGAACCTCTAGGTCAAGTCACAGAGGCAGGAGATAAAATGTTGGACATAGGGACCACTGAGCAGGCCACTTTGACGGGAATATCCAGCGTGTGAAAAGATGATATATGAAATGGATTAATCACCACCTGGGACTATGCCCATAAATAACCTTACCAAAAAATACCCAGTAAGTTGTGATTGTCAGTGTCTAGAGAGTCTAACTATATAGTTTGTAACATTAAATAATCTTCCAAAGCTATGGCAGAGATACTTATTGGCTTTAATGTTATTTTTACATTAATATCAAGCATTTAATTCCTACTAATATTATTTTTGTAATTTCTTGAATTGGAAATTTCATTTCTGTGGGCTTACACTACTAGGTTTTTTCCCCCTATTTCATTATTTTTATATTGATACCTTTGTAGGCTGAAACTTTGAGATACTGAAACATTATTTTTAGAATGAAATAAAGAAACAAGCCATTCATTCTGAATTTGACCTAATTTTACTTAGCCATGACCAAGGTACATATTATCTTAATATTACACTACAGTTAGGTGGCCCAGTGGATAAAGTGTTGGGCCTGGAGTCAAGAAGTACTGAGTTCAAATTTGGCTTCAGACACTGGTTGTGTGACCCTGGACAAATCACCTAACTTCTGTTTTCCTTAGTCTACTGGAGAAGGAAATGGCAGACCGCTTCAGTATCTTTGCCAAGAAAATCCCATGGACAGTATCAGCATGCTGTGGCCCACAGGGTCACAAACTTTAGGATGTGATTAAACCACCACCACAAGGTACATATTAAGAAATGATTAGTTATTGTGGAGTAAAGGATGTTTCCAGGACCACAGAGTGGGAAGAGTTGGAAGGGGCTTCAGAGACCATTTAGTCCAGAGTATATCTCAACAAAAATCCCTTCTACAACGTACCTAACAAGTGATTTCTAATGAGGAGCAGTCTGTTATCTCCTGAGGCACCCCATTTCATTTTGATATATCTCTAATTGTTGGGTTTATTATACTAATATTAAATTTGCCTCATAATTTCAAATAATCATTCTTTGTTTTCCCCTCTGGCTCAAAGAGGAAGACAGCTATCTCTTACCCCCTCCCCTTTTAGTCTTCTCTTCTCCCTGCTGTATATTCCCAGTTTCTTCTTCCGATACTCATATGACATGGACTTGAAGCCGTTACCAATTTTGGTGGTCCTTAAAATTCTCTGTTGCTTATCTTTGAGATAAAAAGCTGACTATAATATCCAGATGTTGCTTGTGAGTGTGCACTTAAGGAAAATAAAGACTACCTCATAAAATAGAAAATAAAGATAGACTTTATGGAGGTAAAATTCAATTACCTAAACTGGAGTAAGACCAGCACACTAGGATTAACACCTCCAGTCCTGCAGAAATTGTTATGAAATTTATACCTCTTTTAGATATTGTCATATTATTATATTGCAGAGTTATATTCATGGCTATCCCCCCCCTAAACGATTTGACCAGAAAAAATAATCCAGAAAATTTTGTTTAGTCTTAGGGAATATATAAATCACATATAAATCAATTGATCATATCAATCGAAAACTCTTTTCAGCTGTAAGATGTTGCCTTTAGGTTTCATGTGAAGGGAGAAAAAGTACCAGTCACCCATTCTACACACACATAAACAAAACCTTGATGAACTGTATGCTTATTTTTCTTGAGATGTTTTATATTTGTAAAGAAACTTGTGGTTCTAACTTTATTGGTAATAAACATGAAATAGTTTCCTTTATTTATGGCTGATCAGGATTAATCACATTTTTAATCAACCAACAAAATATTTACTGCCTCTATACTATGTGCATGGTATTTAGGAAGGACCATGGAAGACAACAAATTTTCCAGCAGTCACTGTTACTGAACATTCATAAGCTTATAAATTCAAAAGGAAGACCTAACATACAGATATGAAAGAGTTAATGAACACTACAAAGCTAAGTACGCCCATAAGTTATACCTATTATCTGTCCCCTTTTGTGTGTATGTGTATAATACATGCTATAGCTAGATCTAGGTATATATCTATCTATATAGATATATCTATATAGATATAACTATTAATATATAGATAGGCAAATATCAATAAAAGATATGGATTGAGATATAGATAGAGGATAGATACAGATAAATATGTAGATAAATATAGACAGATGATAGCTGTACATATGCATATACATTATATACTTTGTATACATAAATACCTTATATACATAAATATGGAAGTGGAAAAAATATATCTACACATCTAATCAAGATCAATTGGAATGGAATAGTAAGGATTTGTACAGGATGTAGCACTTAATATGAGTTTGGGAGGATTGGAAAGAATTAGATAGGTAAACAGGAATAGAATGAGCCTTCTAAGAGGAAACAGCATGAGCAGAGGCTTGAAGATAAAAAAAAAAGCACACATTATATACAAGGGTCTTTCTGTAGGGAAGTCATCAGAGGTAAGAGCCTGAAAGGGTAAACTGGAGCTAGATTGTGGAGACTGGAGACTTGAGGCTTACTCCTATGGGCTTAACAAAGAGAAGGATTCAAAGCGGGAAAATGACAAAATCAAATGAATAACACAAAAAGGAAACATCACACAAGACAGTATAGTGGATGGGAGAAATCAAAGATGACTGAAATTTCATACCAGAATCAAAGGAACAATGCTTTATTCAATCTTAAAATAAGAAATTCAAGATTTAATTTTGAAGAAAGTATTAATTTCCTGGTGCTCAGGTCAATGGCAAGTCATAGAAGTGGAAACATCAGCCTGTTAGGTGGAGAGACAGAGACGGACGTAGGGGAAAACGGAAGAGGGAGCAATGTTGGTATGAGAATCACCTAGGGAAAGTTACTGCTGAAGTCTTGCATCAAGATGAGATCCACAAGGGAAACGATTCAGTGAGAGATAAGCAAGGGTGTAATTAATGATGGAAACTGGAAGAATTCCCACATGTAAGTTATGAGTAAGGAGAGATAGATTGCTGTTATGGACCAGTGACATGAGAGTGATAACTTGCATGATAATTGGATTTAAGTGAGGCAGAGCTTCACAAATTCATCAGCCTCATTCTCTCCTCCAGTCATCAGAGTCTAGAGGCAGGACAAGAGACTATAATGACATTAAGACAAAAACTGAGGAATTAGGGCTGATTTACAATAATTAAATGGATATACATGATCTCAGCTAAGTAGATGTTCCACCTGTAAAGACTGAAATCTAGCCATGCCTTCGCATCCATCTTGTGATTCATGTCTACACCTCATTCATCTGCCTTAGAATATCTATACATCCATTGGAGACACTCATTTATTCTTTTCTTAGGTCCCAATGAAGCATTTGGACTACTCATCTTTTAACCATTCTTGCTGTATTATTGGTTCCTTTCTCTCTTTTTTGTGTGTAAATTGTTTAATAATGTAAATAATTTGGACCATCGGTATGTGTACTCATATGCAATCAACAAGTCAATCAGTATTCATTAAGCCTCCACTTTTTGTTAAACCCTGGAGAAATAAAGACAAAAACCAAAACAGTTCCTGTCCCCATAGGAGCATACAGCCTATCAGGGGAGACAACATGTATATATATATATATAAGATACATGCAAAAATGCAAAAAATAAAAATAAATAAAACGTAATTTTTAAGGGGCAGACATTGACAGCTAGGTGGATAGGGGAAGGGAATCAGAAAAGGTTTCATGAAGAAATGTGCATAGACTTCAGAGCTTGGACACTCAAAAGAACAAAGCAGGGATCTTGCTGCATAGTTACTGTTAGCCATCTTTGAAATTAAAGGAACTTCATAGGGATCCAAGGTAGCATGTGGATACCAAGGACTAGCTGAATATCAGTCACAAATGAGAGTTCTGTCTCATATTCCAGGCAAAAGTAGGTTCTTCCAAAGATTGCAATGACTCTGGATCTGTTATATTCAGGCATGTCAAAATTTTCCAGGGATGTGCCTAGTGTCTTGGTACAATGCCAATATGATTTTTATGCCAGCTTAGTTTTGCCCCTTTATAGGCTTCTTTGCTACATGTGTTATGTAAGATACAGTTTCTTGACCCAGTGTGGTGAGACTTCTCCCTTTTCCCATACAAAATGAATCAGCCTAGCCATTTTTCCCCAAAGTCTCATCATCTTTTTTTGTCAGGACTATGAGGTTTAGTAAAAACCTTCGAAACATGGGGGTTGGAAGTCATAAGATGCATCCATGGATTGAATAACATGCACAGGGTGGAAGGATCCAGGCCTGTGAGCTGCAAGCTTCCTAGTACCCTGTTCTAGGAGACCAGAAAGGGCCTGATAGAGCTGTCCTCCGTGCCTGGGATGTTCTCCTTCATCATCTTTGCCTACCAACTTCCTTTAAATCCTCAGTAAAACCCCATTTTCTAAAGGCAGCCTTGCCCAACACCTCTTAATCCTAATTCCTTTCCTCTATTAATTATTTCCTCTTTATCCTGTTAGCTAGTTTGTGCATATGTATTTGCCTGTTGACTCCCCAATTGTCAACTCCTTGAGGACAGGGATTCTCTTGTTTCTTTTTGCAACCATAGTTCTTAGGATAGTGTCTGGCAAATAGAAGGTGCTTAACAAATGGTGGCTGCTTATTCAAGGACACAAGAATACAAGAAGGCTGGCATCTCCCTTTCTATGGACACTATGCCTCTCTTAACATAATTTAAATGTTCATGAGGTTTTTTAGGATACTATATTTCACTGTAGAATAATAATAAGTACCACTACTACTAGTAATAAAATTTATTTCATGCTTTAAAGCTTGACAGTTATTTTATAAATATTATCTCATTTTATCATCATGACAATGATGATAAATATTATCCCTATTTCCCAATAAGGAAATTCACATTAAGTTTACAGTCCACTAAAACTCCCAGGTTGTTGTGTTTTTTTTTTTCTTCAGAAGAACCAATACCCAGTTAAGCCTTTCCCATTCTTTTCTCCTCCAGTCCCAAGGGTAAGGCTTTATATTTTTATCCTTATTAAGGTGGAAAGGGCAATTCATTCAAACATTTACATGAAGTTCTCTTTCAGCTTCTACTTGAAATGATTAAGGGTTGAAAATCCATTTAAAGTGAATTCAAGACATAGGTATAGATGTATATCTCTTTTTTCACCCCATGCACCCAGGTGTAAATATACTCAATCTTTCACTCAACATCACTCAGTGCAGGTTAATTATAGAAAATCTAGATAAAAATGCTGAATGTCTTCAAGTGACCTTCAGGATAATACTGTGATACAAATGGAGGATGAAATGGAAAAAGAGCATTCTCATTTGATCCATTAAAAGGATGGGGGTGGGGTAAAAAAAAAGAAAAATCTCAAAGACAGAAAAAATTTCTACAGAAAATGTAAGAAATTATCCCAACATTAATACTACCTGTTTTTTCTGAATTTTGTTTTGTACTTTACTGTCTCAAAGCCTTATTAATGCAGCTAATTAAAGTAATGACTGAGAGCATCTGTAGCATTTAATGAAAGAAAACAAAGATTAAATGTAAGTTAATCAGCTTTGAAATGTAAACAAGTACATTCTATCATTAAATAATTCCAGTTATTCTTATCAGTTTCTTAGAAGCGAGTCCTATAAACGTTGTTTTCATGGGGATTGCCCAATATGCTTACTATTTTTACAGTCGTCCATCCACAAGTAAGATTTGAAAAGGCATTTCTCTGCTGACATAAACCTGTCCTGGATATTGATGAACAAAGACAAATGAGTAACCCAGATTTTTCACATGACAAATCTTTGAGCTTTTCACAAAACATGTCAAAAGGAGAGACAACTTCAGGTGTTGAAATCCTATTCATCTTTCAACACCAGCTCAAAAGCCATCTTCCACTTATAGCCATCCCGATCCCAAAGTCAGATACAATATTCCTTGGTATGAACCATCATAGCACATTGAGGCATTTGGTGGCAGGGTGGATAAAGTTCTGGGCTTGCAATCAGGAAGACCAGAATTCAAATCTATCCTCATATACTTAATAGCTATATAACTCTGGGACAAGTCACTTAACCACTGTTACCCTCAGTTTCCTCAACTGTAAAATAGGGATAATAATAGTACCTATCTCATAAAGGTTGTGAAAATTGAATGAGATATTTGTAAAAGAAAAAGAATGCTTAGTACCAGCACCTGGTGCATAGTAGAAACTATATAAATCATTATCCCCCCCTCCCCATTCATAACCTTTCTCAAATACTTACATCTCATTTTGTGTCATAAAATCTTATTCCAAAATATAAAATAGATCAGGATAAAAATCTTTCTGCAATGCTTTATTGTGACATGGACATGGTCATGAGTTCAAAGAGGATATTCTATCAGAATGCAAACCCTGGCAGAGGTTACTGACATGAAAACGTTTCATTATGGATTCAGTTTTCAGTAGTGTATTTGTCATTTGGGACAAGTCTAGTTTTGGAGTCACTTTCTCTGTTAAATCCCTTGTGAATTTTTTTTGGGGGGGGAAATAACACTACCTACCAAATGCTACCTATCAAGTCATTGGTTGTGATTTTTATCAATTGCGGAAGGGTCCTGACCAGTGGAATCATGAACCTTTGAAGTTTTGAAATACCATAGTCACATGTGCAATTGCATTATTGCTTCCCCATCTCTAGACTATAATGTAGAGGGCAGAGATCATATATTATTATTTTTAATGTTGAAGTATGTGAGACTGTCTGAAGATTCATTATTTTTAAAACTATAAAAGTTATGATTAATAGCCATTTTGTTTTTATATTGCCTATATCTTTCTTCTTTACCCTTCTCTCAATGAGCTTAAGCCTTATGACAATGAATTAAAAAAAACAAAGCTAATCAACATATCAATTAAGCCTGATAATATATGCCATGTTCAAAATCCAGTTCTGCAACTCTACAAAAAAGGGAAAGAGCAGCATTGTCACAGCTGTTCTTCGAGGCCAAGCTGGAGGACCTGAATGACATTCAAAACTTTTTCTTCTATTAGAAGTTCAGTTAGCAAAGGACTGACTTCAACCTGAGATAAAGTCAATGGATTAAACACTGATTAATGACAATCTTTTGAGAACACCATGGAAGTGTTCAGCCAGTCTCTCCAGGATGATGTCTTTTTCAGTAATCAAGGTGGTTCCATCAGCACTGAGTAGCTGAGATGTATCACATAGCCTTTAGGGTATCATAAAACCATTCTGGATTATTACTATCAGTTAAAACTAAATTTCATCTGCTTTCTTACTGAGCCAAATCTTTTGCATCTCTCTAAACTGTGCTTGCACTTTACCTTTGATGGAATTCAATGCTGCCTTCTTAGAGATGAATGATCTGTCTTGCTGGTAAACTGCAGAGTTCTTGTTTTTCACTTAGCAGCTTCTGAATTTCCCCATCATTTTTGTCACACATATTTTGATGTTTGTAAGTGTTCTGACCCAGATAAGTAAATGTAGTGATTTACACCAGATCTCTGAAAGCTGTCCATTCCTTTTCTTCCTCACTGTTACCAACTGTGTGTTGGCTCAGTTTTCCCTCCAAGTTAGCAACAAATTATTCCTGCTCAAAGAAACACTCTGATCTGTTGACATTAATTCTCCTGATAGTCATATTCCCTTGGGGCTGCTCCTTTTATTTAATGAGAATATTTAGCTTAGAGAGCATAAGTCTCTGATCAGCTCAGCATTCTGCACCACACAGTCTTCCACATTCTCATATCCTTTTCATCTCTTCTTACAGTCACATGGTCTATTAAATGCCAGTGTTTGCTGTGAGGGTGCATCCATGACGTTTTATTGCATTTTGGTAAACAGAAGACAGTATTGATGATGAGAAGGTCATAAGATATACCAATCTTCAGTAGTAAGTGTCCATTGCTGTTGATATTTTCAACTCCATTTCTTTGAAGGACTCCCTGCCATGTCTGATAGTCTATGTCCACTTTTGCATTAAAATCACCCAGGATTATAAGCTGTCCTGTTACAGCACACTGATGATGAGGACTTTATAACTTCTTTTCGATCTCATCAAGGTTTATCATGGTGGGAGCACATGCACTGATGATGGTAGTGTGGTGCTTTCTGGCAAGTGTCAATCACATTGTCATGAGCCTGTTGCTCACTCCTTTTGGGAGGTATACAAGTTTGTTAACTAGTTTAGTTTTGATCATAAAACCTATGCCAGCTTCACATTACTCCGCATCACTGAAAGCTACTTCAGAAGAAAAATGTGGCCTTCATTTGTCGTGTTTTGCTCATGCTACTATCTGGGTGCAATATTTGCTTAGTTCTCTCACAACAAGAGCTGTTTGTCTTTCAGGTATATTGGATTTCATGTTGCTCATCAGTATGCATACATTCAATGTAGTGATGGTGTATGTAATAATCTTTGCAAAAGTTGCATACATTTTTCTTGTTTTGACTTCAGGATGGGATCCCTTCCTGTCATGGCAAGCAGGGCAGGGTTGGGTGAAGCAGAAAAAAATTTTAGGGCACCTTTTCTAGCCCACTCCTCACACCAGGAGGATGAGCAGTGGGATACTTCCAAAAGGCTCCTCAAACACTCAAGAGGCTGCTGAATTCCACTGCTGCTTCAGACTAGTGAGAAGATGACCCTATGCCTGGGGTCACTTGTGTGCAGGGATGTGACCATAGCTCCCAGTGCATCTATGCCTGCCGCTTCATCACTTGCCTGTCACCATAGGACCCCTCAGTTTCCTCAGGCTCAATACTTAATATGGCAAACTTCTGTGTCAAGGTGAAGGCTTTGCCAGATTTGGGCTTCTTTTTGTGAAGCTGTTCCCTTAGGGATTAAGACAAGGAATATCTAAGCAGGTACCTTAGATAGTATGGTAAATAATTCATCTAAGGATAAGGTAACTTTATTTTCTAAGGGCAAAAAAGCCATTCTCCTTGAAAACAAACGAGAGATATCATGTTTTACAGGACTTGACCAAGAGCCTGTTTCAAGCTTATCTGAAAAGGAAGAATCTTGAAACACTTCAAAGCTCTACCTAATAGTATGCCTGTCACCTTAACCTTCTCAAAGATCACAAGTTACAGAAAGGTTAACAAGGAGTATAATTTTGATTAGAAATTCAATAATTAATGTGGAAATATGAATAGTTGAGCTTAAAAGATGTCTGAAAATCATAGGTACATCAAAAAACCAAAATCATTCCATTTTTTTAGTCTCAGACTTTTCAAAACACAATTCTCTATGTGCACAACAGAAACATTGCCAATATTCAGAAATGTTACAATAAATTATATTCATTTAATCCTTTCTTGGGAACTATAACACTTCCGAGGTGGGGATAGGGGTGAATGGAGAAAAGTAATTATAACAATGAAGGATAACCAATAGGGCTAAAGTACATGTGGACACAAGGACCATAATTTTCTTTCTGGATTTAGCTGGCAAGAAAATATGGGAAGATTACATTAAAAAAAACTAAACATGTGTATCATTGTCCTAGAGACATTGGGAGAATCATTGGCATGCATTTTTTAAAAAGGCAACAGGAGTTTAAAAAGGGTTGAAAGGAAATTGTCCTGTGTGATTTGTGTTTTAACTGTTGTTTTACTTCTTTTGCATCTATCATTTCTTCATGTAACTATCTCTTTCCCACCTCTGATGAGAAGGATGCAATTTGTCAGCCTGGAAAATGTCCATACAAAGGAAGACCAAAATCTTCTCTTTTAAAATACCCTGTAGCAAGTGGGCTGAAGCACATGAAGGTAAAATTATTTGTCTAGGACCATTATCACTAGTAAGAGTCAAAGCAATAATTGAATCCAGGTCTCAGACTTTTAATCAACAGTGTGTTGGTACCAAGGTGAGTGTCTTCTCCAGATTCTGTATGAGGATTTAGGTCTCAGAAATTCATTAAACTTCCAGAGGTAGAATCAAGATAGTGAAATAGAGAAAATAGCTGAGTTCTCCTAACATCCCCCTCCAAATAACTTTGAAATCATTCCTCAAATCTAATGTTGGAGCAACAGAACCACGAAAAGATTCTAATGTTGGAGCAACAGAACCATGAAAAGATGGGGGTGGAATTTTTTTTCACCATGAGACAGTCTAGGAAGTCCGGAGGAAAGGTCTATGATGTTTACGGTAAGACCTGGCCCAGAGGTCAAGTGGTTTCAGCACCAGGCTTTGGAGATAACAACAGTATCAACAATAGCTTTAAGAACTATCAAGATAGAGATGGTAATGGGATATGGCAAGTGGATAAAAAGAGATTCTAGAGGATGCCCATGTTAGTAGTGGCCTGGGTACTTCATAAGTAACATCCATCTAAAGTCAAAAGCAAGCATTATCTTTAATAGAGATAAACTAGAAGCCTTCCTATTAAGATCAGAGTGAGACAAAAGTGTCCATTATCACCACTGTTATTCAATATTGTATTAAAATATTAGTTGTAATAATAAGACAAGAAAAAGAAATTAAATGAATAAAAATAGATAATAAGGAAACAAAACTAAAGCTTTTCACAAATGATATGATGGTATACTTAGAGAATCTGAGAGAATCAACTAAAAAAACTAGTTGAATCAATTAATTTTACCAAAGTTACAGGATATAAAATAAACCCATATAAATCATCAGCATTTCCATATTCTACCAACAAAACCAAGCAGGAAGACATAGAAAAGGACATTACATTTAAAATAATTTCAGATCTTATAAAATACTTTAGACTCTACCAGACAAGACAAACCCAGGGACTATATCAACAGAATTATAAAATACTTGACATATGAAGATACCTAAACAATTGGAGAAATATTGCTCTTGGGTAGGTTAAGCTAATACAGTAAAATGACAATTATACCTCTGTTAATTTACTTATCTAGCACCGTGTCAGTTGAAGTACCAAAGAATTGTTTTCCAGAACTATAATAAATCACAACAAAATTTATCTGAAAGAACAAAAAAATCAAGTATATCAAAGGAATATCAAAGGGGGAAAAATGTGAAGAAAGACAGCCAGGCAGTAGCAGATTTCAAACCATATTACAGAGCAGAAATCGTGAAAACAATTTGGTACTGGCTAAGGAACAGAGAAGTAGATCAGTGGACTAGTTTAGACACATGATACATATCAGTTATATAAACTGATGCAAACTGACCACAATCATCTAGTGTTTGATAAACCCAAAGAACCAAACTTTGGAGGCAAGAACCCACTATCCGACAAAAATTGCTGGGAAAACTGGAAAGTAGTTTTTGGTAAAAACCAGGCATAGACCAATATTTCACAACATATATCAAGATAAGATCCAAATGAGTAAATGATTTAGACATAAAGGATGCTATCATAGGTAAATTAAGGGAACATGGGAAAATGCACCTCTTGATTCAATACATAAGGAAAGAATTCATGACAAGTAAGAGAGATCATGCAAAGTAAAATGGATAATTTTGATTGCAAGAATTTTTTTTTAAAAATGAACAAACAAAACTAATGCTACCAAAATAAGTGAAAAACAGGAAAGTGGGAGAAATTCCAGTTTCAGGTTTCTTTATAAAGGTCTTATTTCTCAAATATAAAGGGAACTGAGATAATTTATAAAAATAAAAGCCATTGTCCAATTAATAAATCATCGAAGTATTAGAATTGGCAATTTCAGAAGAAATCAAAGCTATTGATAGTAACATGGAAAAATGCTCTAAATCATATTTAATTTGAAAAATTCAAAATAAAACTGCTCTGAGGTACCACCTTACACCTATCAGATTGGTTAACATGACAGAAAAGGAAAATAATGCATGCTGGAAAAGAAATGCAAAAATAGGCAAATTAATGCACTGTTTAGGATTGTAAATTACACTATGCCTAAAGGTTTAGAAAACTAGACATACCCTTTGATCCAGCAATACCACTACCAGCTCTGTATGCCAAAGAAACTAGAGAAGAAGGAAAAGGACCTATATGTTTAAAAATATTTGTAGTGTCTCTTTTTGTGGAGTCAAAGAGTTCGTGGAGCCAAATTGAGGGAATACCTAATAATTGGGAAATAACTGAATAAGTTGTGGTATATAGTTGTGATGGAATACTATTGTTCTATAAGAAATGACAAGCAACATGTTTTCAGAAAAACCTGGAATGAATTATATAAACTGATGCAAAGTAAAGTGAGCAGAACCTCAAGAATACTGTACTCAGTAACAGCAATACTGTAACTATACTAATGTAATAACTATAATTACTGTAATTACTGTAATAATGATCAATTGTGAAATATTAAGCTACTCTGATCAAGACAATTCCAAAAGACCCATGATGAAAAATTGTGTCCACCTCCAGAGAGAGAACTGATGAATTGAGTATATATTGAGGTATGATTTTCACTTTCTTTATGCTTCTTGCTTTTTTGTTTTTCTGCAACATATCAAATGTGGAAATGCATTTTGTATGACTTCACATTTATAATTTATATCACATTGCATGTTTTCTCGATGGATAAGGAAAGAGCTGAAAGAAAAAAGAAAATCTGAACCTCAAAAATTAAATAAAAGAATGTTAAAAGTAAATTTTAAAATAAAGGAAAACATAGATCTTAAAAAATCTGCAAAAACTAGAAATCAGGGCTTGACTTGCTGTTTTGTTGTTTTAGACAAAGAGATAAAATGTTAGTGCAGGTAAACTTAAAAGAGTGTCCCTAAGTACATTTTTACCCTAACAACTGGTTGCTAAACATACCAGAACCCCTCTGTTCAAATTGAGCATTCCATTCCTCAACCATCCCTGATATAGTATAAAACCAATATTCAATAACAGTTTCCCATACTTAGTTATACACCTCAGCTGGAGTTCAGTGAATAACGGACATTTTAAGTAATTATATTTTTTCTTTGCAACTTTCTGGTGCAAGCTTAAAATGATAATTCCAAAAAAAAAATGGTACTTCCTGCACATTTTCTCTTTTTCTTTTCTCTCCTATCCATCCTTTGTCTATTTCTCTTGTCTCTTTTTTCTCTCTGTCCCTCCATTTCTGTCTCTGCCTTGACTCTCAATTTCCCTTTCCCTATCTTATTTTCTCCCTCTTTGCCCTTTCCCTCTCTGCTGAATCTCCCTCTCTCACACACAGAAACATAAAATGTTTGATTGAAATTCCTCATTCTATCACCTGGCATTGAAAGAAAAGTAATATGAAAACACTTGCCCATTTAGGAAACATTTGCAGTAAAACTCCAAATACTATTTCTTCTTTTCCTGCTTATCACCAATTGCCTCCCCCTCTACCTACTTTCATTCCTTTCCCCTTCCACACAATATATAGTGTAGAATTTCCTAAACTTTCTTAAAATACAGACATTTTAGAAAGAATGGAAGAATGAGAGTAAAGAGTTAAAAAAGCTTTAAATTCATAAAATATTAGGGCTCAAGGGGATCTTGGAGATCACTTAATCCAATGCCCTCATTTTATTGCTAAAAAACTGAAGATGAGAGAAGTTATATAACTTGCTGGCTCAAGATCACATAGCTCTTAACTCTTAGAACTTGATTCAAATTCAAATCTTTGACTACAGTCTAGCACTCTTCCACATATAGCCTGCTGTATAAGATACCTTTCAAAAAACTTGATATAAATCACTTTGTAACCAGTAAGGAAACAGACACCTGAAATTAAACAAGGCAGAGCATAGGAAGATCCAGCATTTATAAAGCATTAAATTTTGCAAAATGTTTTATAAGTATTGCATCGTTTATAACCATGGAAGATGATGCTATCATTGCCTGCATTTTACAAATGAGGAAACTGAGGCAGAAAGTGATTAAATGATTTTTTTAGGGTTACATAGCTAGTAAGTCTCTGAGATTGGATTAAAAATTAGGTCTTCCTGACTCCAGGTTCACCAATTTATCCACTGTGCGACTTAGGTGCATGGTAGAGATTCAAATCTCTCCTCAGGTCTAATCCTGCATCACCAACTACCTTTTGAATATCTTTTGAATACATGAATATGTTCCATAGGCATATCCAAATCATCATATCCCAAACAGCTTCTGTTATTTTTTTCCTTGAAAACTTACCCTCTTCCCACCTTTCCTGTTATTGTC